>CM024248.1:12655093-12737596 GCA_013421045.1 Propylea japonica | reverse complement strand
AAAAAATAAAAAAAGCTCTGTGCGCTTTTGAGCGCTCGATTGTTGGTAGGGCTATAAGACTATTACCACAAAATTTAATATGGGACTTGAGATTGGTACCTTAAGTTATAAAAATGCAGCATCTCAGCACAATCGGTATTATATTATGGAATTTTTTCAGAAAATGAAATACTTAAAAAATAAAATTAAAGAAAAAATAATTCTATGGTTCTGGTGATGCGATCTTCTCGAAATTTTTGCATGAAACATTCAGTATATCAGTTTTCAATCACAAAATAGTTATCACCTGAATAAAATATTCTGTTATGGAAATTCTCTTCAATATGCCAATTGAACTTTCTATGGTTTTTTAACACTATGCATTCCAAATTTCGCATGAAAATTCAGTACTACTTATATAAGTTTACATTCACAAAAAAATTTGACTCGAATCGGATATCCTTTTATCGAAATATAAAGATTCATTTTTTCAATATGCCAATTGAATTTTCTATGGTTCTGTCAACACTATGGCCACGAAATTTTGGACGAAACATTCAGTATACCGATCTCCATGCACAAAAAATAAATTTCACTCGAATCGGATGTCCTGTCATGGAAATATGAAATTCTTTTTTTCATTATTCGAATTGAATTTTCTATGGTTCTGTTAACACTATGGCCACAAAATTTGCATGAGGCTAGGTTAGGAGCATCTTGCATTTGCGCCGTAACATTTCATTTTGATTTTTTTCGTTTTTTTTTGAGATATTGAGGAACAAAAATTTTGCATGGCCAATTTTGCAAAACACCGGTTTGATTTGGTAAACGAAACTCAACCCAGCCATTTGGCAACAGAACTCATCCTGAAAATTTCAAGTCTCTAGGACAATACCTTCGAAAAAAAATGTGCTAACACGGCCGGAAAGACAGAATTGAATTTTTACCACGAAATTTGTCATTAGGGAGTCTAATCCTATCGTTGAGACCATTTTCGGCTCAAAATTCGAAAATCACAGGACATTTGAGAAAAAAGATAAAGCACTCGTTTGAGTAGAACGAGTGCTCGAAAAATGAACATGAGAGATTTCAAACTATATGTATACAAATGAAGAAAAAGTCCACATACACAATCTCAAAGGTCTTGGATCACCCAGGTTTTTTAGGAAATCAACTTAAATTTGGAAGAATATTTTCAGCTATTTCAACTGCTATATTTTGGTAAAAATCTCTGTTCGTTACTTTGCTCTATGCGGAATGAGACAAATAGAAAATTAATTGATAACTATATTTGCGGGATAAGGACAAACCCTCAAATGATCTCAAAGTATATTGAGCGACGTTTCGCAAATTCTCGTTTGATTCATCAGGCCTCTATACTATAAATAAGATATAATCAACCATATATTCCACGTCAAAATATCAAACAACTTGTCGAAATACTCAAGTTGAATTTAATTCTTCCGGAAAATTCTAGAATTCTTCTATCTTCATTATCCTATCCATTACTATTGAATGATGTAGATTATTTCGAAAAGTATCAGGATTTTCGTCCATGTTATTAATAATAAAAACAATTTATTCAGGAATTGGACTTTATGTTTTTGGTTAAATTTTCTTAAATCTTCACCAACGTTTCGGATCCAATTGATCCTTTATCAAGGCTAAAAAAGTGACAAAATTACAGCCTAAAATTGCGAGTTCGCCCTGGCAAGCAGCAGAACAGGTACCCACCTCGAATTAATCTCAATCTAACAAAACATTTCTTAAGATCTATAATTTTAAGGTGTTCTTTTCTAATTGTAATGTTATCTTTCTTTATGTTTTTGATTTTAAATTGTGTGGTCAACTTTTCAACGTTTAAGGAAATTTCTTTTTTGTTTACAAGTACGTTGCATTTGTCTGATCCGTTCCTCGGAACGGAATCAGACAACACACTAATGACTCGAAGAAATTTGACAATGCACAAATAACGGCACTGACGGCACACACTCACACAGAGGGACATAAATTTGATTTTGAGGGGGTTACAATATTGGACATTGAGCAGCATTACAAAAAAAGACTAATAAGCGAAATGATTCACATCAGAACCTTTAATACTGTCAACTTCAGAGAGGATACTCAACACCTAAGTAGGATTTATGATGGCTTAATGGACAAATGTTGGAACTTTGAGTTAAGGTTGATAGATAGGATTTTTTAACTATATCTTCCATCAAAAATCATTTTTTAAAATCAATATCAATATAATTAATGGGTTGGTGAGTTGGGGTAAATGTAATCAAAATTTAACAAATATTATTTTATTGCGTTAGAACGCAAAAATTAGTGTTTAGTGTATCTATAATCTAGATTTGTGGATTGATTTTAAATTTGTTTGTGTTCTGTATGTTCTAGTTCATGTGATGCGGATGTCGCCTGGGCGGGGGGTTCAGATGCCTACTCAGATCACGAAACGTGAGAAAAGATAAAATAACAAAACATTATTCGATACTCCAACCTAAAAATTTCTTAATTCAAACAAATGCACGTACTTGTAAACAAAAAAGAAATTTCCTTATACGTTGAAAATTGACCACACAATTTAAAATTAAAAACATAAAGAAAATAAAACATTACAATTAGAGAAGAACACCTTAAAATGATTAGATCTTAAAAATGTTTGTTAGATTGAGATAAATTCGAGGTGGTTACCTGTTCTGGCTCGCCAGGGCGAACTCTGCAATTTTGGGCTGTAATTTGTCACTTTTTAGCCTTGATAAAGGATCAATTGGATCCGAAACGTTGGTGAAGATTTAAGAAAATTCAACCAAAAACATAAAGTCCAAATTCCTGAATAAATTGTTGTTTTATATATTTCGAAAGTCCACTGTAAAACGAGCAGTTGAAGAACGCGCGAAACAATTCCAACAAAAATCTGAAAACCTAGAATTTCACGTCAAAAATACGAGCAGACACAGACATTCGGATGTAATCAGTTCGCGACCAGCACAATTATTCATGGCTTAAAACAAAGAATTCGCATGTATAATTCATCAGCTGTAACGAGTTGACAATTTCGGAGCAAAAAGGTGAAAAATGACTTGTACCGAAAGCGTTATTGTTATTTCACAATGAGAAGTCGCTTAATGTTCCATGAATCGTTATAAAAGAGGAATATCTGCAACGGAAAATAACAAATTGTGCAGCTCTTATACGAACGGAAAATTCGCTGCAGTGTTGTGATGCATTACCATTTTTGATATGTCATATATCTGAGTTTCAGATGTTTGATATTAAATGAAGCTGAAAAGTTTTGAGATAATTTTATGTATAGGGTTTCACTTATCTTGCTAACCTGATTTCTGAAAAAGGGATGAATATTTTTTATCTGTGGACTGTATTTGGTACATGTCAATGTTGACTTGAGATGTGCGTTAAAGTCGAAGAAAAGACGTCAGGCGTCGCAGTGCTATCAAACAGTTTTTTCTCCTGGAGCATGCCTTTTTTATTGTGACATTCGAAAGATTATTTAATCCTGAATGTTTCTTTTGGTTACAATTTTTTTCCATTTCTTACCGTCAGTGACCTGCAGCGTGTTTCTTTAATTCTATTTCATTATTTGTCTGAATTTGACAGTATGTCTTGATTTAGAGACATATATCGAGTGTCCCAAGGTGAGTGCCCTATAAGATTAATATGGGAAACTATTGATGATTTTTTTTAGTCCATCCTGTATAACTGACAACTATAATTTAAAGCAGTTACATAGATCAGATCAATATCTAATGACCCGTTAAATTTTCACTTAAATCTCAAATATTGAGCGAACTAGAGTCATTTTCGTAACACGCCAATTTGATCTAATAGGCCACTCACCTTGGGGACCTGATATATGATTGTGTTTGTTAAAATCAAAGAGACTTTGTAGAAAACTATTCCTCAATCATGATATTCATCAAATATTATATTTTCTAACAATAAACATTTTTTCAATAATAGATGCGATATGTCAAATCATATGCTATATTGCGGCCATTATGATCCATACATTAATTATATATTTTCGTTGTTCTTATAGTTACTTTGTCTAAGTGAACCCTAATATATTTTGACCAAAGTAACTTAGGTATAATGATATAAGAAAAAATATAATCTATGTATGGATCATAATAGCCGGTATGTAGATTGTATAATGAGATGTTTATTATTATAATATAGGGTTTCCTAAACATGCGGCAAAAATTCAGGGGGTTGTTCCTTGGACTATTTTAAGCATGTTTTGTCCTTTGATGATTTTTGAAAAACCTCTTTGTTCGAAGTACAGGGCGAACAACATTTTTCATATTTTAAAATTAATAATAGTTTAAATAAAAATGCGTACCGCACTGTGTTTACTAAGTAGGTACAATTTATTTTTAAATTTGTTTAACAACATTCCAATACTAAAAACGGCCAGTTTTCGGACTTAAAATTGATAAGTTCAGATGGTGGTAAAGGAATACAGATTAAACACGGTTTTCATTTGAATTCGTTTTTTTTTTTTGGGTAGAGGTGGTCATTTTCAACAGTTTTTGTAGGTTAAGTTAAATTTTCATGTAATTTTTCATAATTAAATGTTATTATCTAAAATTTGTTTCCCCTGTATCTTCGAAACAAAGAGGTTTTTCAAAAATCATCAAAGGACAAAATATTCTTAGAATAGTCCAAGGAACAACCCTGAATTTTTGCGGCATGTTTAGGAAACACCTTGTATAATATTCGATGAAATACTGATTGACAAATAGTTTTCTAAATTCTTTTCGATTTTAGAAGGACATTCATTCTATGTCTCTAAATCAAGGTATACTATCAGAATAGAGAAAAAAATAATGAAATAAATTAACTTAAAACACGCTGCAGGTCATTGACGGTGAGAAAAATCTTTCGAATGACACAATAAAAATGGTATGTCCCTGGAGAGAAATGTTTAATAGCGCCGCGACACCTGGCGTCTCAATCTTTTTTCCGAATATTACGCATTCAATGATTTTTTTCGAGAAAACCTAAACTATGAAACAGAAAACGGATAATCGCTATGCTTTTTCAAGAACTCCTTCATTTATAATCTATTTTGTTCTTGCGAAATCACTGTAAATAAAAAAATAAGATTGAAAAAGACGTCGAAATGTCGATTTCTTGGCGCAAACAATCAGTTAGTTCTATCCCAACGGTTAAGGTGTTATGGTAGTAGCCCATTAAACCGTATACGCGTCACACACGCCATTATGTATGATCTATCGATTTTAATATACATACATAATTTAACGGTTATTGTTTTTCATATCCACAACCGTGTACGAATCTACCATAAATCAAAAGTCGCCTACCACGTGGTACCATCTATCGCGCAGTTATAAGTTTTATGTCTACTGGAAAACAAAAGAATAGTGCCTGCTGGCGAAATGGAACGAATGGTGAGGCCATCGCTTTAAATCAAATGAGCGTAATAACTTTTCTGTGCGCGACGTAAACTTTCGATGAGCCTGTATGGAAATGGACGCTGGGTTTGTTGTGCCGAAGTTTGTAGATTAAAAGTACCTACCTACGTGTTGGACTAGATTTTTTTGTTTTGTGTTTAAAGGGCCCCACTCACTGCGTTCTTCTCCGCCGTTTTTACCCGGACGGTTAAAAACGTCAAGAGAACGGACGAAAATCAGGCCTCGTCTGAAATTTGCAACGTCGGGTAAGTGCGCCCCGTTTTTAGCCCATACACTTCGTTTTTGCGGCAGTTTTACCCGACCGATTTTAAAACCGTCGGGTAAAAACGGCGGAGAAGAACGAAGTGAGTGGTGCCCATAAAAGCAATGTTTCGGGAGATTGAGATACAAAATGAAATAATGTTAATTAAAAAATATTCATGAAATAGCAGCATCATTTATATTTGTCCGTCATCTGACGCATAGGGTCGAGAAATTTCTTTTAAAGTTTCGATATTCAAACAGAATCAATAAGAAATAGCTCAAAAAATCTTTTGTTGTTTAGGTATACATACTAGTATAGATAAAGTGAAAGCAGAGATAATATTAATCGATAGAAGTCAAACCAATATTAAACTCATACTTCGATTAATATTATTCTCTGCTTTCACTTAATTGATATTCATGGTGATGTTACGCGTTTTAAACCGTTTATTACATACTAGTATGGTATAACATCTGTTTTTTTTACCCTAAATTGGAACCACCCCTGGTGTGTTTCTAGTTGTTCCACCGTGTGATTTCTTATTTCATCATCAATACACATCTTCTCTTGACAATTTAATTCTTCATTTATAACAATAGCTCAATTTTGGTTAAAGATACAGGGTTTTCGGTAAAACATTGAACTCCGCTGAAGGTCCAAACAGTACTTCAACAATTTAACCTTAAATTTTGACCTAATGAAAAACAACTAAAAACTAAGTCGAAAACATAACGTGTTTTTCGTCCAGGAATGTTCTCGTTGAGTTTTGAATAAATTAGAGCATCACTCGGCTGTTGCAAATTTTCAGAGTTGTACGCGAGATTGAATTTTCCCAAGAGCATCAAACAAGCCCAATTGGGTTCGAATCTGGGCTTAGAGCAGGCCACTTGAATTCTTGGATATCAACTTCAGCTTAATACTCCCTGACAACCCTAGCCACATGCGATAGATGCGGTCGGGCATTATAAGCATTACCACGAAATCGAAACGGTGCCCACGGAACAACATGTCGCGTTAAAAACTTCTCTTGCTTTATGTTCTCACTTAGTTTTTAGTTTATTCTTAAACGTTCGGATTTAAGGTCAAGGGGACCCCGCACATTTCTTATGGGAATGGGTCCCGGTGGATTTGGCTGAAAATTTGATATGATGTTCTACTAATCCTTCTGATCAAAATGTCTCCACAGTCACAAAGCTGAAAAATGCATATTTCTAGGAGCTTTTAGCAATTTTTTGTATCCATTATGGCTTACGTATTACCGTTCACACAGAATGTTTGATGAAATATTTCGTGATTATCGATAGCTGATTTTGTCAATTCGAAATATTTTCAAACATTTCTGTGTGAACGGTAATAAGTATAAGCCATAATGGATACAAAAAATCGCTAAAAACTCCTAGAAGTATGCATTTTTCAGCTTTGTGACTGTAGAGACATTTGATCAGAAGGATTAGTAGAAACATCATATCAAACTTTCAGCCAAATCACCGGGACCCAATTCCCATAAGAAATGTGCGAAGTCCTTCGTGAAAGTACTTTCATAGCCATAGCGAATTGTGAGTTTAATGTTGCTCTGAAAACCCTGTGTCTTCAACACATATTGAGCTATTGTTATGAAAGGAGATTAAAATTAATAGTCGAAGGAAAATGTGTCTTGATGATGAAATGAGAAATCACGCGGGTGAAACACACTGGAACACCCAGGGTGGTTCTTAAGTTAGGGTAAAAAACATGTTTTGTTTCACCCTGTATAAAATGATTACGCTGAGTTTAACTGAATTTCAAAACTGATGATTGATTAAGGATGAGCAAGCCTACATTTTAAAATGAAATTTATTCGAATCGGACTTTAAATAACATATTTATGAGTTAACAAACTTCATGATTTTTCGAGTGCATCGATGATTTTGCCGGTGAATTCCTTTCGCAAAAAATGATATTTGATGAATAATGAATTTTTGTCTGACTGGATTAGAGTTATATCAATTCGAGGGAAATGTGAAGAACACACCAGGCAAACAATTGCGTGTGTATCACCTACAATCACATTCGAAACGTAGAGTTCACAAACTCATATTAAAAATTCAATAAAGGAAGAAAATTCAGCTAAAGCGATCCGAAGCAAAAGAAAATATTAGGTCGGTTATTCATCTTGACAGAGTACAGTTTACTTTGATGATTTTAATACTCCCGAACTAGAATAACTTGTTTATTATATTTTTACCTATACCTATAAGACCCGTTCTAAATATGCGGTCAAGAACTGAGGTTATCTTTACACTGAACGACTCAAAATTCATTGTATTCCAATTCAAAGGAAGCAACAGTCAAGATAGAGTAAGATTAATAGCCGAATACCTTGTACCATCAACCATAAGTTGTGAAAGAAGCCGATTAAGATCTGCATGAACCTTGAAGCTTAATCCTCGTCAGGTTTTGCAAACTTACCACACGTCAAATTATTCGGCATAGCATCCGCACACGTAGGTACTGATGTAATTACCTGTAAAAGAGAAAAAAAGTTCAGAACTAATATCACTTGAGTGTGAAGAATAAGTTTAGTATAAAAATTAACAGAATGCTTTTTACGTGGTCTCTACGAATCATGTTTCGATAATTATATGAATATTTTGATAGCACAATAATATTCGAGAAATTGTCTGTTGTATAGTTGAGTTAATGATCAAAATGCTTATCACTTTGAAATGAAATTGTCAAAAATCTTCGCAGACTATCGCAAGCTTGAAGCTTGAATATTTGTTTCCTTACGAAGGATTGAATTGAGGCAACTTTCCTCCGTAGAATCAAATAATTTATTTTCAACGTGAAAATATGCTTGATCAAAAATTAACTGCTCAAAGAACGTATTGTTCACGAATTAAATCAACTAAGCAATAAAACAAAAATTTAAACAAATGACAACGTAAACTTCGAAATATAATCAAATGAAAGACCTTGCCCATTATGTTCAATAAACGGTAGTATACATGCAACACTCGGGCACTAAATGTTCTAAAATTTGTGAACTATTCAAGTAATCAGTTCTTGTTTGATGAAATACCATTGCTTAAGTTAACAGACTATAAAACCCAATTCCGCATATTTGTTTATCCATTTTACTCCCAAAATCCAATTGCAACTCCCCTATTCACGTAAAAGTCACTTAAATTTTCGTCAAATTTCAGGTAATTAATTCAAAACAATCGCATATAACAAGATAAATGGTTAATTTAGTTTCAAGAGATTATCTCCCCTAGTGCTCTCCAAATATTTGGTCCACCCCAATTAGAAAACGTTGGAGGAGGTCGACTAATGTTCAGCCAAACTAGGAGTAAACAGGGCTAGTTATTGGACTTTAAACTTCCCATCATCCACAAAGGCCTGATAAGCCTCAAGATGCTAGCGGCGGCTGAGGAAATAAGTTTCAGGGGAATTAGTGAAATCCAGAGCACTCTTTTTTGCCCGCCCCTAAGTGGAAACTCCGGAAATGAAACCGGAAACTATGCGACCTGCAAACAATCCGCGGCAAAAAATACAACTGCGAAAGTACTTCGCATTGTAATTGAATTCTGGGAACTGAAACCTTGTTTATTGGGATGAAAGTTTGGTTCGCATAATTGGAAAATTTGCTCTTGAATACCTAACTATGAGCTTTTTAGGTGTTGAGAAATTGATAATTACGAAGATTTGTTGGTTTTTGGTTCTGTATAGAATTTTCGTGAATAAATTATAAAAAAAGTGAGTACAGAAGGTTGCTCACATAACTATGATGGGAGAATTGGAAGTTAAAGAGCTTGGTTCTCTCTGAACAAGAACATCTCAACAGAGATTTTTACAAATTGAAACCTAAAACTATCGAATAAATTCCCACGAAATTCAGATACAAAATACTTCGTTCTTGCCCTCGGGCCAGGAGGGTGTTTTTAAACAAGGTCCGGTCTTCCAAGTGATGATTTTCGAATCTTCTGTTCCTCTAAGACCGCTAGAGGACTCTACTGAAGGGTAATTATCTCCCATAGATTTAACCAGTGGTATTTCATTCTAAATATCGAATTCAATTTCGGAATAATGATAAAAAACGTGTGACAACCTTATGTCATAGATAGAAACCTGAAAAGAAACTATCGAGTGTGTGTCATAGTGATCCATTCTCATGGACAAGTTGCTATCAAAGCTAATTAGAGAGTCTAGAAGAAAACTCAATGAAGTAGGCAAGAACAACAAGGTCTCTTTAGTCTGGGTTCTTGGTCACTTAGGAATCAAAGAAAACGAAGAGATATGTGGTACAAAACGAAGAGGTATGTGGTATAGACCAAGGCACCTATAAGAAAGAATATTTGGAGAAAAAAGAAACTGAACAAATAGCATTCTTGAGGAATCCTGGAGGAATGGATCATTCCCAAAGAGTTGCAAAAGTGCAAGATCCTTGAAGTATCTGGATCTCCGTAGGAATAAGTAACGTTTCCTCACTGGCTTTCCAAAAGGACATTGTCGCCTTAGGGTCCATATGATAAGATTTGGCTCAACAGAACCTGAAAAGTGTAGATTTGTTGGGAAGAGTATGATAATCCTGTTTACTAAGTTATACATATAAGGCCTCACCATTGCAGCTTGAGCATAGAATACAAAAACGAAGCTGAAGTTCGAGCTGTAGCACAGATGATGATGTAGGGCACAATAGATCTTTAGGTCGCAGTGGAATAGAGCTCTCTTAACAATCTACATCAATATACAGCTTACAGAAATCGTTAAATATTTACGAGAACTCAAAGGGTGATCGGAAGCATTATCGAATGACATATTGTGAGGTTACGTTGAATGGTTTGTTTACTTTAGGACGAACACCAAGGTTTTAATATAAGGAATTCATGATGAAGAAAAATAAAATGGCTTTATCATTCCGTTGTTATCGAAATTAAGTCATAACAGGCAAAACATTGTTCAATAATGTAAATGACCTGAAAATCATTCCTTTGTAAAGTAGGAAATGAGAATTGGAAAGAAAAGGTTGAATCCATCTGAAATGCCGGATGCCCAGAAGTGTTCAGATTGAAGAACGGCCGAATGCCTAGTTTGTGAACATGTTCAGATTGAAGAAGCAGTGTACTATAAACTTAATAAAGGCTCTACAGCAATTTTAACCAAGAAATTTGTTTCTTTCTTTTTTTTCAATTTATTAGATGAAAGGAACAAACGCAAACCACATACAGATAAATATATTTTCAAATTCAAATCAAAACCATTTACTCCTAATACATAAAGTTCCATGATCAAATCTTACGATTGAAGATTATGTTTTCGATAAGCAGTTCAAAAGT
Source organism: Propylea japonica (assembly GCA_013421045.1). Taxonomy (NCBI): domain Eukaryota; kingdom Metazoa; phylum Arthropoda; class Insecta; order Coleoptera; family Coccinellidae; genus Propylea; species Propylea japonica. The sequence goes on along the minus strand of CM024248.1, from coordinate 12,726,593 downwards.
GACACTGTAACTAAGATAGTTACAGAAACCATTCCAGAATTGCATTATTTACTTGAAAAAATCAGTTAACCAATTCTGAATTGACATAAGTTTGTCACACGTTTTTATCATTATTCCCAAATTGAATTCGATATTTAGAATGAAATACCACTATTTAAATCTATGGGAGATGATTACCCTTCAGTAGGGTCCTGTAGCGGTCTAGAAGAACAGAAGATTCGAAAATCATCACTTGGAATGCCAGACCTGGTTTTAAAACACCCTCCTGGCCCAAGAGCAAGAATAACGTATTTTGTATCTGAATATTGAAGGTATTTGTTCGAATAGTTTTTAGTTTCAATTTTGTAAAAACGGCGAGGCAGGGTTTTTTCTACTGAGGTTTTTCCCTGTGCTCTGTATCATACGACAGAATAGTATGGTACCCCGTTTTGCACCAACCTCAGCTAGGGACTTTTTGTTTCATGTATTGTTATTTTGTTAGCTCTCAATTCAAAAGAATATATATATATATATTATTTACGAATCTGTAAGTCAGAGATCAATCGTACGCTACAGTATCGTAACTACAGAAGAAAATCAGAATAGCACCCTGAAAGAACAACAACATTTAATTTTTCAATCGTGAACAAAACGGCTAACACCGAAAAATCTTGTTCGATCAAGACATCCCAATCCCTGTTGCTCCAAACACCAAATTACCCGAACCATTATCTTACAAACATCAATCAATCTCAACAACTGATAAGCACATAACAGGGAAGTAATTATACCATCATTCAACCCTTGCGACCAAAATAAGCAACATCATGCACTGCGACGTGCGTCTCCATTCAAACCGCAACATTATACATTAGTATGACGTCACCTTGGGGAAGAATAGTGAACCTACCCTTAGCATCAACCCTTGTACTTCGTCGCCACCCTAGCCCCGGGCTAATTCGTGACTAGTAAGTAACAAACGTCTGATAATGAGTGTATGTACAAAACGGGGTGAATTGTGTGTTTTCAACCCTTTACGTCTCGTCGATCAAGTATCGCCAGGGGTGCTTTCTACTACTTGAGCTGAACGTGAGGGGAAGAAATGAAGGAACAGCGATGTTGACAATGTTTGTTTATTTCCTGGGTTTTTGTTTGATTTATTGGATCACAAATGTCATATCTGGAATAGGGTGAATTCGTATATGAAGGTTGGCGTTTTCTATTATATCGTTTAACAGTATGTTTTCACTCTGAGGGATTGTAGTTCTTTAGGAAAGTGGTGCATAAAATGAACCCTTCTCACGAAAGAGGATTAGAGGATAATCTTTTTTAGTGGTGAAGGGTTTTCCAATAAGAGGTGTTATTTTGATATTCACAGAAAAATGGCATTTTTCAATATAAATGCTTTCTTCGTTACATGCTTATTTCATTATAAAGAAGAATCTATGCAGTTAATAGTGGAAAATAACATCAGGCAAATGACCACCACCACGACCACGCTTACAGGACCGTATCCTTTTAATGAAATTTTCCATGACCAAATCGCAATGTGGCTACCCACACGAGGTTTTGAATCGACGCTGGGCTATTGGCGTAGATCTTCTCTTTCACGTGGCCCCAAAGGAAGAAGTCACAAGGTGTTAAATCACTTCAATCACTTCAAATCTTGGTGGCCAATTGTGATCACTTCTCATTTTCATGCATTTCAACGACCCAATCAGCAAAGACACGACGTTGTTGATGATCGGCCGGCTTGAGTTCTTGTGTTATCTGAACTTTATAAGCCCTAAGACCAAAATCTTTATGCAAAATACAGTGTAATGACGTTTGTGGAATACCTAATTCCAAAGAACGACGAGGAATGGACAAACCTAGTTTTTCTTCGAAACTTTAGGCTTCAGCAGCAATATTCTCGGTTGTTCTTGACGTTCACGGGTTTTATTCTTCACATCACCAACTTGCTCCACGAATTTCTTTATTGCGGTCTGACAAGGTGCTTCACGACGACCCAAAAATGTTCAAGTTTTACGAACCGTCTCTGCCAAATTTTCACCATTTTTACAGTGTATTTTAATAATTTTAATGCGTTCTTGGAGCGTGTATCGTTCCATTTTTATTAATGTAGTTGTTTCAACTTGTCAAATGTCAAAAAATGACTGCTTAAAACGTGACATCTACTGAAATAGCGGTCTATTCAAAATAACACTTCTTATTGGAAAGGCCTATAGATTACGAAAAAAATTATAATTTAAAAGAAATCAATGAATGTTGATTTACGTCTATAACTTTTTACACAATTTTACGAACTTCATCTTCATGATATTAAAGCGCTCGTATTACAACCATTTCTCTCAAAGACATCATCAAGTTAAAACTCTTAACATTTCAAAACACAAAACTTGGTGGTCAATTGTGATAACTTCTTGAAAAATTTTAGGAAAGAAAACTTTCCCAAATCCATATTCTGTCGAAATAAAGCCTGACATCATTAATAACCTGCTTGGCGAAGAGCTACCACCTCATAAATATGCAACATGTTCACCACTTTAGAGTACCAGACATTTAAACTTATCAAACTTCGGTAATGAGTTCAAAGGAAAATTTCGAGTAGTATTTGTCGGGCCAGTTTTTCACAGGGCTCGAAATTGTTGGGAAATTGTGTAACTTTTTCCATTTGCTTAATATACGCTTGAAGTTTCCACCTCTTTATGTAGGAGCATACTTCGAATTTTTCGCCGACACCAAAGTATTCATCATCTCCGGTAGATGTTCAATTCTTGTTTCATTCTGACATGGCGATAGATCTCGCGCTAGTTCTCGAGTAGAAAAGTTTCTGGTATGTTTCGAATATTCATCTTAGTAGATCGTGTTCTAAATAAGCACGGAAAACTGTTAGAGTGGGGAAGTATTTTTCACTCGGAGTTCTGAAGTTTGATGAATTTGTAGCGTGGTTATTTTCATATTTTCTTGCGGAAAGCAACCTTTTGAATATTTGAGTATGAAGCTTGATGGGATATACTGGGCGTTTCATTAACATTGCGTCAAAAGTTAGGATATTAATCTTTCAGTTATTAAGAGTCGGAAAGATCATCCAATTCGAAAGAGTTTGGTATTCGATTAAAAACAATGTACTCCCGATTTCTTGCTGTAGGCAGTAATTTCAAATATTATTTTATAGTTGAAAAGAATTTCAATATGATTAGATAAGACTGTGGGGAGATTTTTGGAAAAATTTGAGCTGTTGGGACAATTTAGGATGTAAAGAATAAATCCCGTGCACGTCGCTCAAGAACAGCCGATAGTGTTGAAGAAAACCCAGGTATGTACATTCCTCGTCAATCTTAGGAATTAGGCTTTCCACAAACGTCATTACACCGTATTTTGTATACAGATTTGGGTGTTAAGGCTTATAACGTTCAGTTAACACAAGAACTCAAGCCCGCCGATCATCAACAACTTCGAGTCTTTGCTGATTGGGTCGTTGAAATGCATGAAAATGATCCGAAATTCCATCGAAAAATCATCTTGATGAGGCCCATTTCCACCTCGGTGGCTTTGTCAACAAGCAAAAATTGTCGCATCTGGGACTCGGAAAACCCAAGAGTTATTGTTGAAAAACCTCTCTGTCCTCAACGTGTGACTGTTTGGTACGGTTCATGATCCAGCGGAGTCATTGGAACTCACTTTTTCGAAAATGAAGCAGGAGCAACAGTAACAGTGAATGGATTGTGCTATAGAGAGATGATTAATGATGGCCAAAATTGGATAGTATTGATCTGGACAACGTTTTTTTCATCCTTGAGGAAAAAGGTTCCAGACCGTGTTATCTCTCGAAGAGGTGATCACAATTGGCCACACTTCCTTTGGTGCCACGTGAAAGAGAAGGTCTACGCTAATAGCCCAGCGTCGACTCAAGACCTCAAATATGAAATTCATGAGGCTATCGAGGACATAGAGCAGCCCTTTGCGATTTGGTTATGGAAAATTTCATTCAAAAAATATGGTCCTGTGAGCGTGGTCGTGATGGTCATTTGCCTCATGTTATTTTCCACTATTAACAGCATAGCTTCTTCCTTATAATGAAATAAATATCCGATCATGTATTTTTTTGAATATCAAAATAACACCCCGTATTGGAAAACCCTCTATGTGCTAGATGGTTTTTGTGGCAGATCCACAAAACCTACAAATATCGGAGTTTTATTAACCGATCTTGTGCACGTGATTCTCTAAATTTTCGACCAAGAAAGAGCTTGTTGAGCCTACCCTTTGGAAGATGCAATAATTTTCCTTCAGTGTCTTTGACCAGGTAATTCAATCCAGTAAGGTTTTTCTCCTTCTTTTGCAATCAATGACTTTCACCCTTATCAGTATGGGTGATACCCAACAAAGAGGTACGGATACAGTAAAAGGAGTGTTTCTTCCTCTTTTTGGGTGTCAACTTTCTCATTTCCTTCCATGTTCTGGTGGTCAAGTACCCAAACAAGAACTTGAACTAGCTTGTTATACTTTACCAATGCTGTGACGTATATTTGAAGCTCAAATGATCCTTGACTTACAATCAACGGCCAACGGCTGCCTCAATGCCACCTGACTATCAGAGTCCATCGAGCTAATCTTTCCACACTTTTTGGGAGAACACCATGAGTATTTCTAGTTGCATGTCAGTATCATTCTAGATTGGCAGGAAATCTCTTGGTAGTTCACCACCAAGTGTTCTCAAAATTCTTCCATATCCTATCCTATCCACACTATTTTCAGCTTCATACCATGATATTACCGAAAACAAGCTGGGACCAAAACTAAAACGATAACCAAGTCACGTAGTTTTCATCCAAATTTCATGAAGCCCTACCAAATTTTCATTTGGCATTCCGAAATGGATACTCTTTGAAGCGGAATATCCGTGCGTGGCAAATTGAATACTACAGCGTGTTTACATAAATCGCAAACGGCCACATCGCGACTCTCGACCGGAACGAATATGCGAAAATTATCCTCCGAAACGACAATGAAAATTTGAAACATTGGAAATTCCCATGATATTTTCCGCATATGACGGCGGCCTCGGCCCCAGGGTACTGCAATAGGACCAATTATGCAGACCCGCCAAATGGCCATATTTTATGTATGATTTCGATTATTTTCACTGTCCTCGAATGTCTCTATGCGACTACCAAATATTTGAATTTATTGGGGGTGCACTGACAATGCAAACGAGGGGGCCGAAGTGGCAACAAGAATACCCGGCTGTATACACAACAGTTATGTTTGGTCTTATAGGATGGTATTCTTGAGATGTTTAGCTCTATTTACCGTCGATTGGTACAAACAAAATACAGCTTTTGTTTTTTTTTCTTAGAAACTTTATAGTTTTTCACTCCCAGTCTCCCCTGAAACATAAATAATTAAAAAATGTTTGATTAAGGTGAAGTTGCTCCTGCGAAAATCTTGCACTTATTTTTTCGAAATAAGAAAACGGGAACATAAGAAAACATCAGAAAATAGAGACATCACAAGATCACAAATTGCTGATCATATATGTTCAAATAGCGGAGATCATATGATGAACTGGAAACCACACAAAGATCCTCATGACGGAACTAAAAATTATAAAAGAAAATTAAGGAATCTACATGTATTTTGTTGGATGAAGTGAATAATTTGGCCAATTGTTGTTGGAATAGATCGTATTTGGATTGATTTATTGAGGAAGAGTGACATCAGGAAATTTCAAAATCAAATAAATCAAACTCTCTATAGATTGACAACTATCAATGTCAATCAGATTACAATGAGAAAATACACAATTCTGAAGAATTTTCGAGTTTGTCTGAAGAAGGTGTCTGATAACCACCGAAACGTTACAATATCCTTTTAATTTGTTTATTTTCAGTTTTACTGTTAGGCAACAATTTTCAAGACCAATTTGCTACTGACAATTAAGTGCAAAGATTTTCGCAGGAGCACTTCACCTTAATCAAACATTTTTTAATTATTTATGTTTCAGAGACTGGGAGTGAAAACCTATAAAGTTTCTAGAAATGCAGAATCCTCCCAGAAATATTTCAATCGACAGCTTTTGATGCTGATCATTAATGCTGTGCATCTGTTAAACTGCCACTCACCATACTTTCTAATAAATCTCTTGCCACTGGTGTTTTTCCAAGCTATAGGAAAATAGCTTCTATAATTCCCATTTACAAGGGTGTTGACAGGGTGAAACAGGGTTAATTCGAAACTATATACTAATAAGTAAGTTGTGTGTATTCGAGAAGATTTTTGAATCCTCAGTTTACCCTTTTTCACTCAGTTAAGACACAGATTGTTCCTGAACAATGCGGTTTTTTTGAGGGGAGATCAGTTGAGACTAACCTGTTGAGTTATGTTGAGTATCTAACCAACAGACTCGATGAGCGGCGGCAGGTTGATGCCTTGTATACGATTTCAGGAAGGCTACGACAAAAGTTGACTCTTTGAGCTTGCTGTTCACGGTGTCGTGTTTGCTATGGTTCAAATAATAATTGGAAAAATGAACTCAGTACGCAGTGGTTCACGGTTCCCGTTCTCGTCGCTTCAATCTGGAGTGCCTCAGCGTTCTCATTTGGGTCCCCTGCTCTTTTGTTTTTTATCAATGGAATCAAGGAATGTTTCCATAAAATGCAAGATCCTTTCATTCGCTGATGATCTTGAGAGATATTCCTGGGTATCCGCACTCCATTTGATTGTATGGTTATGCAAAATGAACTGAATAAACTATGTAAATACTGCAGAAATAAAGGCCTAGTTCTCAAAACTCTCTAAATGCGCAGTGGTCTCTTTCACAAGAAAAATAAGCCACCCTATTATTTTCCGATTATCCCAACGATAATACAACTCTCTATTAGGACTGACAAAATTAGAGATTAGGGAATAATTTTAGACTTTAAACTTTCATTTCATCAACATTTTGAATCTGTAGTCAACAATAGTAATAAAATGCTCGGTTACATTACCAGACATGCAAGGACTTCCGGAGTGGGGATGCATAATAAGCGGTATATTACGCATATACAAAATGTATATCCAGTAGGCTCATTTTACCACTTCTTTATGGAGTCCACATTATGGTGTTCATGAGTTGAGGATAAAAAACGTTCAGAAAAAATTCTTACGGTTCTCTCGGTTACAGGTCTGGTCTCGTGACTCAAAAAGGTGATCCCCAGGAGTATTCAATTAGGCTCAGGCATTTTAATGTCGTCGTTTGGAGTATCGCAGGGCTTTGAATGATGTTTAATGCTCCAAAAGCTGTTGAATGGCTCTTTGGAGTCCAACTGTATCACTGAGGAAACACACACATCTTTTTCCTCAATAGGAGAAATACGGTTGCTGCCCAAAACTCACCATTTTATGAAATGCAGAAGGAATTTTTTTATTCTTTGCCATCGTTATTGTTTTCTGATTGATTGTTATTCTTTGTTACCATGGGTAATTTGTATGTATTTTCATGTATGCACCTTTGTTTAATGTTTTGTGAATACCTTTTTGGATGTCAAATCATCCGTGTGTATAACTTAGTAAATAAAATGAATAATGATTGGGAATAGTTTGTTAACCCTTCTGTAGTATGGGCAAAAGGAAATATCTAACAATTCATCTTATGATACATCAGATTGAACTGGATATTGGCGAACAATAGCAAACAAATATTAATGTACATGTACCATCTCCCTTTTCCAATCAATTCAGCAGAAAACCTATCCATCCATGTCCAAAACAGCAATTCGTCCATACGAAATGAAGAAATCATAATCAATTACGCATCAGTTTCAATTTCGATACCAATTCTCGTCTCTCTAATTGTACAATCAGATGACAATAATGATTGGTCCATAGTGGATATTGACATAACAAACAATACTGTGGACCGTTATAATCATAATTCAACTTCGTCACAGAGAATTGCCGATTTCATAATTAGGTCTGTGCCACGACCACAGACAAAACAGGGACTGGGTGATTGAATTATCCAGGGCCGGATCAGTGATCCTTTGCGGCAGTTTGAGTACTGCAGCGATTAATTATCTACTAGCTAACTGAGCATAGGCGGTACTTCAATTATCTGTTTAGAATATTGTGTAACGCTGGGACCTTAAATTAAAACTGAAGTGGGAAGATCAAAGCTTGGGAAGTGTGGAACTATTCGAACAGTAGATGGTGTCTACTTTCATGATTATTTACTAAACAAAGCAACAGCGTGAATACGTGATGCTTTGTGAGTTTTCCTTCTTTGTAGTTTTACATGCCCATTATACGAGGGTTGCTTTTCATATTTCTTACAGATCTAAAACTACATATCATCAGAGGTCGCCTCGTTGTTCCCAAAATATTTCTCATAAATATTATTACATTTCTGCATCAGTTCTTAACAGTTTTCGGAGCTATTTTGTTAATATGATGGGGCTCATATCTCTAAAGGATGCATTCTGAACTCAACAACTGCTTCTTCGGGTGTCGATAAAAGTTGACCTTTCAGTTGCTTGAGCCGATATGTGAAACCTCACCTTCTCGTGGTAGTAAATATAGTCACAGTTTAAGAAGGGGTTATAGCTCACTGCGACCTCAAGGTTTATTGTGCCCCCTTACAGAGCTGTTCTGACCACACCCAATCACAGCTCGCCTTCCAGGAATCTGATGAAATCCAATATCTGTAAAGGCTTCAACAAGGCTAGTTTCTCACTCTTTCAAGTTTCTAGTCCAAGGCATTCTCTCCTTAGACGCGCAATTCCAAATCATTCCATGGCTAGGTGAATGGGGGTTCCTTCCCCCCCACAGAACCTACACTCGTCAGTGTCCGATAATCCCATCCTCAACAGGTGCTTACTGAGGCGACAGTGTCCTGTAAGAAAGCCAATGAGGAAGTGCAATCGTTTCCTACCAAGATCCAGATATCTTTTGGATCTTGCTGTTTCTGAGTTCTGGAGTTTTTCCCTCTCGGCTCCTTCTCCAGAAACTCATTCTTATAGGTTCGTTTACCTATACCACAGAAGGGTTTTGGTCCAATGAGTGGCATTCGTGGGCCCTCTTTGGTAAGTGTAATGGCCTCTTCGTTTCCTCTGATTCCCGAATGGCCGGAAACCCAGATTAAAAAGACTTTCTGATGAGTCATGATGATGGAGATGTATTGATACAGAAAAATCAAAAAACCAAAGGAAAGGTACTTATGGTGCACTGAAGCTATATTGCTTCTCTTTCATTTTCTTTGTCTTCGCAAAACGGATCTAGCCTCAAAAAGTTTCATGTGTCTTTAAGGCTACAAGAGAACGTTCAAGTTCAATCAATCGAGGTGTTTTTCCGAATTCAAGTGAAAAATGAATTTATGATAAACGAAAAAATCTACAATACCTATCGTTTCTTTGCAATTAGAAACGAACCTTTGACCTGCCTTCTCCTATGTCATCGACGAACAGACCAATTCAGATCATGCTCAATGAAAAAATCAATGTTCCAATTTCACAATCCTATAAACAACCTTTTAATTTCACTTTTAATCAAAAGGCAAATGCAAGCGGAAATTACTCAAAACGAAACTTCAGGCATGAAACAGCAGAGATGATAAAGCAATTCCCAAATAATCGTTTTGTGTATTGACGCTGTAAGATCCATGCACGAGTACTTTCAACATCACCGTATTTTGAGGAAATGCATTTTTCATCGGGCATTTATACGACAGCACTTGGCGCAAATGAAACAGTCTTCCGCCCCTTCCATTTCCGCCAATCTCTCGTTTAATGAATCTCCCATCTCAGGACATAATAAATCAAATCCTTGCACTGCAATTTTCATCCTGAATGATGGCATACGTAACAGTAAAACTTGGAGTGCATGTCGGATATACGTCGTAAAAGAAATTAAAACATAGCTGCTAGCATCGCTAAACGCCTGGGCCTGATGGAATGGCATGCAGTTTAGGGTCTTGAATATGTCGATGGAGGTCTTTGCAGATTGTCTTTGGTGTCGGTGACCTAGGAATTAATGCAGAGTGAATTTCGTTGTATCATCTTGTGAATGTGTTCAGATGAAGGTTTTGAGGTTATAGTCAAAACATGCTACAAGAGAAACTATGGCATTATTTCGGCACATCAATCTTATTCTCAGAAATTTGTATTCTGGATTTGTTTATGAAACTCTGTTTATATCAGCTTTCTGAGTCTCTTTGCTCTTGAGCGATGAGAGAAAGGAATCCGAAAAAGGAGGACCACGTTGTTCATCTTTGCTTTTAATTGAGTTTACAGAGCTCCTAGATGTTTTCACAGATAAACTAGCTCTGAAACAAAATTGGGCCAAACGATAGAGTTTGCACTCCCTGATGACCGTCCGGCCGTTAGTACAATAACTTTCGAATGGATGGTCCTAGAGACTTCAAATTTTCAGGGTGAATTCCGTTCCCAAATGCCTCGGTTGAGTTCGTTAACCAGACATATCTTACAGGGTGTTCCATAAAATACGTCCATTCAAAATTTTTGTTCCCCGATATCTCAGACAAAACGAAACCAATCGAGATGAAATTATGCGGTCACATGCAAAATGCTTACAGTAAGCCTTATGCAAAATTTTGTGACCGTAATGTTGACAGTAAATTAAATTGGACTTTTGAAAAGAAGAAACTTCATTTTTCCATAACGAGACATCTGATTGAAGCGAAAGTTATTTTGTGAATTAAGATTGGTATACTGAATATTAAGATAAAGAAAAATGACAAACAAAAAATTCTTTGCCTTTAATACTGAATGCTCATACAAAATTTGAAGAAGATCGCATTTTCTGAACCATAGAAAAGTCAATTGGAATATTGAAAATAAGAGTCCCTTTATTTCCAAAACAAGAAATCCGATTCGAGTGAAATTTGTTTTGTGTATGGATATTGATATACTTAATGTTCATAAAAAATTTCAAGAGGATCGCATTATCAGAACCATTAAATTTAATTTCTTTATTGTAAAATTTTCACATATTTCAGATTTCAAATAATTTCCAGAATATTATTCCTTGCCTGCTAAGATTTTGCATTTATATATTTAGTATTTATTCTGAGGTAATATTGCTCCACCAATGAACGAGCTCTCAAAAGCATCTGCTAAGGACTTTCTTAATATTTTTCAACAATACAAGGCCATGGCACCTATAGTACAGTCATTTTATTACCTTTCGTCAGTTGCTTCATAGTTGTGTCGAACTCCCAAGTCAGCAGAATGATTTCAGTTTTATTTTGCTCTGAAGCACAGTATAGTTATCAGCTCTGGAGAGAGAGCTGTAGGGTCGCAGTGGAATGTAACCCAAAAACAAACTAATCTTCGAAGTAACATGAAGATTGCTAAAGAACTCACTGCATAGATTCCCAACGAGTGAGGAGATAAATGAATGGGTACGTTCAGGAGCACTCAACTGTTGACATAAGCAAAAAATTAGTTGAGTAGAGTGAGTTCCAGCGGATGAAAATTTTCTGAACGCTTCGCTGAGTGATTCAGAAATCTGACATATCAACCTTAGTTTTCTTCTGACAACTCTAAATTGTAGCCAGACAATCCTTTTTTGATAGACATTTTCGAAATACGCCAGTAAGCAAAATACTCCTTAATAAACTTCAACTAGAAACCCTAAACATGAACAAACCACAAAATAGGTATATGCGCATGTCTCAGCGGTCAGATGAGTTATAAAGCGAAAATTTTTACCGCTGCCAGAAATCGACATCTGCTGAGAAACATCGATTTGTCAGCGATTTTGCTGAACGCTATCGCTTCTCAACTTACTCAACTGTTGCCAACAGTTGAGTGCTTCTGAACGTACCCAATAACAGGTGAATGAGTTATTTGTTGATGACTACATACGATTTGAGTAGGCAGACAAACTCCTGTAGGTTTGGGGATGTATCAATTCATTTAAACTTTTGATACAACCATTAATTCGCCCTTTAATTCACTCACTCACTATCTCCATCACATATCTAACATACATTTGCCGTTCTGGGTAATTTTTTGCGAATCGATAACCCTCCTCCTTGCGATTTGCGACTGTAATCGCTAGCACCCCAGGATATCATCCAGAACCGGGACAAAAACGTCGCAACCCCGCCGCAAATTCGATCCGGAATACCATTATTTGTTCAACCCCAACCCGTACCACCCATTCCATATTTCGCTCTATTAATTGCAACCCTTCGCGGGCCTTGCTCAATCTGAACTCTCGCTTTTCGCCCAAAACCAATTAGAGTGACTTATGTTTGTCATGACCCAGTATATTAATTGGGCTCGGTCTGCTCGTCCCATATTAATTATCGACTAACTTGTAATTAAATCTCGCAGATTGGAACTGTATAAGGCGGAAACTGGGTACAAAGAAAATAAACCGTGTTCTTTCTGCAGAGTACGCTTTTCCGGCGGATTTTCCGAGAGTTAATCGTTCGTTTCGTTTTCGTTCGGTTTCATTATTATTGGATTATATGATGAAGGGGTTTGTCGATTGGAGGAATGTTTACCTTTGTTGTTAAAGTGGGATCGAATGAAATATAATTTATTTGATGAATCTTTTTCTTTTTTTCTTCTTTCGTTTGAATTGGGTATTTTGCCTGTTATTCCTTTGTTAATAAGTCATAACACTTATCCAGTGGTGTTGCCGCTTCATCTGTTAGTACTTTGTATACGATGGTCATTTATTCCTTGCATCTATAACCTGTTTCTTTTCATCAATTCTTCATAATTTAGAATAGCAGTGAGAAATGCATATTCAGCAGACACTATAGCACCCCTGGGGTATTCCAGTTGTTTCACCGTAGGATTCCTCATTTCATCATCAAGACACAATAGCTCAATTGCTGTTGGAGCTACAGGCTTTTCAGAGCAACATTAAACTCGACAATTGCGCTACTTTCACAGATTCAACCTTAAATCCAAACGTTATGGAAATAAACTGAAAACTGAGTGAAAACACCGTTTATTGGAGACGATTTCTTGCTTATGCTTTATAATGCCCGACCGTATGAACCGCATGTGGCTAGGATTGCCAGGGAGTATTTAGCAGAGGTTGATATTCAAGAATTCAACTGACTTGCTCTAAGCCCAGATTTGAACCCAAATGGACATGTTTGGATGCTCTTGGGAAAATTCGATCTCGCGTACCAACTCCTGAAAATTCTGAGCAGCTCAGTGATGCTCTAATTGATTCAAAACCTAAATGAAGACATACCGAGACGAATTGAACCTGTTATCTGCGTCTGGTCTGATTTTGACTTAGTTTTCAGTTTATTTTCATCAGGCCAGAATTTTAGGTTGAATTCGTTGAAGTGTTGTAGCCTTAGCGAAATTTTATGTTTTACTGAAAACCCTGTATCTTTAACAAAAACTGAACTATTATTATGAATAAAAAATTAAATTGTCAAGAGAAGATGTGCCTTGATGATGAGATAAGAAATCACACGGTAGAACAACTGTTACACGCCAGGGGTGATTCTGAAGTTAGGATAAAAAAACAGATTTTGTTTCCGGTCCGGTACATTCGGCAACGTTGACTTTATATTACGTAATGACAGCAAATACTGCCAACTTCAGATAAATAAAAAAACGCCTACTATGTGCTCAACCTTTCGTGAACGGACTATAGATGACATGCTTTCTTACAGCTGACTGCAGCCTACAATAGTAATATTTGCATTAAATGCGTAAAATGATTGTTGTTTTCATGGCAAAAAATGAGAGTGCTAATTTTTGGCCAGGACCGCAGGTCGAGGCCAAAAATTAACTCGAATGTGCCATGAAAACACGAATTTTATACGCACGAAATAAAAACAACATTTTTTGTATGAATGTGAATGTGAATATTCATCGTCTGAAATATAAAATGATTGAGGACAATGCTTTCAATATGCATACAGTCTTTACTTTTATTCACCGAAAATGCTTTTTTAACGGTTTTGCATAGTATTAACTTTGTCAAGTTTTTTTGACAGTTGTACGAAAATTTTTTTTTTGATTATGATTTTAGTGATAACTTTCGGGCTTCGATAAGTCTCTGAAAAGCTTCACATCTTATGCGAATTATTACATCACTACAGCCACTGCTCGACCACCAAAATTCAACAAACATCCTATTCACTCCTCCAATCGCATTTCCCAAAAAACCATAGCTTCACCACGACGAATTAACATTCCACCCCTGGCCCGTCCCGGCCACTCTAACTTGCCGCCTCCCACGCTCATCGCTAATGACTTTTTCGTCGTCGGTACGCCGATATTTCTCTGCGTCACGACGCCTGCGGTCGCCGCTGTCAGAGACGCCCGTTTTAAATTACCGAAAGATTTACTGGACTAGTTCTACGGTCTGGGTCTGCCTTTCTGCCCATTCATCCGAGGCGAGGCAAAAAGGCCGGGCGGTTTACCGCCCGCTACGAAGCGGGCGCTGCTAAATTAAGTCCTCATCTTCTCACGACTGATTGCGCCCGGGCTGGCCGCGAAGTTTGGACGGGCTGGATGAGATAGTTTCGAGAATGTAGATGGAGGAAGTCTCAGGATCGTCGGAGGATTGTTTGATGCGTTTGGAGGAAAAAGAATGAGAAAATGCTGTTGAGTGTGACGAACGCGTAAGCATTCATTCTATTGGCCACTTTGTTGTGAATCTCATTTCCTTTTATTCAAAGATCAAGGAGAGAACGATAGGAAACAGAGCGTCTACGATGATGTTAGCGCCATCTGTGTGTCAGCATTCAGTACTAAAATTTAAGAGTTCATAAATGATGAACCCTGGAGAATGGGTAAAATCAAAGAATGTAGAGGCCATTTTGAGCAAAACAAGGACGTTTGAAAACATTGTCATGATTGCACGTGGGTAACCTCTTCGTGGCTCCAGGTTAGTTGCGTTTCGTATTGTGTTTGTGTTTCTCTATTTTGTGTGTGAATTTTTTGAAATCCAAAATAGTTTACAGAGCATATTGTATGGTGATGAACTGCAAAATAATAAAAAGGCCAATCCTGAACCTGAGAAAGTGGAAATATAGTTATTGATACTCGTATCATGTATCATGATATATAACCTTATTTTTTTATACCCAATTGAGAAACTTTCTGTGATTGTACTTGCATATTATAAATTGAAGTGTATTGGAATACTCCTTGATAAGCTTCTACTCACAGAAAACAACAATACTAAAATCCAACTAAAAACCCTAAACATAAACAAATCACAAAATAGGTATATGCGCATGTCTCAGCGGTCAGATGAGTTACAAAGCGCAAATTTTTACCGCTGCCAGAGATCGACAGCTGCTGAGAAACATCGATTTGTCAGCGATTTTGCTGAACGCTATCGCTTTCTCAACTTACTCAACTGTTGCCAATAGTTGAGTGCTTCTGAACGTACCCATTTACTCAGCAGCTGTTATAGAATGTGCGATGAGCATTTTTGCACAGATCGAATAAAAACAAATGGAGCACATCCTGTTGAGATTTCTATTGTTTTTCAATTCCATCTTCAAATTGTGATTTATTTTTAATTGTTTTAATAATTCGGTAACTGATATATAGGAAAATTGTTGATTTCTATTCATTTCATTATTACATTTTTTGTGAGTAATAATTTCGTATAAAACTATAGTAATAAGATATCGCATTTCATCAATATCAATTCATTTTGAACAATGTTGAGATGAAAAATAACATCCTGATCACGAAGCAAAGCACTAGCTTTGTTTCTTCGATCAGGATGTTTTTTCTGGGCTCGACGTCTAAATTCAATGTGAAACGTATACAAAATTTTCTGTATCGAAAAATTTATCCTTTTCAGCGCCATCTGTGAGTCAGAATTAATCAACTAACAAAAAACGTAGTCGGATTTTAGTACTAGAGTTGTAGGAGCGTTTCCTGTCTTTCTCTCCTTAATCTTTGCTCTAATTTGAATGAATCATTGGATCATTGGATAAGTTTATATTCAACACTACTCTCAATGCTGTCACAAAACGAAAAAACTCTATATTTCAACATACTGAATTCGCATGTTGTTTCAAAGGCATGCAGAAGTGTATAGATTATGGGAAATGATTTGTTTTTTATTCCGAAATATGTGAGGCAACCCACGTATACGACGTTTCGTTGACCCTGGTGATACGCAATAGTTACGTTTCGTTACGTTGAGACCTCAATTCGGTTATAGGCGAATTCGCGTACATTTGATTGGCGAATCGGCTGTTTTTTCGCTAGTAAATACCGTTAAAAATTCATATATTCAACACGGTGCTTTCGGGTATCGCCGTATTATCATAAAAACGAAATTAAGTTTATCTACTGCTGGATATAAAAAGCTTTGTTCGGTTGTAATGATGATATAAAAATAGGCTTAGTCATGCTTTGTTCGCTAGAATTGCTGCGGTTTGAATTATTTATCCTGGATAAGAATTCAACTACGTAGTTCGAGGAATATTTCTTTTCAGTGCGTGATCATCAATCACTTTGGTTTATATTATTTTTTCATTGAATGTAACGATTCGTGCGGTCGAGAACAATTCTTTTTGATCAATTCATCATTACCATTGTTAACTTATTGACAATTCCTCATACTTTGTTATTACATAACAAATTCGAAAAAAAAATTGATATCAACTAAACTGTATCTTTAAGAGTAACTTCTTGAAAGGACATTGATATCTATTGATCCTACTACTTTCTATGGAGAGTGTTTGGATTCAACAGTAGAAACCAAGTCTAAATAGTATATTATGCAACGAGCGTATAATGATAGCTATTATTCGCGAGGTGAAGCTCAAATCACACAGTGAATAACAGCCATTATACGCGAGTAGCATACTATAATTTATCCACTACTACTGAATATATTTCTTGAAGATTTTAACATTTGACGACAGCGACAAGACCCTTCTATGACAAGCGTGGAAAAAGTCGAGTTGATACATGAGAATTTTTTTAAGAACTGGTCATTGTTTATTTTGTAATAAAAAAAGGTTCAGTTGGTATAATGAAAGTAGATTTGGCCTTCGATTGAGAAGGTATGCCCATATTTGTTAGTTGGAGTACTTAAGAATACTGAAGAAATATCAATTTAAAGAATATTATATCAAAGCTAAATCTATGAAGCATCTGACAGCAGTGAATCATAACCTCATTATTCCCTTATGATTAATGAGTATTATTAAAACTGAACACAGAGACGTACAATGGACGGATTTTAAAATAGTCGTGGAAAGAGAATAATCTACAATTGATTCCTGAAATAATTCGTGTTATTTGTGAAATAGTGCCCCAGTTAGGTCGAAATTTCATTGGAAATTTCTACAAAAGGGTGGATATCTATAGAGCTGCAGAATGAGGCCATATGGCAGTAATTATTTTTCGTGCATAAAGTCACAGATGATATGTGCGAATGATAAAGTAGATCTAGAATATATGGCGAAAAAGCTTCAAAAAGAGTATGGAAAATGGGGTCTTCAGATGAATGTATCTAAAACACAATTAATACTTGTGTGTCGGTGAAGAGACCACTGATTTGAAGCTAGATTGTACGAAATCATAAAGAAATGCGAAAGCTACAATTACTTGGGTATCAACTTCAATACAGAAGGAACAGATGACGTTGAAATGAAATCAAGAATAAATAAGACTAAAAAATAATAACTTCGCTAAATGGTTTTCTAAGGAGCACAGAGATAGGAAAAATAAGAATGTATGATACATTGATCAAAAATACCCAAGTTTACGGATCCGAAACATGGCGGTTGAAAGAACATTTGAGGAGGAAGATAGAGGCCTCAAAAATGGATGTAATAAGAAGAGCATCAAGAACTTCAAGAAGAGAGAGGGTACCCAATTTGGTGATAAGGGAGAATATGGAAATAAATGAGATAGTTACGGAATATATAGAAAGGAAGCAGCTGGTATGGTATGGACATGTGCAGAGAGTGGCAGATAAATGATTACCTAAGAAAGTAATGAGATGGATACTTTATCGGAAAACCAAAAACGACATGGATTAGTGGAATAAGAAAGTCAAAGAGTGAAAGGGGACTCTATGATGGAGACTGCAAGAATAGAAGACACTGGGAATTGGGCATCGGACAACGTCCTAGGATGTTTTAAATCGAATAAATATATACATGTATAGTCCGTTCACGAAAGGTTGAGCACATAGTAGGCGTTTCTTTATTTGTCTGAAGTTGGCAGTATTTGCTGTCATAACGTAAAATAAGGTCAACGTTGTCGAATGTACACTGCTTCGTCCGACGAGCTTGCGAGTTTTTAGAGAACTTTATGCATTTTTGACAACATTGCGTAACAATCTGACAAGAAAATGAACACCATAACAAAAAATTTTAATATACACACTGGAATATGCCAAATTGTCATGGCCAACCGACGGCTCAACCTTTCGTGAACGGAGTATATATGATACTCCAACTAACAAATATGGTTATGCCTTATCAATCCAGGGCCAAATCTACTTTTATTACATCTATTGAAGCAATTTTTGTAACAAAATATACAATGACAAGTTTTCCAAAAATTTCTTCTGTGTCAACTTGACTTTTTCCACACTTGTAATAAAAGAGTCTTGTCATGGCTATCAAATGTTAAAATCTTCAAGAAATATATTCAGTAGTCGTGGATAAGTTATAGTATGCTACTCGCGTATAATGGCAATTACTCCCTCGGTGATCTGGGCCACTCGCCTACGACTTGTAGCCTAAACTTCACCTCGTGAATAATAGCTATCATTATACGCTCGTTACATAATATACTATTTTTCATTATTAAAAAAATCGCGTAATTTTGAACATCCTTTACTAAGAACACACTGAGTAAAAACCCCCCTAAGAAGCTCCGCAATTGGATGGTAAGATTTTCTAATCATTCATGAAACATCCTGTAACCAAATTTCGACCTAAGCGTAACGATACGTAACTATTGCGCATCATCAGGGTCAACGAAACGTCCGTTGTATAATGAAGCCGTAATTTATTTAAATTTCGGACGAGTTTCCAGATATTGAATGCTAATCATGTTCTGCAATAATTTGCGGAATAATCAGCATTATTATCTTCGTATTTGCGTTACCAATTAAAGTAGACCGTGTGTTGTTAAGTGCGAAAACGAAAAGAAAAACGCGATAACCTGGGTGTCGCGGGTTGAAGGTGAAGTGAGATTGAATAAACAAACATTTTCTCATGTGTTAAATTTCATTCCGATTATTCTGCAAATATTGGGAATTCTACAGTTCTAAGAAATAGTATTGAATAAATAATAATAGTTCAATTTCAAATGCTAGGTAGCAAAAATCCAAAACCACAAGTACTTCTTGATGCTGTTAATACAGGGTGCCCCGGAGAATGTAGGAAATCTCTTGGATTCATATAGAACATGAAAAAATAAGATGACAAGTTCCCATTTTTTTCCAGCGTTCCTCCCTACGAAGATACGACCTTCTAAATGACGCCACTGGAAATTCATTTTAGTGGAAAAATTTTAATTACTTACTTCTTCCATTATTTTCTTCTCGAAAATGGTTCATTTTATCAAGAGTACCTTTTCTTTAGCTTGAGTTTCAAGGCATCCAAATTTGTTTTTTTAGCACCTTATAATACAGGGTGTTAAAAAGCATTAAGCATTAAAATGTACAACCATTCCGCCCCTGGTAAACTGAACAAACAAATTGAAATTTGAGTGGGGTGATTTGAGAGGTCCTCAATACTATAATCATATCAAATTTTCATCAAATTATATCGAGTAGTTTGAAACTTATTCCACTAAAATGGATTTCCAGTGGCGTCATTTAGGAGGTCGTATCTTCGTAGGGAGGGGTCGCTAGGAAAAAAATTATGAGAACTTGTCATCTTATTTTTTTATGTTCTATCTGAATCAGAGAGATTTCCCACATACATTCCGGTTAAATCATCCTGAAGACGTTGTCCGATTCATATCAATTGCCAATGCTGCCAGGTTAAAAATAATTTTGTTCACATTTTTTGTAAAAATAAGGATTTATAATTCGTGATAAAATTCTTAGAATAAACCATTACAATAGGTTTTCCTCAAAATGAAAAAACACCTGAATTTGATGTCCGTGTTCAAATGGAAATTAATCCAGAATATAAGTCCCCAGTACAACAATCAGACTCAATCAGACACATACAAACTTCAAACTTTTTAGTGGCTCTTCTGTGACGAGTCCGATGAATTTTTTAATGCAA
Organism: Propylea japonica; assembly: GCA_013421045.1. Taxonomy (NCBI): domain Eukaryota; kingdom Metazoa; phylum Arthropoda; class Insecta; order Coleoptera; family Coccinellidae; genus Propylea; species Propylea japonica. The sequence continues at coordinate 12,706,390 of CM024248.1, read as the reverse complement.
AAACTTTCAGCTCTGCTGCATTTAAAATGCCCGCTTCGAATATGTCACTATGAATTACGTATATACTGATTGTTTTTCTCTGGAAATTTTTCAAGGAAATTAATTGAAAAATTGTTGGTTACCTCCTCCGATAAAAAAAGGTTTTTGTGACAGGAACAACGACCATTTAATAGTAAAAGAAATATAACTTTTCCCAAAATACTTTTTTCCCCGGGAAAATACTGAGTAATTTTTTCCCGGATATATAAACACTTTTTTGGCAGTAAAAAAAGTAATTTCGTAAAAAGTTATTTTTCGTGACCTATCAAGAGATATAAATGTCAACTTCCTTTCCCGTGACAGAAAAAAAAAGTTTTTCGATAGTTTTCAGATTAGAAAGTTTGGCGGACTAATCGACAAAATATAACTCAGAAAATTTGCATATCTATGAGTAAAACTTTTCGTTCGTTGTATTAGGGCGCACATTTTCCTATAGCAAATAATAAAAGTTGAAAGTTATCCTTACCTGCAACTGGTGATAATTTTCGCATAACACACCATCTCGATTTCCACTAAAACAAAAATTAATAATTTGAAATATATCATCAATTAAATTTCAATCGGACACTGCTGATACGTAGCCGGTCAAACATTTCCATTCAAATGATACTATACTGTAGTTTTTTATAAACCATTCGCACTCTCCCTTTTGTTTAACAACTTGTTTATACCATAAAACAGGCATGTTTGTCTGAAAGGTTTATAGCGTTGTTGAAAACAATCGAATGAATTCAACGTAAATTTTAAATTAATGGCTCTGTATGATTTTTTTAAACCTTTCATTGGGTCGTTAGTTTTAAATATTTTTTCGATTATTCAAAGGGAATGATATATTCAAATTGTTTTTAGGTCTGAGGCGAATTATGATTATATCATGAATTTCATGGAAAAGATGTTGTCGGCCATGTTAATGAATACCCGCATGAGAACAGAAGCAGGTCCTTTCCAAGTTTTTACGACCCATCATCGTCCTTTAGACCGAAACGTGCTTCCTTTATCTCAAGATTAATTCGGAAACACCTGTATCATCCAGAAAATATGTATTATGGTATGTAGGGGGTAAACGCAATGAATGCTAATGAATCAAATATGTCGAAAATGACTTTCCTGTTTTTTTAACGGAAAATAAAGACTTCTCTATAACCACCAGTAAATAAGATCGAAAATAAGGAGTAAAATACAGTGGAACTTCCCTAAAACGAAGGCGCTAAATCCGCAAGAAAAATTCGTTTTGAAGAAATTTTGTTATACAGAAAATTTGTTTCTATAATGAGCAATGTCGCGGTTGACTTCACTGATAAATTCAAATTTATCATTCAAACTTAAGCATTTGCTTTTAGACATCTTCGCATATTTTTTAACACTAGCGTAATGGTAAGATTGAAACCAAACAGCCAGGAGTGAATTTGAAACTGTTTCAGAAGGATCTCTCTGTCCGCCGTAAGGATTTGGTTTGAGGTCGGTATTTATTACGTACGTCCGGAAAAATTTCGGAAAAAGTCTATCCTTATACCTTTTTACCCATACCTATTCAAGGGGTGATGTTCTTTGAATATTTCGGTATAGAGAGAATTTACTTCGTTTTAGAGGTTGTTTTCAACATGGAATTTGGATTGAAGGTGTTATGTCTTGTACGAAATTCGTTGTACAGACGTTCGTTGTAGGGAAGTTCCACTGTAAGTTTGTTCGTTTGTTTGTAATATTTTCGTCTCAGTCCATCTCATCATTCCGTTAGATTTTTTATAAAAGACATCATTTGGTAGAGTTGTAAATGAAACCAGTAGGAATATATTAAGTGAAATTATTCTGAAAAAAATAGGAATATTTGGCAGGTGCACTTTGAAGTAGGAAAATAGTGATTTATATGAAATATTCGTTGTAGTTTGTAAGAACCTCAATTTGGCTCATCCTGTACAATATTTTCCGCTTTGTACTTGACACTATGTATGTATGTATGTATTATTTATGAAAGTCACGTCTTGATTGCCCTTAAGAGATCTCGGATTTATAGATCAATCCCAAAATATTACAGATCGTTCGACTCCCAGACACGCATTTACCAAATTTCCCCCAATTCCAAGATTGATATCGCGCCAAACAAGAACTAATGAGAAACTCCCCCGCCGCAATAACGTCCGACAAAGATTAAAATCGAATCAATTTCCACCATCATCTTCTCCTCTCGTATTTCATTCATCACCTCAGCCAATATGAAACGTCTTTCTCCCAAAAAAAAATCTAACAAATTTCCCACCATCCGGGAGATGGCCGGCTGGGATATTACAACCATCACATCTTTCAACATCGTCTCTATCATTATTCTTTGACTAATAGCTTCACTGATAACCAAGACATCTTTTTATTGCTCCCAAGCAACCGAAGTTATTAATATCGGACAATTCGGTGGCTCCTGTATTTCACCTTCGCAAAAAGTATGGATAGCTAGCTAACGGTTCCAATCAACAGAATAGCTATACCTATCTATCCGGAGCAATTATTATCAGAACATGGGTCGTTATCACTAGATTAGCCTTCTGGGAACTGCGACCAGGTAGTAGTCCATGGGCTAGCCTTTAATAATAATTACTAACAATCTGAATATTTGTGAGTAGTTGATTTTGACGAGACGCCCACCTTTTTCCTCTACGAAAACTCTCGATAGTGAGGGCTAAAACAATATGAACGCGTCAAAAGTGTTAAATGGGTGAATGTTCAAACTTTATTACTAACAGCTACTTTATAAATTAAATCTTGAAACAATTTTATTACAAATTGAAAACAATAATTGTCCTACAAAAATGATGATACGTAATAAAGTGTCCTCTACTCCCAACGTATATCAACAACTAAATCTGAAAAATTATTACTAACCGGCTGATTTTTTCATTGTTGCTTAGCAAATATTTTTTTTATGAACTGGTTACATTGTCCTACAAATTGAGTGGTACGTTTTTCCAGTCCTACGCTCGGAAATTGTCAATTGTTATTAATAATTTTTAATTGTGGGTTCTGTGATACAATTTCTGAGGTAGGACTGGAAAAACGTACCACTCAATTTGTAGGACAATGTGACCAACTCATAAAGGAAATATTTGCTGAGCAACAGTGAAAAAATCAGCCGCCTAGTATTAATTTTTTTAGACCTAGTTATTGATATATGTTGGGAGTGGGGGACTCTTTGATAGAATCATCATTATTGTTTTCAATTTGTAATAAAATAGTTTCAAGATTTAATTTACAAAGCTGCTGTTAGTAATAAAATTTGAACATTCACCCATTTAAAACTTTTGACGCCTCCAAATTGTATTAGATCTCACTAAGAAGAAAAAGTTGGGCGTCTCGTCAAAATGAAGCTACTCACAAATATTCAGATTGTTAGTAATCATTATGAAAAACAGGCGCTGGCCCATGGACTATAGGGCCTTAGTTATCTGCCCTACTCATTCCTGGAAATTCAAGGAGGTCGACAATGGTAATGGTGAAACCGACGATCTTCTTAAAAGCCTTGGCTATTACGTCTTGGATACCCAGGACTCGTGTTTCCATAAGAATTGTTCTTAGATCAGTCTGTTCTGGACACTTGCATTCCATGTGGTCAGCTGTTGCTACTTCTGGTCCACAGAGCTCGTCCAAAAGAAAAAATTATATTTGTACCGACAGTGCCTCGTCCGCAGTACCACCATCACTTGAAGCTCAACTCGTGAATGCTTCCGGAGTTTTCTGGTATGAGTGGGTGAAATCGTCACGGTTTTTTTGGGCTGAGTAAATCCAGAAGTGCTTCTCCAGGGGATTATTGTGTTATTTAACTCCCATAGCGGGAATGATGCCTGGAGATGGCAGCCTGTGATATAACAACCACCACATCTTTCAACATCGACTCTATCATTATTCTTTGACTAATAGTTTTACTGAAAACAGAGACATCTTTTTATTGCTCCCAAGCAACCGAAGTTATTAATATCAGAATATTCAGTGGCTTCTGTATTTTTACCTTCGATATGGTAGATAGGAACAGTTTCAGAAAAAAAGTATGGATAGCTAACGGTTCCAATTGACAGAATAGCTATATCTGTCTATCCGGAGCGATTATTAACAGAACAGGGGTCCTTCTGGGAACTGTGACCATGTAGGGACTTTGTTCTCTACCCTAATCCTTCCTGGAAATTCAAGAAGGTCGACAATGGTAATGATGAAACCGACGATCTCCTTAGCAGCCTTGGCTATCACCTCTTGGATATCCAACACCGGTTTCCCCATAAGAATTCTTCTTAGGCCAGTCCGCTCTGGAAACTTGCATTTCATGAGGTCAGCTGTTTATACTTCTGGTCCACGGAGTCTGCAAATCTCATCTGCTGACTTCGCTATGAGAAACAAATGATATTTGTACTGAGAGTGCCTCGTCAACAGTCCCACCATCATCAGAAGCTCAGCTCGTAACATCTTCTGGAGCTCTTTAGTATTGGTAAGTGAAATTATCAAATATTTTTTGACCTGAGTAAGTCCAAGAGTTATTCTCTAGATGATAAAGGGTTTACCAATAGGTGTTATTTTCATATTCAAAGAAAAATACAATTTTCCAATATAACTGATCGGATATTTATTTCATTATGATGAAGAAGCTATGCCGTTAATAGTGGAAAATAACATCAGGCAAATGACCACCACTACCACGGAAATTTTCATTTAAAGGATATGGTCCTGATATCCTTTCAATGAAAATTTCTAGCACCAAATCGTGAAGTGGCTGCCATATGTCCTCGATAGTCTCACAAATTCCATCTTTGAGTTCTTGAATCGACGCTGGGCTATTGGCGTAGACCTTCTCTTTCACGTGGCACCAAAGGAAGAAGTCACAAGGTGTTGAATCACAAGATCTCGGTGGCCAATTGTGATCAACTCTTCGAGAGCATGCATTTCAACAAGAATCAGCAAAGGCACGACGTTGTTGATGATAGGCCGGCTTGAGTTCTTGTGTTAACTGAACTTTATAAGCTGAAGACCCAAATCTTCATGCAAAATACGGTGTAATAACGTTTGTGGAATGCCTAATTTCAAAGAATAACGAGGAATGGACAAACCTGCGTTTTCTTAAACACTTTCGGCTACAGCAGCAATATTCTCGGTCTTTCTTGAGCGACGTTCACGAGTTCATTGCGGTCCGACAAGGTGCTTTACGACGGCCCAAAAATGTTCGAGTTTTACGAACCGTGTCTGCCAAATTTTCACCATTTTTATAGTGAATTTTAAAAATTTCAATGCGTTCTTGAAGCGTGTATCGTTCCATTTTTTATAACTGGCGTTGTTTCTACTTGTCAAATGTCAAAAAATGACAGCTTCAAACGTGACATCTAGCGGGCTATTCAAAATAACACCTCTTATTGAAAAACCCTTCATTTCGATTATTCCACCCTCATTGCTGGACAGCTGCCTGGAGATGGCCCATTGAGGAATAACAACCATCTTTCAACATCGACCCTATCATTTTTCTTGGAGTAATAGCTTCACTGATAACCGAGACATCTTTTTATTGCTCTACAGCAACCGAAGTTATTAATATCGGACAATTCGGTGGCTCCTACATTTTACAGCGCATAATCTTCGTTATGGTGAATAGAAACGGTCGCAGTAAAAAAACTATAGATAGCTAACGGTTCCAATTATCAGAATAGCTATATCTATTTCTGGAAACGATATCCGAAGCGAGAAGGGGTGGCTGTTCGGATTTTATGGAAATTGAAACTATGTAGAGATTTGCCGTGACTACTCGACTACATTGTCGGATTGTTACAACCAATTTTCATTCGATAATGGTGATCCCGACGGGATTGGATGGTTATTATTTTTATTTCAACTGTCGCTGCTGAACGGTCTTCGTCCAGTAATTGAAAATCCATAAGTTAATACCGTGACTCGGGAGTTGGGAATAGGTGGTTATTGATCCATTGAAAACACTGTTCCGTTTGAATTATGAGATATGAAGTAACAATAGAATTGATGGATTCTTCTTCTTCTTCTTCTCTGTGCGGTGCCTTACCGGCCGAACTGAGGCCTAGTGGCCCATTGTTCACCCGCATCATTCTACAGAGACATATGATACTGTTTGGAAAGATGGTTTGATTTTTAAACTTTACAGTCATCTGAAATGTGGAAAAATGGTCAAATTGATAGAAAATATGCTGTCAGACAGAAGGTTTCGTGTTTTTGTCGACGGGAATAGTAGTAATTTCAGAACATTGAATAACGGTCTTCCACAGGGGTCAGTCTTATCACCTCTTCTTTTTAATTTATATTTGTGTGATATCCCTACAACTTCATCTGAAAAATTCATATACGCCGATGATATTGCTTTGGCTTTCCATCATTCGGATTTCAAAACCATAGAGAATAATCTTTCTGCAGATTTAGAAATTCTAAAAAATTATTTCTTCGACTGGCGTTTATGTCCAAATGCTAACAAAACCGAAGTCTCGTGTTTCCATTTGGATAATCATCAGAAATATAGAAAATTGAACGTACTTTTTGGTAATTCTTTTCTCAAACATAATTTCAATCCTAAATATCTAGGCGTAAAACTAGATTCTTCTCTTAATTTCAAAGCCCATTTGGATGATTTACGAATTAAGCTAAAAACAAGAAATAATATAATTCAAAAACTTGCTGGTACTTCATGGGGTGCGGACGCAACAACTCTTCGTACTGCAGCTCTAGCCTTAGTGTACTCTACTGCTGAATATTGTTGCCCCGTTTGGCTCAACAGTGCACATGTACATAAGATCGATGCACAATTAAATTTTTCCATGAGAATAGTAACTGGAACAATAAAATCAACACCAACTCCATGGTTACCAGTTCTTTCAAACATTTCTCCTCCACATATCCGCAGGCAGGTCATTACTTCGAAAATTTGGAACAAATTTAATTTTTCGACAAATTCATATCAAATACTCTCATATATTCCAGACAATAAGATTCCTCGATTAAAATCGCGTAAACCTTTTTGGTCAAATTCTTTTCTGAACTCAAATGAAGTGATAAATCAATTTGGCAATCCGAGTGGAATTTATGTAATATACAGAACAAAGATTTAATAACTGATCCCTCGAATAAAGTTCCTGGATTTGATCTTCCAAGGAAAATATGGACTGTTCTCAATCGTATAAGAACAGGTCATGGACGTTGCAATAGTATGCTTTTCAGATGGAATTCAGTTGAGAGTCCTAGTTGCGAATGCGGAGAAGCAGAGGAGACAATTGAACACCTGATAAATAACTGTTCCATATATAAATTTCAGGATGGCTTGAGAGCTATACATGAAATTACCGATTCGTTTTTGAATTGGGTTATTAATTTTAAATCGATTTAATAGAGTTTCAATCATTTTATTTTTCTGTTCCTTTTTACTGCTTTGATTTTCTCGTTTCAGAATTCCGAAGGCATCCTGGAGAGGGTTATCATTCGGTCTGAATGAAGAAGGAATCCTTCAATAGTCTAATAGTTTTTAAGTGTCATTTTTGTTGAAACGGCGAGACAGGGTTTTTTCTACTGGGGTTTTTCCCTGAGCTCTGGTATCATACGAAAAAATAGTATGGTACCCCGTTTTGCACCAACCTCAGTTAGGGATTTTTTATTTTTGTTTTATGTATTGTATTATGTTAGCTCTTGATTTCAAAAGAATATATATATATATATATTCTACAGAGACTCAGCTCCTCAGACACGAAGACAGAAATGTCGCGAGCCTGCCAGGAGTGGTCCCTCTCACCATAGGAATAGAAGGTGTTGGATTTCCTAGGTGTGTTGACCTTAACTCAGTAAGGTTTTCACAGTTGAACAAAATATGCTCAACCGTTTCATCAGTGCTCCTGCACTGATGGATTGTTCCCAACTCAATTCTGAATGAGGTGCAGTTGTCGATAGATGAATTCAGAATTCCAGAAAAGCTCTAGCAATTTTATGGTAGGATCATATTAGTATGAGATCCGGTATAAGAAATATACAGGGTGACTGGTGACGTAAGGGACAACGGCTAACTGGAGATAGAGGACCTCAAACTGAATGATGATTGGGGGTTTAAATGTCCTATAAGGCTATTAGTTTCAGAGATACAGGGTGTTTTTTGCAAAAGTGCTAAAACTATAAACTCCCATATCTTCGTCAATATGGCAAATTTTTCGCTGATATTTGGAAAGCTTGTTACTATACATATTCTCCATCAGATCGAGAAGAAAAATTCCCAAAAATTGCAGGTCCGTATTCAAAAATTTCAATTTCCGTGTCAGGTTAGAAATATCACTCGGTATATGAGATAAAAAAAATTGAATTGGAAAATTGGAATCTTCAAGAAACACTGAGTAAAAATCTGTTTTTAGTTTGAATGGCACAAATTTTTTATAGTTTTTATGATATGTTGAAAGTCGAATATTATAATTTATTCAAATTGAATTCAAGAAACATACTATTCCTGATAGAAAAAACACTGAATTTGAGATGCTTAAATAATCCTGACCCATTTTGAATATTCCTTCACATCTTGAACTCCTGTTTTATTAATTTTTTATCAATATTATAGGAAAAATTAAAAAAACAATAGATATACAAAGAGAGGAACAGTAGCACATATGATTCATACAAAAATCAAATAAACAAATACTCGATATGCGAGAGCCATTCCCCTCACACACTTAATGACTCTTTTGAACAATTGAAGTACTTTTCATATCCACAAGATGAAAAAATATACTCTTGATAGAACGGAAACACTGGATTTCAGCTCGAGAAAAGTTTGACTTTCTTCTCAGAACCCCTGAACAATAATCCATCTGGTACTTATGTTTTCAACAAAATTTATTCTTCAATGAAATAATGTATGAATTTTGAGGACTTATTTTCCTCTGATATGTACTTAGATGTAGCAACTTCATCTTCTTTTGAGAAGCATATGAATATCTTTAATGCAAACAGAATATTAGGGAAACAAGTGATTTTCTAGAATAACAGGTTTATTATTCATTATAAATGAAATACATCCTACTACACAGAGTAGGCTTATTTCAAAAAATGACGTTTATATTCATACATTCATTGATTGTGAATTATTGGGAATTGTGTCGTTTGTTTATCTACTGAAAAATGCCTTCAATATTCACGAATGAAGAATATGTAGATGATACTTGTTTTTGGATTGCGCAAAATGAACGGATATAATATTTGGTCTCAGAATAATCCTCATCTCAAAAGAGAAAGAAATCATTAGAGTTCAAGAGAGCCAATTAATGCGTTGAAGCAAATTGCTCTGATTTCGAGCATTTGCTTAGTTGTTTTCTCATGAATCATTGCATTATTTAATAGAAGAATAAATTTTGGTGAAAGAATAAGTATCAGATGGATTATTGTTCAGGCGTTCTGAGAAGAAAGTCCAACTTTTCTCGAGCTGAAATCTAGTGTTACTGTTCTATCAAGAGTAATTTTTCATCTTGTGGATATGAAATGTACTTCAATTGTTCAAAAGAGCCAATAAGTGTTTGAGGGGAATGGCTCTCGCATATCAGGCATTTGTTTATTTGATTTTTTTATGAACCATATGTGCTACTGTTAATCTTTTTGTGTTTGTATTGTTTTTTGAGTTTTTCTTATAATATTGATAGAAAATTTAATGAAAAAGTATTTCAAGATGTGAAAGAATATTCAAAATGCGTCAGGATTATTTAAGCATCTCAAATTCAGTGTTTTTTTCTTTAAGGAATAGTGTGTTTCTTGAATTCAGTATGAAAAAATTGTTATATTCGACTTTCAACATATCATAAAAACTTTAAAAAATTTGTGCCATTAAAACTAAAAACAGATTTTTACTCAGTGTTTTTTGCAGATTCCAATTTCCCAATTCAATTTTTTTTATTTCATATACCGAGTGATATTTCCCACCTGACACGGAAATTCAAATTTTTGAATACGGACCTGCAATTTTTGGGAATTTTTTCTTGTCGATCTGATGGAGAATATGTATATTAACAAGCTTGCCAAATATCAGCGAAAAATTTGCTATATTGACGAAGATATGGCAGTTTATAGTTTTAGCACTTTTGCAAAAAACACCCTGTATCTCTGAAACTAATAGCCTTATGGGACATTTAAACCCCCAATCCTCATTCAGTTTGAGGTCCTCTATCTCCAGTTAGCCGTTGTCCCTTACGTCACCAGTCACCCTGTATACCCTCATCTGTTATTTATCAGTGATAACAAATAAATGATAGATAACATTTGTCTTTGACACCCTGTAACTTGAAACAATGCAGTTCTGGAACTTCAATCATTGAATTTTTTTTCATAAAATGATCTGACAATTCATCCCACTAAATCTTTCGAACCTCCTTCTTGAGAATTAAAATATTTACAATCAAAAATAAACTCATCATTATTTCCAACGAATCCTAAGGCGCGGTCGATAGTAATCCTAAATACGCCATCATCCCCAGAATAAGAGCCCTAAATAAAATAATACCCGAGCTTAAAGCGCATCATCAACCGTGAGCATAAAAAATATAACTGTCCGACAGATACGTTTCGATCGTATCTTAGGGCCGATCTACACGTCTGTCTGACTTATCGCGCGACGATCCCCGTGCCTATAACATTTTTATACGTCGACTGGGGGGGCATGGGGGGCCCAAATGGGGCACGTCATTCTCGCCATTTTCGATAACTGAAAGGAAAATAACGGCGGGACTCTGCCAGTTTTTACGAGATAAGAAAAACGAGCCCGGATAGAGGCGGTGCCGGGAATATGAAATTTGTATCAGTTTCCATATTTTCCCCTTTTTTTCGCCACCCGATATTTATGGCGGGCAGGCTGGAATAACAAATAGCCGGTCGTAAAATAAAAATATGGGCTAGTTTGTTGGATATTTATCTAGGCCTTTTTTTTTCGACCGGGAAAGTTCTCCAGTTGTTTGCCGAAGTGGAGTTATTAATTTGCGAAACGTGCGCGTAACGTTTTGTAGGGTTAGGGCGACGAATTGTTACGGTTTGCGAATTAATTTTTGCAGGTCGGATTGGTTTATTCGTTGCAAATTGGATTTTGGGTTTTGTATGAAAGTGGATTATAGTTTGCATTGAATGTGTTGGTTGACTGGTATCGAAAATATAATGAGGTTTTCATGATGAAAATAGGTTGCAGTATTTTATCGATTAAACATTATATTTTTAGTTTCATTTTTGGACAATGCAGCTGTGGAAGCTCAATTTTTCTGGCAAAAATAATTTTATTCATCAGCATTGCTTTGAGGTAGGCTCTGGTTTCTATTGTAGCGATTAAGTGTGTTAACGGGCCGAATCGGTTTTGTATTTTTGGAGTTATTCACATTGAAGATTTTTTATTATTTTTCCGATATTTCCTAGATCACGTATCCAGTTAATTCGTAATTTGATATTTCGAAGGAGAAAAATGACTTGAAGTTTCCACAGTGAATTTGAGACTTCCACATGTCTTTATCAACTCACTAAAAAGCAAATATGTTGATTGTTTTCGGGAATACTCTTAAACAAACTTCGTTGCATTGATTTTTCGATATGAATAAAAAAAATCGATAAATGTCAAATTTTCGTTCTTTGAATTAATTCATAAAAATTTAAGGAAAGCCCTGAGCAGGAGCTTTTGAGGGCTCGTTTTTTGGTGCAATAGAACTATTACCTTAACATTTTTTTTTTTAATTTCACACGGTTAGTGGTACCTCTTACAGGGCTTCTCGGGCATTTCTACCAAGAGAAGATCTGCTCTTTAGTGTGGATAGATGACCTGTCTGATGATATTGACAGTGCCAAGCAAAACATCTTTTTGCATCCATGCAAATGTGTTATTTGGCATTTCTAGTTCTTTGATATGCTGGAAAGTTTTCTTTAGTACAAGTCCATTGACACTGATTATAAGTGGGATTATTTCCACTTTTCTCAACTTCTACATGTCTCTCATCTGCCTTGACAGTGGTTCGTATTTCCTTATTTTCTCTGCGTAGGTTTTCATCATATTTTGATCTTGCGGAACGGCAAAGTTGATCATTACTGCCGTTCTATTCTTTTTGTTCCATACGACCATGTCCGGTCTATTGTGTTCCGTTCCTATGTCGGTAAGTATCGTGAGATCCCATTATATCTAGCTTATATCTACCTTAACATTTCATATGGTATTTGAGATTGATACCGAATATATAAATGCAGAATCGCAGCATAATCGGATTTATATTCTGAAAATTATTCAAAAATGAAATTTGTAAAAATAAATAATTACAAAAATTGAATTCCATGCTTTTGATGCTGCGATTCCCTTGAAATTTCGCATGAACATTCAGTTCATAGTAGATTTCATTGTCAAAATAAAGTTCATTCGAATCGAATTTTCTGTTATGGAAAATGGAAATATAGAGAATTTACTTTTCAATATTCCAATTGAATTTTCTATGGTATTGTTGAAACTATGGCCACGAACTTTTGGATGAACATTCAGAATATCGATGTCCATTGACAAAAAAAATTCACTCGAATCGGATATCTTTTCATGGAGATATGATGTTTCTTTTTTTCAATATTCCAATTGAATTTTCTATGGTTCTGTTCACACTATGGCCACATAATTTTGCATGAGGCTTGTTATCAGCATCTTGCATTTGGCCGAAACATTTCATTTGGATTCGTTTCGTATTTTCTGAGATATTGAGGAACACAAATTTTGATGGCCTTATTTTAGGAACACATGTACGATTTGGCTGGTTAACGAACTTAACTGTGCCATTTGGCACTTGAACTCATATTGAAAATTTCAAGTCTCTAGGACAATCCTTTTGAAAGTTATTGTGCTAACAGACGGCCGGACGGCTCCACGGACAGAATTGAATTTGACCACGAATTCGTCATCAGGGAGTCTAACCCTACCGTTTGAGACCATTTGCGGCTCAAAGTTCGAAAATAACAGACATTTGGGCAAAACGATACAGCACTCGTTCAAGTAGAACGAGAGCTCAAAATTTATTAAATGGTGAGTAGATCTATGGGGGATGATCACGCTTCAGTAGCGTCCTGTAGCGGTCTTCGAAGAACAGAAGATCCAAAAAATCATCCCTTCGAATTCCAAACTTGGTTTGAAAGAACTGGACCCTACTGGTACACTTGATTCGAAATAATATACAGGGTGGCCATTTGAAAACGAAACAGACGAGATTACAGACGAAATAAATTTTTTCGATAGAAATGCTCGGACAGGTCGATTTCTGTTTCGAGGGGGACAACTTAAGATGTAGGTTACGGACGCATAGCGCTTCAACCCTTGCTACTACAACCCTCACCACCAATTTTTGAATAGGGAAGATGGGGTGAGTGATACCTCATTTGAAAGGTATTTTTATACTGATTTCAGCACAGTAATTGTTTTTTCATTTTATGCATTAGTTCTCGAAATATTCTTAACTAAGTATTTGAAAATGAAGTGGTGTTTTCATGGCACTTGTAGTGTTTTTTTGTGAAAAATCGACATTTTGAGCTTCAAAACAACCATGACTGTGGCTTCCTTCCTCCAATCCACTGACATAGAAATCTTTTATCAAGATGTCGAACAAACAAAGCGTATTGCGAAAGAGCTCAATCTTGCTGAAACTCAATCTAAATTATCTTCGATATAATTTGCAGTATTTCCAATAACATGCGGTACACTTGATCGATAGAAATCTCCAAAAAGTCCAAATAGGTACGTACATATCTCTAATCAGATTACCAGGTAAGAAAATCAAATCATTAATGATGCCACAGAAATATCCCAGTCCCAATTCGTGAAACGATTTCCGACTTAATTATGAAGTGTTTTCTCAGTTGGCTTCAATAATGTTTTCATTTTGTTGATTATTGAATTCATATCTTTTTCAAAAAAATGAGAATCGATAATTTTTTATTTATTACGAACAGATCATTAAGTTGGCTTAGGTACTGGTTTTTGACATGTGAATTATTCTTAGTTTTGAATCGAGACTTGTATGTGTTCTAATTCATTGTTCGACATGGTTTATTCAATTGCAGAGAGGGTGGAAATAATTTCACTTTTTTTTTGCAAACAATCAATGTGCGAATAGAACCGCAGAACTCTTCAATCAACGACATTTAGATAAACATGGTTGTTTTGAAGCTCCAAATGTCGATTTTTCACAAAAAAACACTACAAGTGCCATGAAAACACCACTTCATTTTCAAATACTTAGTTAAGAATATTTCGAGAACTAATGCATAAAATGAAAAAACAATTACTGTGCTGAAATCAGTATAAAAATACCTTTCAAATGAGGTATCACTCACCCCATCTTCCCTATTCAAAAATTGGTGGTGAGGGTTGTAGTAGCAAGGGTTGAAGCGCTATGCGTCCGTAACCTACATCTTAAGTTGTACCCCTCGAAACAGAAATCGACCTGTCCGAGCATTTCTATCGAAAAAATTTATTTCGTCTGTAATCTCGTCTGTTTCGTTTTCAAATGGCCACCCTGTATGTATGAATCAACGTTTTCCTTCGAAACATTATGTAGATGATTTTCAGCCCTTTACGATTATCGTAGGTCAAAAATATGAAATATAAAGAACAAAGGGTGAGCTCACACCGCAACATCAACCACGTAGATCGCCCTGTAGATAGATCCAAATGTATCTGTCGGGCAGTAATATTTTTTATGCTTCCTTTTGATGATGCCTCTCAAGTCCGGCTATTATTTTATTTAGGGCTCTCATGTCGGTCTTCTGACGTTGAGTGGCCGAGATTACTATCGACCACGTCTAAGAAAGAGATTTCATTTGATGTTGGAGATGCGGAGCAGTTTCGTAATGTGCTCTAGATTGTGGTATAGGTTTCAAAATTTTAATATTTCTTCCTTGCATTACGTGACTGGAGAATGCATTTAGATGACCCGAATAGATCTTTTGCACATGGGTTTCTGTGTGCCACCGAACATGTGGATAATTTGAGTTTCTTGATGAAAATGTTACATCACCGTCGTGATTCTAGCGGATTCTCCCATTATAAAATATAATTCTTGTAATGAAGAAATGCTGTATATCAAATTTAATGATTACTGTTACTGTGTATTCCCAATTATTGTGGCTTAATTAAAAAACAACTTAGAAATTATGCAGTTGAAAAATATAGTGATGCCTAATTTACCGATGATGCCCGTAGTGGAAATACAACTTCTCTGTTATTTCACTTCATTTTTAAGATACTCTTATTTCAAATTGATCCCTTATTTTCTTTGTGTAATTTTTTAAAATTTTATTTGAATCTATAAAAAAAGATTGGAAATGATACAGTTATTGGAGACACACTTGAACGAGTGCTACTTTTGCCAAAAATGTCTGTAGTTTTCGAAAGCCGTAAATGGTCTTAGACGATAAGGTTCGACCGAGGGTTCGACTCATTGATAACGAATACTTGGTCAAATTAAGTTCTGTTCGTAGAGCCGTCCGATAACACTATTACACTCGAAAGGATTGTACCAAAGAATTTCCATAAAATGTAAATTCAAAATTTTTGTTCCTCAATATCCCAGACAGAAAAAAACTGATCGATATTAAATATTGCGGCGACGTGGAAGATATACTCATGAGAAACACCATACATTTTGAGGCCATAGTGTCAAAAGAATCACAGAAAATTCAATCGGAATATTGAAAGAAAACTAATATTTCTGCATTGAAATGTCCGATTCGAGTGGAATTCATTTTGAGGGTGCAAATTCTTTCACTGAATTTATACAGAATCATGAAATTCAGTCTTTTCTGTATCATCAAGTTTTTCGAATAATTCAGAATTGGTCAATTCGATCGTGCTGGAATTCTGCAGTAAAATGTTCAATACATATGCAAAGCATTTTAAAGTTTACATAGATTGAAATTGAATCGAGTGTGAGTATGTAAACTAGCGAAGTGAATGATCATGCAAATTATCAAAAAGATTGTGAAATCAGAACCAATAGAATTTCGATATAATTTCCACCATATAATTCCGATCTCCTTCATTTAGAATAAAATTCAAGTCACATGCAAAATTTCTAAGTAGTAGCTTTATTGTTCCAACATGAACGAGCGCTCAAAAGCTAGCACCTGCTCAGGACTTTTCAATTTTTTGAGCGCTCTTTCTACTTAAATAAATGCTAATTCGTTTTGCGCAAATGTCTTTAATTTTCGAATTTTGAGCCGAAAATGGTCTCAAACAATAGGGTTAGACTCCCTGATGAAGAATTCGTGGTCAAATTCAATTCTGTTTGTGGGGCCGTCCGGCCATCCGTTAGCACAATAATTTTACTTGAGATTTTCAGGATGAGTTCGGGTTCCAAATAGCTCGATTAAGTTCGTTAACCAGTCAAATCGTACAGGGTGTTCCATAAGATATGACCATTCAAAATTTTTGTTCCTCAATATCTCAGAAAATACGGAACCAATCGAAATGAAATGTTGCGGCCGAATGCAAGATGGTGACAACAAGCCTCATGCAAAATTTTGTGACCATAGTGTGAACAGAACCATAGAAAATTCAATTGGAATATTGAAAAGAGAATCTTTCCTTGACAGAATATCCGATTATATGATGTTCATGCAAAATTTCGAAGGAATCGCATCATCAGAACCAGAGAATTTAATTTTTGTAATTATTTATTTTTTACACATTTAATTTTCTGTATAATTTTCAGAATATAATTCTGATTCTGCTGAGATTCTGCATTTTTATATTTGGTATCATTTCAAATCTCATATAAAACTTTGAGGTTATAGTCTCAGGGCTTTTCTTAATTTTTTTTACAACGACCTGAGCAATCACCTCAAATATTCTAGCATCTTCTCAAAATACCCTGCACATTAGAGTGTAAAGACAGAATAAAAAACATCGTTTCAGTAAAATTAAACGATACCCATAAAAATACGTCCCTGCAGGGTACGCACCACGTCCAAGTGGTCCACACCAATATATCACAGGGGTTGCCTGGCATAAGTAGGCGTTCCTCCACTGTCGGTGGCACAACAAAGACCAAGAAGTTCAGCCTGGTAGCTACAGATGTGCGTTGACCCCCTGCGTGCGGTAAACCGTTCAAAAGAACAACGGAACAAGGAATCGATAAATTCTAATGACCAGACCCATTCATAAGAAGTCGGGGTGTAATCTGGGCGCACCAGGGTACAATGGACATCGAGGAAGGTTACTCAGTGTTGCTATGTCTTGTACCCGACAAGTATGACCCGTTTCTCGGCATTATACAGGAGGTTTATGATGAAATATGCGAGATTAGGGGACAAGAAGGTCGCGCTTTAAAGGATTAAAATGATGTACGCGTATCATAAAACGGAACTTACGATTTAACATTAATTTTGTTACGGGGGTAGGTCGTTTGTGATGTTTTTGGGGTGGTTTGCTCGGAACTGACGCGGTTTAATGGGGTTCTTGGGTCTGTGGTAATTTCTTAGACGCATATTTATCATACTGGAGCAACTTTGTTACCTGTATTATGTGTAACACTTCAGAATTAATTTGCTTGACGGAAGCTTGAGCTCAATTTTTTTGGGGGTTGTTTCAATCAACCTAGCTATGATGATCACGATAGTTGAAGTTTCATATTCATGTTTTATTTAGTATTTAAGACAATAGAAATTTTTTTTTACCACTCAGCGATTCCAGATTTCCAATTAATCAGAAAGGAATGATGGAATATCGAAATTTAAAATCGAAATGAATATCCGAAAACAATATTTTGATATATAAAAAAATCACTCGAATAATATCAAACATTTTAAGAAAAGCCCTGTGCAGGAGCTTGTAAGCGCTTTTTCTTTGGTCTAGCGATAAGACTATTACCTCAAAATTCTATACGGGATTTGAGATTCTTTCCAAATATTTGAATGCTGAATCTCAGTACAATCGGAATTATATTCTGGAAATTATTCGAAAAATGAAAAATATAAAAAATTAATAATAACAAAAATTGATATCTATGGTTCTGACGATGCGATCCTTCTGAAATTTTGCATGAACATGCAGTATATCAGTTTTGGTTCACAAAACATAAATTTCACCTGAATCGGTTATCCTGTTACGGAAATATAGGGTCTTTTCAATATTCCAGTTGAATTTTCTATGGTTCTAATAACACTATGGTCACAAAATTCTGCATGAACATTCAGTGTATCAATCTTAATTTATAAAATTTCGTCCAAATCGCGTATTTTTCATGGAAACATGAAGTTTCTTTTTTTCAATATAACAATAGAATTTTCTATGGTTCTATGGCCACAAAAGTTTGCATGAAGCTTATTATGACCATCTTGCATATGGCCTCAATATTTAATTTCGATTGCTTTCGTTTTGTCTGAGATATTGAGGAACAAAAATTTTGAATGGCGATTACTTATGGAACAACCTGTACGATTTGGCTGGTTAACGAACTTAACCGAGCCATTTGGGAACGAAACTTACCCTGAAAATTTTGAGTCTCTAGGACAGCTCAGCAAGTTCATTAGTCTAGAGTTTCGAATTTTTTTTTCTTTCATTGTGAACTAGTATGAACTGGTTTCATGTTTCTGAAAACTTTTCATTTTTTCCTATTTTTGCCGAGTCTTCCGTTGATTATGTTTGCGTTCCAAATCTTGTAATTTTCTTTTTTTTTGGGAGTTAATAGTTTTCAAACCTCAACTCTCAATTTGATCGACAAACAAGGCTAGCCGATAATAGTCACCAGTTTGCCGTGCATCTTTCTACAGCTAGGACATCGGTGTATCAGAAGGCTTTTCTTTACCGAACTGCAAGGCTATGGAATACCCTACCTCAAGATATATTCCCCCTTGGTTACAACTTACAGCAGTTTAATTTAATAATAATAAATAATAATAATAATCCCTTCGAAAGTTGTCGTGGTGACGAGACGAACGGCCCCACGGACAGATTTGAATTTGACCTCGAATTCTAAAAGTACATCGTGACTTCTTACGTCATTAAAACGAACAGAAACGAGCAGTGTTCAGTGTCAAAAAAATTCAACATAACACGCCACCCAAATTCACCACTGTGACATCCTCATCCTCCAAAGCCCCCCCTGTAACCCAAAAACAACAAAAACCGGCACCACCCAAAAAACGCCATCCTCAACACTGAGTTCAACATCGAATCGTATCGAGTTACACTATTCTTATTTACGCAGGAAATTTGGCCAGTTAAGGTTTCATATAACCAGCTGTCACAGGCAAACCCTTAAATCTCGAACCGGGAAATATTCACAAGACTATAATTTACTCCTTGCTGCTCTGCACGGAATCGTTTTTTGGCCGGTCTAATACTACCGCACACCGGTGTATTCTGAATTGATTTACGTCGTCGCAATGGCTGCAATTTGATAATGTTGAAATTGAATAAGTTCGGAAACCTGTTTTGCTGCGAATTGTGACGTAATTGATTGCCAGGTACAGATGTTGGGTGTTCCGGTTAGAGGTGTATACAATGGAGGAAGGAAGAAGTTCTGATATGCTTGTTTTAATATTTGATTTTGTTATTTGAGAAACTGAAAAGATAATTGTCCACAATCCAGGGTTCGAAGGATATATATCAAGTGATATATATCATGATATATATCTTGATATATATCATGATATTTATAGTTGGATATATATCCGATATATTGAATTACTGTATTTATTGAATTAAAAATACAGGGAATACAATACAAGGGAATGTACAAAAAATGCGTTCGGAATTGGAGAAACAAATCGGTATATTTCAATATGGATGTTCAGCTCATATTTTGAATTTATTGGCAAAAGACTTAGAAATTCCTTCTGCAACTTCCAACATTTTAAAAGTTATAAAGTATTTTCGAAACAAGCATGTACCTTCTGGACTCTACAATCAAGCTGGAGGTAAAAAACTGGTTATGCCCATGGAAATAAGATGGAGCACAATGAATAATGCACTTATTTTTATTGGTCAAAAAATTTTGTACAGTGATATATATCCGATATATATCTGATATATATCCGATATATATCATGTGATATGATATTTATTTAAATATCATGATATTTTCGAACCCTGCCACAATCTGAATATTTGTGAGTAGCTTCATTTTGACGGGACGCCCAACTTTTTCCTCTATATAAATTCTCGATAGTTAGGGCTAATACAGTATGGAGACGGCAAAAGTGTTAAATTGGCGAATGTTCAAATTTTATTACTAACAGCTACTTCATAAATTGAATCTTGAAGCACTTTTATTACAAATTGAAAACAATAATTGTCCTACAAAAATGATGATTCTATCAAAGTGTCCCCCACTCCCAACATATATCAACAACTAGGCCAAAAAAAATTATTACCAACCGGCTGATTTTTTCACTGGTGCTTAGCAAATATTTCCTTCATGAACTGGTCACAATTTCCTACAAATTGAGTGGTACGTTTTTCCAGTTCCAGCTTTGAATGAAAAAATACTGTTTCCATTTTAAAAAATCGAAAACTAATTTCAAATGGCACTTCCGGTGGAACACCCTGTATAATGAAAGAAATCTTCATCAATAGGAATTCGTTTCATCAGTGTCTGAAACATAGAGTTGAGCGCTCATTTCATATCTGTCTCCGCGGCTCCTTTCTGTAATGTCCATCTAAAATTGAAGCAACCCTGTACTGAATCCACTTTTAAATGAGGCAACCCTATTCAGTTGAATTTGGAATAAAATAAGCTTCTATTTGACATAAGATACGATCAAATAACAGATGAGGGTATTTGTACCTCTTTGACTCACCTCTTCAAACCTGGCAACCCTACAATGGTACATGGAAAAAAGCAGGCAACCATTACCTTTTACTTCTTTAGGGTTTACGATTGACGATATTTCGAAGCTGATTGGCTTCTTCATCAGGACGATTTCTGCTAGTTGTATACAAATGGCAGGAAAAGCTTCATTAGAAACAGCTGGAGACCCAGCGGATTCACCATTCAAGAAGAATTCAACTTTGGTGAACGTGCGGTTTAAGATAGTTAGACTAACTTCAACCGTCCTGATGAAGAAGCCAATCAGCTTCGAAATATAGACGTTTTTTACAATGGTTATTTGAATCAAATAGCCCCCCTTTGCCACGAACCCAAAAAAACTCTCAAGTAAGATTTTAACATCATCCGCACCAAATTTGATTGGGCAACCCATGTGGAATGTGTCGATATAACTCAAAGTTTTACTTAAAAACAACTAGAAAAATTGGTACGCCACGGCGATATTTCAAACTAACAGAAAGTCTCTAATTCTTCATTCAATTTGTGTCAAAAAGTCTGCTTTTTCTCTAGTGGGGCGTAGTTATTATGAAAAGAAATTAAATCTTTACGTAGCTGCACTACATTCTTTCGTCACCTCAAAAGGGAGGATCTTTTCGTCACGAGTTAGATAAAGAATTCGGTAAAAAATCTTTATTTAAAATAACTTTTACACCCTGTTTTTTGGTAACTAGCCACTTCCGGACCTATATTTATGGAAACTTTTTTTCATATCACCCCCTTTTATTATTCGCATCGATTCAGAATTATCCTGTATAACCATTTATCTACACATGAGATGCGAATTGATCAAGAACCCTTAATTTTTATTTTGCAAATAACATACAATCGCAATAATTTCTGACTCGAAATCGTTTAAAAATACGAAAAAATTACAGGAGTCGAAAAACTTTTAAATTGAACGAAGATATCAAAAATTGATTTCACACTGATCAGTAGCATACTGCAAAAAAGCTTGAGAGGTAGAAAAGAGACATGGCTCCGAAAAATAAAACACCCCGTAGATTCTAGTTAAGATTCAGGACGTGCAATGATGGGGATTGTTGAAACTAGCTCGCAATCCAAATTGGGACTGAATATCTTAAAAACTGCAGGAGTTATGAAGAAAAAACCTATTTTTTTGGAAATTTCAACACCCTGTAATCTGTATTTCCTGTGAATTTGAGTCAGAACGATGGAATTTGTAGAATTTTTATTCGATGCTCAGTAAATTTTTCACGCGTTTTCATTTTATTTTTGGACACCCAATCACAAAATATGAACTACCTAGATTCTATTCAGACAATTCGACCATTTGGGCAAAACTACAGTTCCTCTAGAAAAAAGCGCGTGAAAATCCTTCAAACAGGCAACTTGAGCATTTTCCGATAGATTTATGCCCGATTGCACCGTTCGTCTAAGCAGAGATTAAGCCTTTAAGTGACGTTTATTCCATTGATGAAACGTCATTTCAGGACTTAAACGTTGCTTAGACGAACGGTGCAATCGGGCATCAATCTCAGAATCCATAAGCACCTACCCCGGAAAATCTCTAAACTCGATAACGAAACACCGGATGCTTCGGTAAAATGTTCCATAACAAAACTAAGCGCTTTCCATCGGATTCATTAAAAGCGCTCCTAGGCGCATCGTCTGGAGGATTGCAACCGGAGTTTCCTTCCCGACAAATTATGCGGAAATTTGTTGTCATTTTCCGGTATTCATCGTTCCCCGTGAACCTTCAATATTCATCCGTCCACCCCTTCGCGGGATGGAATTAATCAGGGATCCGTTCTTTGCCCTGTACAATTCCCCTGCGAACTTTTGCATAATCCAATATCGGCGTATCGATCTCTTCTGGGGGCCCTCAGGCTTGGCGAGGCCGGGAATTAACGAGGAAATTTCCGAGTTTGTTAACTTCTTCGGAACCCGATACGGTGTCAGTGATACCGTGAGTTTTGAGGGGTTTCTTCTTTTTCTTTTTCTTCCCGGTTACATGGGTTTCGCGTTATTGTGCGAGGGTTTTTGAGGAAACTCTTGGAATGGGTGGAGTTTGACGTCAACAGGTTGTAGATGTTGAAAAGAATTATGAATAGAAACCGGATTATATGCAGTTGCATATTTAAAACATATTCTATTTCAGCTAAGGTTAAGTTATAATGCAGATTTCCGCTACATATTTTCTTTTCTGCGTTCCGAAATGTTTTAAATGATCGAAGACAAAATTTAACAACTGAACATTTGGAACAATATTCAATTGTAAATGTTGACAAAAACATTGAATTAATACTTAATACCATAGATATTATTATTATTAATAATATTAATATATTCAATTTTGCATATTCTGACTATTTTCGTGCATATTTGCATTCATATAACGTTTTTATGTTGCATAATATAGTCCAGTCTCTAATTATGACATTAAAGACAAAAAAGATATGGAGAAGGTATAGTGTTACAAGGAAAATGTTTGGGGTTGCTGAGTGAACCTCAAGAACTGAGTGAGCTGGAAGAAAATATACAATACTTTTTGAAACTGATAATTGCAAAGCTGAAAACAACAACAAAGGCATTTTGGTTGTGCCAACTGTAGAATTCCTCTTTTCGTTAATCAGCTTATTCGAATTTAAACTTTTTGAAAGCGTTTCTTATGAGTGATTCAATAATGGTATCTGAATTCAATATCATTACTTAAGTTCAAAACATGGCAGTTAATGACTCACAGAGGAAAATTCAAATTGATATAATTCGCACATTTGAAGAATAATTAAAAGAACCAAACACTCGAACATTGATTACGTCACCAGGTAGCATATTTCAATGGTGCTCAAGAAATTTTGTCTGCCTCTAGTAAAGAACTTTTCTCCAGGTAGTTTGTGATTATGTCATATCAGATGGTTAAGTCCAGTTAAGTTAGGTTAGGTTAGGTAAGTCATGTACTCTCAGGTGGTTAGGTTAGGTTAGTCATGTCCTCTCAGCAGGTTAGGTTAGGTTAGTCAGGTTAGCAAATTTCAATTGTAGAAGACTCTGTTGCTCGAGAAATTTTGGCTGCTTCTGGTAAAAATCTATTCTCCAACTAATTTATATTTATGTTCTTTAGAGTGGGGTTGGGTTAAGTCAGCAAATTCCAACTGTGTAAAACAGTAGATCAAGAAAGCTTTTCTACTTTTTTTGTTAGTAAAAAACTATTTCCTAGCAGGTTTATAATTATGTCTTCTCAACATTAATACTCAAGGAGCTCGACGACGATAACTATACCTTTTACAAAATGTCATTAATTTTCACTAGGTACTCAGTCTTCAGCTGAATTAATTTTCATGCTATATGAATAAGATCAAAGCATGCGGTCTTTTCATAAGTAAACATCGATTTTTCTGCCCAAGAAGCCGCATCCCAAGGCCCACTTTCCCCACAAAAATGAATATTTCCGCTTATCGGCTCTCAAAAGCAGACGAGAAAAACCAAGGAAATATCAAGGGGAAGTAGATTAAATTAGGATGCAGTTCCTCGAATTTCATTCGATTCATCTGGTGCGGTGGTGTTTAGTACGTTGAAAAAAACGACTGTCGACCTCTCCTCGGAAAATTCATCCGATTTTCCCACCCAGCCACCTCAGCCGATTACCATCGACGATTATCACAGCGGGAGGGAGATTTTCCTTGCCGGGAAAACTTGGGATTTGCGGATTCTAGGGTTGGGAACATTGCGGTTTTTTCCAAGATCGAAATGTATGGGTTTTCGGGATTACGGACTTATTTATTCTTTAATCGTTGATGCGGTTGTACAATTTGTACGAGCCGTCACATTTAGTTCTTTATTGATCGTTGAAAGAATTTATCCTTAATTCATTCTCTTCAAGCATATTTCAAAAAACCCACCATTCATTTCGAGGTCTAATAAGACAATCTTCAAAGTATGATTGCCAATTATGAATTCCATTTGTTGATCTCATATCAACCTGGGTTTCATAAATATGATGCAGCTTGAAAACGATCAAATGAATTGTTTGACAGCTGATACAATCAAAGTTGCCGATGATTGTTTTCTGAAAACGAAAAGTTACAACTTCTCAAGTGTTAATGCTGGAAGTAGTCCAAACAATAATTCGACAGTACGTGCTTTTATGTTCTATTTTTCCAAATTGTTGAAATATCCGTTTCAATATTGGACATGGCAACAATAACAATTTGACGCCGATGTGACCGAAACGTACGATAACCGTCATCAACCTCAATGGTGGTAATTGGCTGTCTTGGAAACGAAACGCGATACAATGTGCGAGGCGAAATTCGAGATAAATACCTAACAGATTTTGCAGTTTCGCGTTTCATACATTGCTCCTCATTAGGCACATTTGATATACGATGTGAAACAACAAGTTTGCGGCTTACGTATGTTGCGAATCAGCGTTTTGCGGGACACCATGTGTACAATGGGGATTGTGAGTAACAACGATTTAATCATATAGCTATTATTACAACTAGAGAAATATGAATAGTATTTCTCGTGTTGAAATCAATAGTTTTTTTCTGATTGAAACAATATCGTTCCTAAAATAGAAAAATTAATATTACATTGTGAATTTTTGAATTAATTTAATTTTTAACGTTGCTTTGGGCCGTGTTTGTGAGAAACATGGTTGACTGGTTTTATTTTGACGTCTTGTTGGAAATAAAATTATTGAAATAATGTCGAACTACGTCGAAACTCAAGCGACGAAAGACCGTGAATTTTTGATTCCGGCCAAATATAAAGCTACCTATAGTAAAGTAAAGAGTATGCAGGCTTTCAGAAGTGGAACGGTGGTGGAGGGTGTCAGCGAAAATATTTTTTCGGCAACCGTCCGGGAAGTACCCACTTTCCGGACGCTTTTTCTTTGAGAAAGAAGCCTTTCCCGGCCTAGTCCGGGAAGTACGTACTTCCCGGACTAGGCCGGGAAGAATCACGTCGTTTTGATCATAGTAAATATGAAAATCTTGGTAGGTATATTTTTGATAAATGAAGTTACCATAGCAATTTAAATATACCAGGCATTTCAAACAAATTGAATCCCTTCAATATCAGTAATTGCTCGAATTTTAATATAAATATTAATATAAATAAGAATTAGAATGTTTCTGTTAATATGTGATATTTTCTGTTCTGTTTAATTTAAATAAGAATTAAAATATATAAAAAAGAAATGTGTCGTCTCATTGATTTGTTATTCTAGACGGTTGCCGAAAAAATATTGTACGCAACACGCCCGAAAATGGTTTTTTTGGACTCATAGACTTCTAGGACTCGCTTGCGCTCGTCCTAGAATTTTGTCTATTCGTCCAAAAAAACCCTATTTTCCGGACTTGTTACGTAAATTACTATTGTTAGCATATCTTGAAGATTTGGTATGTTGCTCTGATTTTTGTTATTTTCAATTTATGATTAATTCATTAATTAATTCAGTCGCAGAGATATCTATGCATCTATACTTTCGACAGTGAACTATAGAATAATTATTATTCTAGAGTTCACTCACTTTCGGGGACACAGAAACTGGCTTTCTTGATAGATCATCATCTTCAATGGAAAGTTTTCCTTTTTTGAAACTTGCAGTCCAATTTTTCACCCAAGCATACGAAGAGCGTTGATCCCCCAGGGTATTTAACATATCTTCGTAAATCTGCTCACCTCTTAACCCTTTTAAATGAAGGTACTTGTTGATGGCTCGATACCACATTTTTTCGATTTTCACAATTTCGGTGGACATCTTTTTTTTCAATTTATTGCGTAACTCTGGTTTACTTTCTTGACGTCAAACTTCAAATTGTCACTTCTAAAGTGTTATTGTTCGTTACTATGGCAATAGCATAGCAAAATTTTGTTTATGCATGGAATTGGTCTGGGCTTATTAAAGGGTTTTCTTATAAAAGGTGTTATTTTGAATAGCCCGCTATTTCGGTAGATGTCACGTTTGAAGCTGTCGTTTTTTGACATTTGACAAGTTGAAACTGAGCCATTGATAAAAATGGAACGATACAAGGTTCAAGAACGCATTAAAATTATCAAAATTCACTATAAAAATGGTGAAAATTTGGAAAGACGGCTTATAAAGTTCAGTTAACACAACAACTTTCCCACAAGCAACGAAACCATTGACCTTTTGCGAGAAAAGTTTCCGGAGGTGATCACTATTGGCCACCGAGATATTGTGATTTAACACTGCGACTTCTTCCTTTGGGGCCACCTGAAAGAGAAGGTCTACGCCAATAGCCCAGCGTCGAATCAAGACCTCAAAGATGGAATTCGTGAGGCTATCGAGGACATAGGGCAGTCACTTTGCGATTTGGTTATGGAAAATTTCATTGATATGGTCCTGTGAGCGTGGTCGTGGTTGCCATTGGCATGATGCTATTTTCCACTATAACGGTATAGCTTTTTCTTTATAATGATATGAACATCCGATCATTTATATCGAAAAATGGCATTTTTCTTTGAATATCAAAATAACACCTCTTATCGGAAAACCCTCTAGATGTGAATACTTCTCCGTATATACTCATCTGTTTACGAAATACCTTGGCTTACTAAACCCTTTTAAAACTGTTACATAATACCCGTTCGTCTAGACTCTAAATTTTCCTCTTCCCTATTTTTCCCAACTTTAATCACCTCTTCCATCACAGCAAGAACAACATTGTTCTAACTCTAGCACCATTGTCTGCTCCCTGCTCCATACAAAAATTATTAACGTATAGCACGCTTCGATAGATCTCACAAAAATACTCTCGGCATCAAGAGGATCAAGTAGTCTCATGGCGCCGTCGAGGTAGCTTTAAAATCGATTTAAAATTTATCATGTACAATGTACATACTTCGGATTGGCAATGAAAATGTTATATTTTATGCAACAGTTTCTGGCAGCCCAGCACCGCAGTCGATGAGGGACTAATGATTGAAGTTTCGATTTGGGGGCGATATACGGGGGTCTTAATCCTCCCAAGGGGACCGTCCATTGTTTTCTGCCGTAAATCAGTCGTTTGTTTGAGTTCTGACGCATCTGTATGATGCACACAATGGACGATGTTCAGGAGATGATCGCATGTTTTCAAAAGTGATTTATGGTGGATTTTAAGCTCGATTTGTTACGCCTATTCGGATGATATAATTTGTTATAAATTCGTTGTGGTTGATCTAGAAAAGAGAGTCTTTTTGAGGAGTTTCTTTAAATATTATCACAAGAAAGACAGTAATTTTTTATACATAAAATATCATATAACGAGGTGGAGCAGAGGAACTTATGGATTTAGGAAATCAATTAAACAAAAGCATATGGTTGAAATGTTGAAGGTAATTCTTCAATTTAACGTTTCTTGATTTCTCGAATTTTCGAGTTGACATTTTTTGTTACAAATCACTCGTATAATCCGCCCTTCAAGTTTGTCCACCAAGTAGACACCCTGTATACAAGAATTATGATATTTTCGGTGCAATGATACAGCGACCCACTAAAATACTTATTTGAATTTCGGCCCAACTCATTATTCGCACATAACACATTTGTTAGGGTGAAATGATTATCCTGTTTCCTGTTAAGGGCTGCATTTAAAAGCGCCCTTGTTTATTATTTCAGTTCTCGCTCCATGGGTTTCATAATATAACAACATATCTATTTCTCTGTTTCTAAATAACACTTGGGTCGTTGCATTGAGGTCAGTTTTAAAAGGCAATTCGCAAATGTTGGTTCTGCCTGACTTGAAAATTTATGGTGTTATTGTAGGTCAAGGGAACAACATCCTGTGTATCTAGTTTCCCATGATTTTGAATGATGAGCATACTGGAATGTTATGGTCTCTCTATTCTATTGTGATATTTATTTGTTTTGTTTCATCGATTTGAACTACATCAAATGTTCTCAGGATATTTGGGGTCAGATTTTTTTTCTGCTGAATCACGGATTAATCCTTCATATCTTTCTTATGTCTACATATATTCAACAGTTTCAAAGAAATGAAAAAAATCGTGAATTTCCCAAACTAATCATGGAAACGCTGAAATTCGCGCATTAATTTTTAATTTTCTACATTAGTTTGCACAAAGTTTTTGGCAGTAAAATCGAATATCTACGAAAGTGCAGATCTAATAGTCAAATAATGATGCTCATGGGAGTTTCATATACGATAAAGAAGAAGTTTCAAGAACAATATAACATGCGTGTTTCACAGTATTGACAGAGAAAAATTTGGGATACTATACATTCGTGTGTATAATATAAGGGCAGAGGAAAAATATCTCGATAAAACCTGTCTTTCCAGTGTAGTGATTGAACTCTAGAATTTGTTTGAAGAGTGAGCTGAAATATGTATATCAGGCTTTTTTCCATCGAAACAAATTTTATTTATTTTTTCAATTTGTCATTTTGAAGTAACATCAGAATAGTTATTTAATCAAATAAGTGGGACAGCGACTGATGGTTTAGATAGTTTATAGTTTAAGACCATTAGTTGCTTGATTAATAAACGAGTAAATTACAAGATTTCTCCGAAGATCTCAATATGAATTGTGTATAAACTCTTGATTGAAATACATGCTTATTTTGCACAAGACTAATATTTAACATAATAAAATTTCTATGTACCTATCTGTGTTCTAGTAGAGTTTTGACATTTCTCGTAGTGCTTCTGAATACTTTGTGAACGGTTGCCATGAGGATTGCACATTGAAATGGCAGAAATTGAGCATTAAAATGAGTCATTTATGATCTATTTCGTACACATTAAAATCATCTTTCATTTCGAGATCGACGGAAAGAACATAAGAACAGCAACAGAAAAAACCACGAAAAAGTAATGAGACACAATCACACTTTTCCAAGAAATCCGATATTCAAAAAACTCGATGTATAATTTGATGACCCTTTTAGAATATCGAGATAAAACGATTTTTCTACTTTCTGTCGTACCTAATCTTAGGAAGACCATTAAAAAATATCTGTACTTCATCAGCACTTTAACGAATTTGAGTTTACCACATTAAAAACAGAACTAATGACTTTCTAAAGTGTCTCATTTCGGCAAAACATTCAATCAAGATTTTTCGCAACCCCAAACAACCCTTAAAAGGACCAACCGGACCCAAAACGGATTCCCACTCAAAGTACACATTAAAGCGCCATATTGGACTCACCTACGCCGCAAAGGATGTGATTTCAGCGAATTAAACGCAACATTAAATATTCGGTAATGCTTTTCATGACCACCCTCTCTAATCCCGAAAACCCAAACATTTCGATCTTCGGGAAAAACTCAATGTTCCCAACCCCGGCATCCGCAAATCCCTAGTTTTCCCGGCAAGGAAAATCTCCAGTTTTCCAAGCAGGGAAATTTCCCCTCCTGCTGCGATAATCGCCGATGGTAATCGGCCGAGGTGGCTGGGTGGAAACTCGGATAAATTTTCCGAGGAAAGTCTATTTTTTAAAAGAACAGATTGGCCATATTTAGATTGTTCAAGACTACAACTCTAAACCTACCAGATATAGAATAGTTATTTAATCAACTAAGTTGTATTATTGACAGCGACTAATGGTCAAGATATTTTTCCGTCGACCCAATTATGAATTGAGAATACATTTTGTATTGAAATACATATAGTCTGTTCACGAAAGGTTGAGCCATCCGTTGGCCATGGAAATTTGGCATATACTACTGTGTATATAAAAATTTTAGGTTACGATAGTTATAAACAAACGCCTACTATGCGCTCAAACTTTCGTGAACGGACTATACATCCTTCTTTCGTACATGACATATATTCAACATATTGTAAGTTCTACATATTATGTTTATGTGTATGTTCCAGTAGAATTTTGTCATTACACGTATTGCTTTTGAATTTCAGGAATTCCACCTTTTCAATTTCGAAGTCACCTCGGAAGTCACCAAACTTTTGAGTGACTCCAAATAGCAAGTAGAATAAAAGAGAACAAATAAAATTGCAATTGTCTGAAAATATTCTCTTTTTTTAAGGAAAAAATATTGAAGCTTAGGATCGAAACAAAATGCTTCAATTTCTGGGAATATATTGAAAATTAACGATCAACATCATGAAACAAAATATTTGGCGCAAATAACTTCTTTGGAACGAGTCACGATTAACAAACTGATAGTTGAGAAGAAAAGGTTTGTATCTGGTTTGATAATTTTCATTTTTTATCGAATATATTGGAGTTTAAATGAATAAATATCTAATTTGTAAAACACAGATTGTTGATTTTTTAAGAATCCAAGATTTTTCAACCAATGTGGCCTTTCGTGACTTCTGTAAAATTTGCAAGGTATGAGCAAACGTCCAGAATGACATAGTCTACCTCATTATTATAAACACGCCCATTCAACTCTAATCAATTCAATTGCAATATTACAGAGCTGATAGTTTCAACCATTTAATTAATCCAAAACAGCGTATTAAAAATGCGTAGCCAATCGATTGCTCGCAAATTACAAACTCAATTCATCATCGTCCGAACTAAAATGAACGGCTCAATTCGAAATCAATTATAACCTTAAAATTGCTACCTCATTCTCTGGCGCAGATATGCATCTCTGCGTTTACTGGTACGGGAAACAAGGCGGGTAAAAAGTAGTTTTCTGTCCGGCACCGTGATCATAGGAAACTGTTATGAAATGAGGATAAAGGCCATTACGGGCTTTTTATAACTTGTTCAAATTACACGGCAGTATATCGGATGTTGTAGCTTGTGGGGATTTCGAACTTTAGTACTTTATTTTACGAGTGTTCGGTTCATCAGAAAAGCAGCACCACTTTGTTGCAGTTTGTATGGAGTTGTTGTCCAAACGTAATTCGGACGCTAAAGGTATTTCAAAAAAAGTAGAAATATTGTCTATCCACTTTCTTCTATTCTGGTGGACATAATAATTGATAGTTGGTAGTTTAAAAAAGAGTTACACTTCACTGCGACCTCAAGGTCTATTGTGCTCCAGATCTCTTTTGGATCTTGCTGCTTCGAAGTTCCGAAGGAGTTCAGTGGAATGATCCATTCGCGGGAGATTCCGCCAGAGTTTTTCCCTCTCGGCTTTCTCCTTCTCCAGAAACTCATTCTTATAGGTAAAGGGTATAGCCGGGTTTCAATGGTAAATCTGCCCCCGCGGCCTTTTCGATTCATATTGAGGGGATCGATTAGGCATTGAATGAAAATAATTCAGCCAACTTTTCAGCTTTTTATCTCTAGCCATTTTTGAGATTTCTGTGAAAAACACTTTTTTCGATTTTATTTTTTTTCTCTTGTGATATCCAAAATTTTCGAATGGTGATTTTTTCTGTCGATTCTTTGCTATTGAAGGAATAGACGTATAATTTTTTTATGAGTTTCAGCTGCAAAATCTATTTTTAGGAAAAAAGATAAAGCTTTTGTCATTTGTTTTTCTGTGTTCTTAAAAAGTGTCCACCGCCATTTTTTGACATAAAATGTCTTCCTTGGCTCTTTATACCCTAGAATTTTTTCACATTTTTAAAATTGGTGGAACATTTTGAAAAAAAATTAAAACTGTTTGAATTTTAGGATTCAACAGATATCTATCAAATTTTGGTACCGTTGTATTCATATTGGCTTCCTGAACAATATTAGTGAAAAAAACAATTGGCGATGTGTTTTAGTTTGGGAGATATGGGCCCCCAAAAATCCGAAAAATATTTCACCTGAAAGTCGCTTTTCTCACTACAGAAACACTGAATTACCGCTTTATTAAGTTTAAAGCCTCTCTGAACATTTTAACATGAAGATTTGATTCATTTTATTTCAGATATATCCAATAATTGTTGCAAAAATATCGAAAAAATTCTAGGGAAAGCCCGCCGTTCCTTATGTTAAGTTTGGCACTACCGCGTCTTTCAGCAAGTGCCATTAGGAAATGATAGCGGGATTTACCGGTATGCATCGTGTCATATTCGCGCGAAATAATTCGCGGTAGTGCCAAACTTACCATAAGAAACGGCGGGCTTTCCCTAGAATTTTTTCGATGTTTTTGCAATAATTATTGGATATATCTGAAATAAAATGAATCAAATCTTCATGTTAAAATGTTCAGAGAGGCTTTGAACTTAATAAAGCGGTAATCCAGTGTTTCTGTAGTGAGAAAAGTGACTTTCAGGTGAAATATTTTTCAGACTTTGGGAGCCCATATCTCCCAAACTAAAACAGATCGCCAATTGTTTTTTTCACTAATATTGTTCAGGAAGCCAATATGAATACAACAGTACCAAAATTTGATGGATATCTGTTGAATCCTAAAATTCAAACAGTTTTAATTTTTTTTCAAAATGTTCCACCAATTTTAAAAATGTGAAAAAATTCCAGGGTATAAAGGGCCAAAGAAGACATTTTATGTCAAAAAATGGCGGTGGACACTTTTTAAGAACACCGAAAAACAAATGACAAAAACTTTATTTTTTTTCCTAAAAATAGATTTTGCAGCTGAAATTCATAAAAAAATTATACGTCTATTCCTTCAATAGCAAAGAATCGACAGAAAAAAACACCATTCGAAAATTCTAGATATCACAAGAGAAAAAAAATAAAATCGAAAAAAGTGTTTTTCACAGAAATCTCAAAAATGGCTAGATATAAAAGCTGAAAAGTTGGCTGATTTATTTTCATTCAATGCCTAATCGTTCCCCCCAATATGAATCGAAAAGGCCGCGGGGGCAGATTTACCATTGAAACCCGGCTATACCCTTTACCTATACCACGAAAGGGTTCTGGGCCAATGAGTGACATTCGTGCGTCCTCTTTGGCAAGTGTATTGGCCTCTTCATTTCTTTTGATTCCCGAATGGCCGGAAACCCAGGTTAAAAAGTCCCTATTTTTCTTCCCTACCTCATTGAGCTTATAGCAAGAAAAATAAGGTCATAAGACATAATATACAGGATTTCTACTTTCAAAGTGGACAAAGAGATTATACGAGTGATTGGCAAGAAAAATGTCATGTAACATATGGTTGAAATGTTGACAATTATTTTTCAATTTAATTTTTCTTGATTTCCCGAAATATTGCAAGTTTTTTCTCTAAAATGATTATTTTTCAGTTCCAGATAGAGCAATAAATTTGCTACGATATAAGAAAATCTGTGTGCAAAAAAAACTCTTATTGCAGGCGTGGTAAGAAGATGAATATCAAGATTCTGAAGTTAACAAAATTAGCCCCAATCTTCCAATGGTTTTTTCGACGAAACATTAATAATTATGCACACGTTTTCTTTTCGGTAAAATATAACTCTTTTAGCGTACTTTCGCATGACATATCTTTTGTTTTAAGTGCTCATCCTCCGCCATGGCTAACATGATAACAACGGAAAAGCCTAAAAATTCCGAACCTAAATTTGCTTTATTTTGAAGCTCTTCGTGATTGAATCTTAGTGTAATTTTATGGAAATCATCAATTGATCTGCTACCTGTAGATGCTGTGATCAGACTTACATTTTGTAGGTCGTACCAGAATAATTGAGGAGAGTGGGGGGCCATAGGATATTATGGACTGATAAGGCCACTTTCACGAAATCAGGTCGATTAATTGTGTGATGAAACCGTCATGCAACTATTGCTTCACTTTTCAGTTTTTCCTGAATTTTCCATCTTCTGCTTTCGTAACATATGCAGAAAAGTATGGTAACCCAACTACATTCTCCTCTGCTAATGCTGACATAATACACAGACTTCATCGTTAGATATTAGAAATGTGAAGATCCTAATCAAAACAATATATTTACACCTCCATTTCAAATTCGACAACCCATAATTTATCCTTCTAAACACCAATTCACTCCCATTTAAGAACTTCAACCCCAATTGCCTCCCATAAATACCACCCTGAACCACCTTCTACAATAAACCTACCTCACATTTCCATAAATCCATTCATACGGAACATAAGCGCCGCACAGAATCAAATTAATAAGACCCGCGTACAATCAACGCTCTATATACGCCATTATACACAACCTCCACCATCTCCAACCTCGCATTTTAGCAGTAATCGCCAGATTGACGAGGACTCATTTGAGCATATACTTTCAATTTATATTTCGGTTTAAACACTAATGACGACAGGAGGAGAGGGGGGCAGACACATCGTTTCTCCATTCATTAACCCAATTAAGAGATCCTCAGCTCCAACTTATTCGAGTTTGAATGCTGCCTGATTCGAGTCTCAAGAAAACTAATTCCTAATTCGTTCTCATTCCTGGATTATTCATATTCAGGGCGCCGTTTGACGCTTGGCAACGTAGCAGAGGGGCTCGTTATTAATTACGCAGTAATTACCGCCAGATTTCATTTTCAAAATGGAGGCTTGGGGGTTGTGTGAGTTTTGTATGATGCATACGTACCGTTTTCACCGGAGAAACATATTTTTCCGAGCGTGTTCGCTTCGAGGGCGTATCTTGAGCTAAGATTATTAACAGGATTGCATTTTGTTGTTGCGTAATGAGGACATGGAAGGTTGTTTCCCGTGTTTTTTTCTTGAGTGGAACGTGGTGATTAACTCAAGGTGATTTGGTTAGGAATTTGAGTGCTTGGTAGTGGAAACCAGAGAGTTAAGTCAGTGTAACTATATACTATAGCTAGAGAAGATGTGAAGAAGAATGGGATAGTATTGTAATTTTAATATTCATCTCTTCGGTTTCTATATTAAGGATATCTTATAATGAATCAGTGGACGTAACAACCTTCCGTACATCTAAATAGAATAAAATATTTGGATATAGATACCTATTCAACCAGAATAACAGAGCAGGGAACAATTTGACGATATGATATGAAATATTTAAATAAAACCGGTTAATATCGCTAGAATAGCTGTGAGAAATTATATGAGTACCTATATGTATTTTGTAGGTTAATTTGTATTATGATCTTATTCTCAAGAATAAGCATTTCTGTTTTTTTAATTTTATGTGTGGGAGTTTCCAATTCACAAATTGAAGTACTTTATATATCAATTTGTTATAAGACTAGAACTGTGAATTAAGGCAAATGAGAAGCATTATCATTATAGTATCACAAAAAACTTTTTCACATAACAAGTTAATTTTCTACTCTAATTATGGTTTTATCTGAATTATGAAGAAATAAAAAAATTCCCAACATAAAGAAACAGTTGACTACTTTCAATAGGCAATGCTGAGATAGGGTAGATGAGAGTTAGTAGTTTTCTTGGATATCTTTCACATTCCACCATTTTCTAATGTAGGAAGGAACTACGCCATTAGTAAAAAGGGAACGATACGCGCTACAAGAACGCATTGAAATTATTAAAATTCACTATAAAACTGGAGAAAATTTGGTAACTATCGTTCGTAAAACTCGAACATTTCAAGGCCGTCGTGAAGCACCTTGTCGGACCGCAATAAAGAAATTGTTG
Source organism: Propylea japonica (assembly GCA_013421045.1). NCBI lineage: Eukaryota > Metazoa > Arthropoda > Insecta > Coleoptera > Coccinellidae > Propylea > Propylea japonica. Next base: position 12,670,137 of record CM024248.1, on the reverse strand, counting down.
GAAAAATTCGAGCTGTTGGGACAAGTTAGTGATGTGAAGAATAAAACCCGTGCAAGCCGCTCAAGAACAGCCGAGAATATTGCTGCTGTAGCCGAAAGAAAACGCAGGTGTGTCCTTTTCTCGTCGTTATTTGAAATTAGGCATTTCACAAACGTCATTACATTACTAGACAACCATTGATCTTTGCAGGAAAAAGTTTCCGGACCATGTTACCTCTCGAAGAGGTGATCACAATTGGCCACCGAGATCTTATGATTTAACACCTTGCGACTTCTTCCTTTGGGGCCACGTGAAAGAGAAGGTCTACGCCAATCGAGACGCCAATAGCCCAGCGTCGATTCAAGACCTCAAAGATGGAATTCGTGAGGCTATCGAGGACATAGGGCAGCCACTTTGCGATTTGGTTATGGAAAATTCCATTAAAAGGATATGGTCCTGTATGCGTGGTCGTGTTGGTCATTTGCTTGATGTTATTCTACACTATTAACGGCATACCTTCTTCTTTATAATGAAATTGATATCCGATCATTTATATTGAAAGAAGGCACTTTTCTTCGAATATCAATATAACACCTCTTATAGGAAAACCTTTTTGTACACCATAGTTGAAAGATGAAAGCACAACATGATTCCTATAATCCACGCTATGAAATTTCCTCGATGACTCGCGATATTCCAATCCAATAGAATAATGGGACCATAATCGTTTATGCTTTAATTTGAACCAATACATAATCCGACCATTAGCGATTCCGCAACAGAAAAAAATACTTTCATCTAGTTCCCGTTGGTACCATTAAACGGTACCCATCAAAAGTGGAACGCCCGACTAAGCTAGGTTCCATTTATAACGAGAGAAATAGCGAAGAATGAAGGTAATTATAGGTAAGACATTTTCCAACAATACCAACCAGTTCTATAAATTACCTTTTATATTACGAGCGTCTGACGTTTTGAGATATTATAATGAATTTCTATGGGGGACTTGGTGTGTCTATTAGTATTACAAGGTCGATATTTTCGGTCAAGTTCTAAAGGTGTTAAACGAGTGATATTAATCTATGTTGATATAATCATATGTTGAATGGGAGATTTTGCAATTGTTTGTTTACACCTCATTTTGTGCCCGTGAGAGAATATTGATGTACAAAATTGGTTTCAGATTGTAACATGACCATTATGAGAAGATTAGATAGTAATAATTTTGTTGAAATATTTCAAGAATATTGTCCAAGTGTCAGACCGTTGTTATTTTACAAAAATTCAAGAAAAGCCCTAAGCAAGTGCTTACGAGCGCTCGTTCATTGGTGTTACCTCGAATTTTGTATAGGACTTGAGATTCATGCAAGGTATATAGATGCAAAATCTAAGCACGATGGGAATTATATTCTTCATTCACAAAATAAATTTAATTCGAATCGGATATCTTGTTATGGAAATGTGAAGCTTCTTCTCTTCAATATTACAAGTGAATCTTTTAAGTCACCGCAAAATTTCATTTCGATTAGTTTCGTTTTGCCAGAGATATTGAAGAGGAAAAACTTTGAATGGCCATATTTTATGGAACACTCTGTACCATTTAGCTGGTTAACGAACTCAAACAAGGCATTTGGGAACCGAACTCATCTTAAAAATTTCAAGTCTCTAGGACAATCCTTTCGAAAGTTATCGTGTTAACGGCCGGACGGCCCTATGAATCGAATTCAATTTGACCACGGATTCGTCATCAGGAAGTCGAACCCTATCGTTTAGGATAATTTTCAGCTCAATATTCGAACATTACAGTATATTATAGTAAACTCAAATATACAAAGTTCTGAGTTTAATTTTTTGTTATTTACTCTCTAATTTTGCCAACATCCAGTAATATACTACCACTATCAATCAAAAACTGAAAGTCCTATTATTGCAAATGTCAATAAGAACTGTCACACCCTCAGGAACAACAGTGCATAAGAAAGGACATCTAATAGTATATTATGCAACGAGCGTATAATGATACGAGTAGCTATTATTCGCGAGATTGAAGTTTAGGCCACTAGCCGTAGGCGATTGGCCCAAATCACCGAGTGAATAACAGCCATTATACGCGAATAGCATTCTATACTTTATTCACGACTACTGAACATATTTCTTGAAGATTTTAACATTTGGCGACCGCGACAGGACCCTTCTATGACAAGCCCAGAAATAGTCAATTTGACACATGAGAAATTTTGGAGAACTGGTCATTGCATATTTTGTAATAAAAAGAGCTTTAATTGATATAATGAAAGTAGTTTTGGCCCTCTAATGACAAGGTATGCCCCATATTTGTTAGTTGGAGTACTTTAGAATGCTGAAGAAATACCAATTTAAAGAATATTATATCAAAGCAAAATCTATGAAGCATCTGAAAGCAGTGAATTATAATCTCATTATTCCCTTGTGATTAATGGGTATTATTAAGGCCGAGCACAGAGACGTACAATGGACAGATTTTACAATAGTCGTGGATACAAATATTATGACACATATCATGCTAGACTCAAACTATATAGCATTGCGACTTGAAGAATTTCTTCATATCTAAGTACTCGAATACCAACTTGATGACACACTCTTTCAAAACACAGATTAACACAGAGAGCAAAGTTTTTCTCATTCATACTATCTCTTGCCTCGATTTTTGAGCTTATTCATCTGTCATACACAATGGAATAATCGTTATCCGAGCATGTACTTCCAATAAAAAATGGGTAAAATAAACAAACATTCGATATATGAAAGAAAAGTAAACACTTGAATCAGATAAGAACAGACGAGCAAACATGTCAAGTCAAGTGTTCCGTCAGGTTGTAAATAATTGCTCTATGTATCTGTGTCACAATTTTTATATGAAATTTCCGCAGAAAATATTTCGTAGTTTGTACCAAGTTTTATTGCTGCAACTTCCGTGGAAGTTCTTGAGAAATAGTGTTCACATACCTTTGATTCAGTTCGAGACTAATAGTTTATTTTGTTCACTATTTTTGTATTGTTTAACGTGGAATGTTCGTCCCAGAACTGTTGCGTTTCAAACAGTATGAAATGTCCGTTTCTTTTTTCTATCAATTACCGTATACTTAATTCATAAATGAAAAGATAATCTAGAAAAACTTAACTATAGAATATGAACTTAATTCAAGACATACAGCATGCCAAAATTGTAACGTAACTTGTCAATAATTCTTGTATAAAAAATTATTAAGGAAAATTCTTGCACCCGTCAATTTTTAATTTCAAAAGCAATTTATCCTATGCTTTTTGAGCATTCGTTCTCCTTAAACGAATGCTATATCGTTCTACCCAAATGACTGTAATTTTCGAATTCTGAGCCGAAAATGGTCTCAAACGATAGGATTCTACTCCCTGATGATGAATTCGTGGTCAAATTCAATTCTGTCTGTGGGGCCGGCCGTCCGTCTGTTAGCACGATAACTTTCGAAGGGATTGTCCTAGAGACTTGAGATTTTCAGGGTGAGTTTGGGTCCCAAATCCCTCGGTTAAGTTCGTTAACCAGCCAAATCATACATAAAAAATCGCCATTCAAAATTTTTGTTCCTCGATATTTCAGACCAAACGAAACCAATCGAAATTAAATATTGGGGCCACATGCCATATGCTCATAATAAGCCTAATGCAAAATTTCGTGGCCATAGTGTATACAGAACTATAGAAGATCCAATTAGAATAATAAAAGAAAAAACTTCATATTTCCATAAAATAATATCCGTTTCGAGTTACTCTTTCTGTGAATAAAGATAGATACACTGAATGTCCACGCAGAATTTTGTGGCCATAGTGTTGACAGAATCATAAAAAAATCAATTGGAATATTGAAAAGAAGAATCTTTATATTTCCATAACAGGATATCCGTTTCAAGTGAAATTTTTTCTGTAAGGAAGACTCTTATTCTGAAATTTCATGCAAAATTTCGAGGCCATAGCGTCAACAGCACCATAGAAAATTCAATTAGAATATTAAGAACAAGAATAATATTAATAAAAATATGTACCCACGACCTGAAAACAGATTTTGCACAATGTACAATTTTTGTTAGTTATTCCATTGTTCAGTCTTCCGACTTATGTTGAGTCGTAAAAACAATTAGACACGCTAAACTTTACGTTAATTCTCAGAAAGAGACCTGGTTACATCTTTTGTTCCAAGGATGGTGGTTCCGATACCACTCACTCAAGTACTTGGAAATTCGATCTGTGGCAGTGGTTAACTCCCGTATTTTATGGCTTCAAATATGTCATAATAATATGCAAATGTAATTAGTTACTCCAATTAAGGTGAAACTAATAAATTATTCATTCATATTTCTAAATTCTCATGCAAATGTCTGAATATGGTTGATTTTTCGATATACATCTGTGATATTTGCATTTCAGTTGGATGTTCAATGAGAAATTTAGAAAGAATTGGGAGTATTGTAATTTTTGCAATTTCAAATGCAAACCCATCTTTTTTGAAATACAGTGGAACTTCCCCATAGCGAACTTTTGTATAACGAATTTCTCTGTGTTACGAATTTCGTTCAAGACATTGCACCTTGAATCCAAATTCCATGTTGAAAACACCCTCTAAAACAAAGTAAATTCTTTCTATAACGAAATATTCCGAGAACAAAAACATCACTTCGATTGGGTATTAGTAAAGAGGTTTAAAGGGCCCACTCACTAAGAGGGAAGCGTGAAGACTTGAATGCGTGTTGTACGGGGTACAGTTAAAACAGTGTGTGTATGGCGTAAATTTGGAATGCGCAATTATCTCCGTCGTGTGGCGTGTGCATTCTTCACCGTACGTGGAAGAATGACCAAAAACGACCGTGTATGGGCAACAAGTCTGTGCACGTTTCATATTTTAGCAATACAGTGTCGGGTTCCCTATTTATACATTGAACATTTTTTCCTAAATAACAACACACGCCACTGCCATTAACATCAGATCTTTTTTCGACGTCATCTCACGCTTGTCGCACATCCAAACCAACACGCAAAAGTGTATGTGTGTGGGAAATATGAATGCACACGTTTGCTTTACAGCAAACGTGCAGATACTTAACTGCGCATTCTTCCTTCTTAGTGAGTGGGCCCCTTATCGGTTGGATTTTCTTCATAATTATGCAGGACATAGGTAATAAATCCCGACCATAAACTAAACCATTACGGCGGGTGGATAGACCCTTCCGAAACGTTGGATTCAGGTGGAAATGTTGATAATGACGGTTACTTCAAATGATTTCGATTCTCGATGTAAATATTGTAACAAATTAACTTCCAACTGGAAAGGACATGTTAAACAGTGTCAAATGCGGTATTCCAGATCATCACGATAGCAGTGATGATACCGACAGCGTTGATTTTGATTTTTGATTGAGAAAATGTGAAGTTTTTTATGAAAATAAAATGTTTTATAATTGTACTCCTCAGACAAAAATTAAAAATTATTTTCCCAAATAATCGTGAATAGCTATCTATGTATTGTATACGTATAGTCCGTTCACGAAAGGTTGAGCACATAGTAGGCGTTTCTTTATTTATCTGAAGTTGGCAGTATTTGCTGTCATAACGTAAAATAGAGTCAACGTTGCCGAATGCACCCGGCCTCGATCGACGAGCTCGTGAGTTGTCAGACAACTCTATGCAATATTGACAACATTGCCTATCAGTCTGACAAGAAAATAAAGAACATAACCTAAAATTTCAATATACACAGTGGAATATGCCAAATTTCCATGGCCAACCGACGGCTCAACCTTTCGTGAATGGACTATACCTACATAAAATGCCTATAAGCTATTACACTTACCTTTTCGATTGTGTATATGAAATCACAATAAAAAAAATGCAATCGCTTGCTTCGATACTTGACACTATAAGAAAAAACTTCCGTTTAACGAAATTTCTGTATAACGAAAGTTTGTTGTGGATTTAGCGATTTCGTTATAGGGAAGTTCCACTGCAGATTCGGATTCAGCTGAAATATTCATATCAAAATTGGTCTGAATTTCAGGCTGAATCCAAATCTGCTATAGAAAAAGGGTTTGCATTCGAAACTTCAAAATTGGGCCAATTCGATTATTCAAGCGAAATTACTAAAGACCCGAGTATTTGAAACACCCGGTATACCCTAGTACCTAATAACTCCAGCAACATGTAATATATCGATAACCTTGATAGTATCAAATTCGTTGAACCGTGTTTCATAACGCTACATAAATATCTACTCCGAAGATAAATAATTATAATCGTCAATGTTATTAAGTCTTACATAAATATGACAGATATATTTGAGGTTAAATCGAGATACACCATATTAGATAGATAAAATATTTCTTCCGAGAAAAAGTTCGCGAAATATAGCTCTTATCGATTTTTCTGCCCCATTTAATCTATCTGATAAGGTTATACGAGTACGACATCTGTAAATATTTGAAGAAGGTATTAGGAAACAATATAAATATAAATATTCTTCCAGCAATCTGCGGAAAATATAGAGGTTTCTGTTTCAAAACCAATCAGGTCCAATTTGAAATTGATTTGGTTCATGACAAAAATTCGTGCAGAATTCCGTGAACATCCAAAGATTAGTAAATTTTGAAAAAACTTCGCAAGATTCGATGACGCTTATTCATGGAGCATCAATAATATCAAGTGCACAAAAATTCAACAGTCAAGCTTTTACCAGCAATAAGAAATATTCGATTTTTTTATTCCGAAATGATTAAAAGATGCGGATATTTTTTTATGCGCTTTCGATTTTAAACATCGAAGTAAATATAAGAAATTAATAATTTCCGTAGAATTATTAGTTTCACTAAAAATACTTTTGCACAAAAGTATTAAGGTAACAATTATATCGATACGCTTATTCATATTAGAAAACGATCATTGAAATTTGAATTTCCTGAGAATTTAAGGTCTCAATCCATTTTAAGTTTCTGTTCTGTCTGTAAATGTTTTAATAATTTCATTGCAGTTTATTTGGAACTCGGATATATACCGATGTAATAAACTAATGGTGCTATCTAGATTTTTTCATCTGTGTCCCAATATTTCAGAATGTTTTATCTCTATTTGGAAAGAAAATAAATAATTCATTTATATTATTTCAAGTTGTGTGATATGAACTTATTTTCATCATATTACATAATATAAAATGCACGCATAGTTAAACGATTCAATACTCGATTCAATATCGTATGATAAGTCACACACGTGCAAGACGTTAAACACCCGTAAAAATTTATGATCGCAACAAAAAATCAATTCACAGAAGGTGAATAATAGAATTAATGAACATAAAAAAATGTCATTGTTCTGGAACTCCTTCAAGGATTATTTTGTTAACTAAGAACGAAACTAGAAATATGGAAAAATGTGCCAAATAATCCCATGAATTGTTTAATCTTTCTATATTAAACTAATCAATTTTACATAACGAAATAGAGTCTCAGTTTTTTCCTAATACTTGTCGTAAGAAATTTATGTCACTGAACATTAAACAAGCATTCAAAAAATAACAATAGGTAATAAAGTACACTTTAATGTTCAAATTAAAAACCATCTGTCAAATAAGCCGAGTTTTCGCAAAAATAACACATGCACACCACTGAACATAATTTTATCCGCCATTTCTCTAATCAGCGAGAAATATGCTCCCCACATACTCACAAGCTTCAGCATGAGATTACAAAAATTAAATTCTCAACCTACATGTCGCTTACCCTCTTTCTACCCGTAAAGTAATGTTTTAATTCCCAACAGTTATGCCACTGCGCTGTCCCTCCTATTTTATATCTTAATTATCTCTGTCCGATCTTTCATGGTAGCACTTGAATCTCGTGAAAAGCGCCCGAGTAGCGCAGCTCGCTTCTTTCGCTTTTAATGGAAAATTTGTAATTGGTCGCTGCGGAGTTGAGAAATTTTTTTTCGTGAGGGTTTTGAGTAGTCTATTATTTTTGCGGGTGAAAGATTCAGAATGTTGTTTAGCGGCTTAATGAAAGTGGTTTCTAATTGTCTCTTTTTTCAATTCGAGCAAATAACGCACTGAATATTTTGGGAGTTTGCATAATATACACTTGCCAAAATAGTACAGTATATTTGTGCTTAAAAGAAACCCTAGCAAGAAAGTTCTGGAATAGTTTTGATATCTTCCATTTTTTATGTTTTTTGGGGTGTCGGCGAATTCGAATCTGAGCTTTGCTAACAAAATTTCGTGACGAAACATAGAAAAAGTACATAAAATGAAGAAAAATCTCATCCTCATCGATAACCTGTTTTGGCTCAAATTATAGATTAAAATAAGGTACAGTAGAGACTCGATAATCCGGAGAGAACGATAATCCGGATATTTACTAGTCCGGATGACATTAAGATTGTATTTGTCCTTATAATCCGGATTGCAAGACTCAATAATCCGAATTCCGATCGTTGCATACGTGGTTTCGGTTCTAACTTGTCGTAACTCATTTTCTATGACGACGATCGGGCGTTCTTTTGGTATATAATAGTGCACAATGGTATAAGGACAAAAAAAGTCAGACAAGAATAATTTATTAGTGAATGGAATGTTTCTACTCCAAACCATACAGCTTTGAAACAGCATATGGATCATAATGATATTAAATTAACAAAAACTGAAATACCGAAAAGGCTTTTAGCAATTTTTCGATCCTCGAAGACGGGATAATGTTAGCAACTGCATTTAGAGCATAGATCAATTCGATGCAGTCTGTTTATTCCATAACTCATGGCAATTACTGATATTCAGCTTCTGAAAGATATACAGGAGAAAGCTACTGTTCGCATTCTTTTTCCCTTACAGTAAGAAACGTAAAATATCTAATTATTCCAAATATATATTTGTTTTATGATTTCGATAATGAAGCCTATATTTATTTTACCGTGTTTTTTAAAGTGCATATTTACTTAATTGTAGACGCGGTATTCCGATTCCTCATTAATCCGGATCATCCCTTGCATTAATTGATCCGGATTATCGATTCTCTACTGTATTTTCTATGACTCAATAAATGAAAAAAAATAAATTATTTGGTTCCGATGATGCGATCCTCTTGAAATTTTGCATGAATATTCAGTTTGTCAGTCTGGATTCACAAGAAAAAAATCACTCGAATCGTATATCTAGTTATGGATTCTTCTTTTCAATATTCCAATTGAATTTTCTATGGTTCTGTTCCAACTATGGAAACACAATTTTGCATGAAGCTCATTATGACCATCTTGCATATGGCCGCAAAATTTCATTTCGATGGGTTCCGTTTTGTCTGAGATATGAGGGCTAAAATTGAATGGCCATATTTTATGTTTCATAAAAGTGAGGTGAAGAGTGAAGTTACATAAAGTCCCAACAAGCTGAATTTCTGTGAAGTTGTTCAAAACATAATTATAAACAATGTCTAAAAGTTCCTCATCATTCCCCTGCGAGGAAAAAATTTTATTCGAGGTCAAATGTCAATAAAATGAGTTTATCGCGATTTTCAGCAAAACGGTAAGTTTTATCATAAAAGTACCTCAGACAAAAATTGTAGATCTATCTATAAAAAATGTATCAATACTTTTTTTCTTATGAGCCACCCTTTCTGAGATATAACGATTCAAAAGTTATAAAAGTCGTTATCGTCATAATATGCAGTATGCACACGTTTTCACGCCACCTATGAGGTAGTTTACTTAGCGAGTAGTTATAACTTTTTGAATCGTTATATCTCAGAACGGTGGCTCGTAAGAAAAAAAGTATTGATACATTTTTATAGATAATTTTATGGTCTACAATTTTTGTCTGAGGTACTTTCATGATAAAACTTACCGTTTTGCTGCTGAAAATCGCGAAAAACTCATTTTTTTGACATTTGACCTCGAATAAATTTTTTCCTCACAGGGGAATGATGAGGAACTTTTAGACATTGTTTATAATTATGTTCTGAACAACTTCACAGAAATTCAGCTTGTTGGACTTTATGTAACTTCGAATGTCTAAATAGACCGGACTATAAAAATTGCTAATTTAATTTTCGAATTCGAGAAAAGGACAATCGCGTGAATGTGCAACTTCAATTATTTGCTCGATTATTTGTGTAAAAAGTACTCCGTATCTTCCTCGGTATCTCCACATTTAAATTTACAAACGAACAATGAAACTATTCTAGTTTTCAATATTATTTTCACATACTAATTTCATCCTAACCAGCTAATGGATGATAATTTCTGTTCCAACCAATATTTAATCATGAAACAATCGAACTAAATTTTCCAAAAATCGATGTTAATTGCGACAGTTTCAAAACGAAACATAATTTGGATTTTAATAATATTTACCCGACGGACGGAATCTATTAGCGATTGTACAACAAAACATATTAACACATTATCAATGATAATCAGAGGGCAGTTCCATATTTTCCCATAGAATACGTTATGAGCGATTATGAGAATTTATTCAGTTTGTATGGCAAGCGTGGAAAATTACTATCTAATATAAATGATCAATATTTTCGTTGGAAATCGATCTTTATTGAAAATGTATCAGGTTTGGATATCAGTGGAAAAATAACATTTCGTACTGATATTTTTTTACTGTAATAACTGTCTGTGAGTTCATTGTGGAAATACTTGTTCTGATAATTGCTATTGATAAATCGAAAATACGGAATGAATAGGGTGATTTTTGTCATTGTCATGTAAGTTTTCATGAACGTTTAGTGGCTAAAAAATAACAAATTGGTCTCCCTCGAGAATCTTTACAATTTTTCATTCATAAAAGGGTGAGCCAGGTTGGTTTTTTTCTCGGTTATTGACGGATTAAAAGCATGTAAACATAGATTATTTTAGGTAAGAATCGAGGTAAGAATTCAATAGTTTCAAAATATGACGAAGGAAATTTTTTAAATATTCCTTAAATGGTTCTGCAAACATTTTATTTTGTCGGAGAATTTCCAGAATAAAATCTTGATAGTGCTGAGATTTTGCATTCAAGTCCTATACAAAATCTGGTAATAGCCTTCTTTATCTAGCAATGAAAGAGCCTTTGAAAGCACGTGCCCCAGCCTTGTTCAAAAATTTTCAATATTTATTCGAAACTGATTTTATGTGTCGAAGAAAAAGGAAATAAATCATCTCAAAAACATACGGTATTATGCAAGGTGACCGTTTTTGAATAACTGTTATTTTCTGAGAACCCCTACGTCCATAATTAAATACGATAGAGTAATTCACGATTCTCCACGGCTATCAGAAAATAAAAAAGTTTTCGATAATACCAGGTAATCGCGACCTACACATGAAACAATGGCATTGGACCGCAATTTGCCGACTGCATATATCGGGTTTCTTGTTTTCTTTCTTGTTCCCCCCTGATATTCGATATTTTTAAACAAACTTGCAACTGCGCCTTAATTTTCCACCTGCTACCATTTTACCTGTATCGATTAATGTACGTCATATTGTATAGAAGTCTGCGTCAATTTCGATTCGACCTTCGGTTTTTTTCGATTTGTAAATTGAAGGTTTTGGTTTATTACTTCCTCAGCTTACGAAAATTGTATACAAAAAACATTTTCCAAACGTAGTATTTCATTGTGAGTTGAGTAAAAAAATAAATTGGTTCCAAATCTCGTATATATCTGAAGATCACAAATACTTTTTGTTATTCCTTTGTTTATTTAGAATAGAATTGTCCAAACCTTCTCATTTCTCTATAATTTTTAGCATGCATTTCTCATTGACCCATATAATGAATATATGAGTGAGAGAAAGCAGGATGATATCGTAACAAAAATGTATGCAAAAGTGAGATGAAATGATTTCATTGACTATCATACCGGGTGTCAATTACTATCGAAGTATGTCAATGACTATCAAATATGTAATTTCGACGAAATTGGTGTCTCCTCGAATATTCAATCAATCGTATATATTAAAAATTTGTAACCATGGTGTTACAGTAGAATAAGGAATTTTTGGTTTGAAGCCAGATTCAGAAACACTGTATAAAGAACACTGTGATTTAGTTTCTCTGAGAAATGTCATTTTCAAATGGAATCAAATAAAAAACTGATGTGTCATGTATACACGTTGAATTTAAATATATATTCTTCGAAAAAGGGCGAAACATAAGAGAGATAGAATATGTTTCAGCCTTTTCCACGTATTTTTATCATGTTTGTCGTATCTTCACGTATCTACTCTGAATTATTCATGATTCAGATTGAAATCTCTGTGGCATTTCCTGAACCGTCCGTTGGTGATATTTGAGAATATAGGTCAGGTTGTCACCCAGAATTTGAAATCATATGAGAAAACAATAATGTTTTGTTCGTAAAAATAGGGAGAGAGAAAAATGTTTCTCATTTGTGGTGAATATTCAACAGCAATTGAGTGTGTAGATCGAGGTGTAGATTGTGATTTTTGACATTATTTTTTAATTGATTTTATGAAACTTTTGGTGTTCCCTAATTTCCTCCGAATATTCCATATTTAACGTAGTATCAGTGATTCGTCATGTATTACATTCGCCGTTCACGTATTCGAAACAGGTTATCAGGTTATTACCATTTTTATGATAATTAATCTATGATGTAAATGACTTCATTTCTGTGTTCTATTCATAATTATGAATTTACTAGGAATTTTATAAGTGTTTGGTATCGATTCTCATTGGTTCTTTTACTGCTTGAATGATTTAAATGACATAACGGTATATTTCTGAGTCACATGTGCTGTCATCATGAATGTATAGATATGACCTTAGGCTACATAAATTTAGCTAATCATGAGGGGAGAAATATACCGAGGGTTGAATAGTACGCAGCGATAATCAATACTTCATGCAGAGAAAATGTGTTACTGTTGAGTTTTAGTAATTGAATTAGAAGAAACTCAGTTAGAGTAAGTTGACATTGGTAAACCTTGCTGTGATGTCATTGTTTGTGTACCTTATATCAAGAAGAGTTTTCTACGAATGTTTATTTCATGAAAATTCCAAGTTTGATTTCATTGTTTCTTCAATTGAATTTACTGAAGATTATTGACCAGATTTTTTTTCCTCAGTTATCTGAATATTATTGATATAAAGATTTCTTAGTTGACTACCAATTACAGTTTTTTTATTTTTTCCTGGATTTGTGCTATTCTCAGAATATAGTTTCATTAATTGATTTCTTTGATAATACTGAAATGAGTTTATTTTCAGAATTATTCCACTGAAGTGAATGGTCGAAATCCAGATAATGAATATTATTCAATTTCAAAATATAATGGAACTTCCCTATAACGAAAGCGCTCCGCGAAAAAAAATCGTTATAAAGAAATTTTGTTATACAGAAAATTTGTTTCTACAGTCGGCAATGTCGCGGTCGACTTCACTGATAAATTTAAGTTTATAATTCAAACTTGGGCACTTGCTTTTGGACATTTTGCACAACTTTTCACACTAGCGTGATGGTTAGATTGAAACCAAACAGCCAGGGGTGTCCTTAAAACAGTTTCAGAAGGTTCTCTCTGCCCGCCGTAATGATTTAGTTTAAGATAGGGATTTATTACGTACGTACGGAAAAATTTCGGGAAAACCCACCCTTACACTTTCTTACCGATGCCCAATCAAAGAGTAATATTCTTAGAATATTTCGTTATAGAGAGAATTACTTCGTTTTAGAGGGTGTTTTTAACATGGAATTTGGATTCAAGGTGCAATGTCTTGTACGAAATTCGTTATACAGACGTTCATTATGGGGAAGTTCCACTGTAATTGCTTTTCGAGAAATCTCCTTTTCTCATATGCTTCATAAGTTTGTTTAATAGTTTGTGCGGAAGATTTTTTCATATTATTGTTCATTATTAGATAGTTTGGATTTTTCCATCCATTCGAAAAAAATTCTAAAAACGACTATTAAATTAAAGATTTCAACAATCTATAAAACAACCATGTCAAATTTTTTGTGACAGACTTTGTTCGTTGTTCTTTGTACTTTTTGTTCCGAGAAAATAATAATTTTGGCAACCTTTATTTTTTGTTTATTCGTGTATAATATTTTTTCCGGAAAAAAATTATTTACAGCCATTTCTAGGACAGTTTTTACCGTAGTACGTCATCAGCAGTGTTTTTCTAAAAAATCTTCCACTCATATTCACCTTTTTTCCATCCCTGAATTTGACAGATCCCTCGATAACACAACTGTTGTCCACCATGACGACTGATAAGTTGAAATCCTTCACAAAACACACTAAAATTCCAAGTGATCAAAATATAACACAAAATACACTCATATCACATAGTCAATAAAATAATAAACAATTCGTAATCCGCAACAAACACGGCAACACTGTGCGTATATACAGAGAGTATCCGGGAAAATCCACTGTACACACAGAACTAGATCGGTGGAAATTCGTGAAAAGCCTACGTAAATCCTGCTCCGAACGCGGCAGCGTTTTTCAATGGATACCGGAAGTTACGTATTTTTGCGCGCTTTCCGGGAGATGAAGCAAGTCACTACCTCACGACCGAGTGCCCGGAACGCGACTGATTTCGGTTCTGTGGATTCTCTCTGTTCGCTCCGCTCGCTGACGCTCGGTGCGAATTGAGCGACGGCTAGGGATTTAGTAGGCAGCGAGTTAGATCCTCGACGCGTAGTAAATCGTCACGAACGGTTGTCGTCGTATGGATTGGATGCTAAAGGGGGTTTCCAATAAGAGGTGTTATTTAATATTCAAAGAAAATGCCATTTTTTCAATGATCGGATGTTATTCATTATAAAGAAGAAGCTATGCCGTTAATAGTGGAAAAAATAACATCAGGCAAATTACCACCACGACCACGCTTACAGGACCATATCCTTTTCATGAAATTTTCGATAACCAAATCGCAAAGTAGCTGCCCTATGTCCTCGATTCCTCACGAATTCCATCTTTGAGGTCTTTGAACGACGCTTAGCTATTGGCGTAGACCTTCTCTTTCACGTTGCCCCAAATGAAGAAGTTGCAAGATCTCGGTG
>CM024248.1:12614046-12654993 GCA_013421045.1 Propylea japonica | reverse complement strand
TAGTTTTCAAAAGCTGTCGAACACTACTTATGCTGTTCGCTGCGGTCATGGCTCTCATTTTCAACACAATCACGACCATCCACGAACTCTTTATGCCATGCAAACACTCTGGCTCGCGACAGTGTCTGTTCGCCGAACATCGGCAGTCAATCTCCTCAAGATTTTGGCCAGTTTTACACCTTCTGCAGCGAGAAACTTGTTTACAAAACGTTGGGCCATTGACGGAGGAACCTCTTGCTAAACATCGTCACAGTGGACATCGAGATGGTCGATGAGGCAATCCGACGTGCTTCCCTAACTCCTGACAAACCTACTTAACAACAAAAAATCAGGAATGTTTTCCCCCCAAAATTGTGCCTGAAAATTGAAAAGTCTCGATCATATTTGAACTGCTCTCGTAACAATGATGAGAAATACCTCTCAAAGCGTAAAGGACAGAAGACAGTGTGTACTCATCGAGTAATAAGAGATTTTAAACTAAGAAATTGAATAAGAGTAAAAATCATTAAAAGAGGTAAAGATTACAAAACATTTTTTCGATTCAAAATATTCATTTTCCTTCTCGGACTTACATAAATCGAAAAGGCCCCCCTTATTGTCAATCAATAATTCTCACGTCAAAATATCAGCGTTTTTTAAAATTACCTGTAGGATTTTTGTTCGTTAATAATTCCCCTTTTTAGTATGAAAAACAAACATATTTCGGTAAATGTTTTCAACGCAAAGAACTTCGATGTAGCTGAGGAGGCCACAACATAAATGTCAGCCGCGATGAGAGCGAAGTCTTCTACGAAAAAATCACCTTTGCGAAAGAGGCTCAATCCTGAACAAACTGTAGCTCTGGTATAGTAAAGCGTAGAAAACATGGTTCGTAGTTCAAAGAAGTAGTCACCATTGCAATTCACCACAAGGTAATGTTATTTAATGCCTTCTGCAATTATATTGAAAATAAATTTTCTGATGCCCTGTACCCTCACCGAATAAAAATCTGACCTATCAAAGGGCTTATTATGATGACAAAAGATTCGGATGTAGGCCTATTGCTTCACCCATATATTCATTCGTTGTAGAAGGTTCCAACAAATTCGTTAGAAAACTTCTAGAATACCCGGCAGCATATTCCTGTTTCTGGTACCTTTTCGCTAAGTCGGGATCGTAAAACCGTCCCAAGTGGGGAAAGTGAAGTTCAACTTCCGAAACGGCGTTTGTTAAACGTAAGAATCGCACTGAAGAGTGGAAAGCCAGGAGGTGATCGACATTTAGGAAATTTCAAAACACATTAGCTGCTTGTTTCGCAGCGAACGGCTTTCAGCTGGCTAAAGGTATTGAAGTTATCTGTTTGAGAAAGGGGGAAAGGTTATTGCCGAAACTTTCTTCAATTTGTCGGGAATAACCTGGAATTATGCATTTAGGAGCTTGGCAGTTTTAGCAGTTTACGATTCAAGTTGAACTTTAGGGAAATGTTCTGTTTGGTTATTGATATTCAACTTGTGAAAATGGAGTGAAAGGGTTCAACGATTTTGGTAGATTACACTGCAAGAAATAGAGGTTTGGAAATTCACATCTGAAACATACGATATACAAGGCATCAGACAGAGAATTCTTCCGTCCAGTTTCACAGATGAATGGTCGAGACAATCACGTGCTGTAACACACTGAATTCCGTTGTCTTATTGCAATATTCTAGTCTTGTCTCTCTTTTATCGTTGAGAGGAGCGTAATTCATTCAGTATGGTAGGCAAAAGTAAATACTTGATCGAGTATTACGGGCAGCCTGACTAATTCAATAATTTATACGTGAACTGCAGGTTCCGTACCATACTGCGATAAGAGAGAGACAAGACTAGGTTATTGCAATGAGTCAACGGAATTCATTCAGTTGTATATCTGTATATTTCACCTATGTTTAATATCATCAGTTATCTATCTTACATGACGGTTAGAGTTTGTCATTTTATAAAAGCTTGAATTTTTTCAATAGATGACATCCACATGGAAAAAAAGTGTCAATATTTTTCATAATTTTTTCATTGTAAGCAATAAATAGTAATCACAGATCCATAACTATTATAAACAGCCTTCTTCTCGATTCGACCAAATGTACATGATCCGAACCAAATAGAAACAAAATATATTTTATTGTCAAAGAGGTGAAGAGTTACAATTCTGCACTCCTCATGCTAGTGCTCTACATTTTAGTGATATAGGTCAGTTTCTTGATTGTCGATATTTTTCATTCCAACAATTTTCAGAACCAAAGTTTCTTCTTCCGGTATTTAAGGTCTGTGGAGTGTTCCTTGAACATCTAAGGTTTTAAGAGATTATCACTTGAGAAGCCAGACTCCTATATGTACTGTGATTTAAACATGCTAAGGTAATTCCGGGTTAGATGCCCCACCGGTACAGATGCCCCGATCAGCATAACTTCGGACCTAATCGTTAGTTGACGCCATGTGCATGGTCGTTGTTTACTTGTTCTTCGTGTTGCGAAAGTCATAGGAAATAATACCACAAAATCTTTTTAATTCCGAAATATTCAAAAAAAACAGTAAACTGTTGGTGACTTGCTCCTATGATCTAATTTAGGTGTGAACAAATCACAGTGGAAAATATTTATCTTTCAACGTTTAATACAATAATACTATTGCATTTTCGTATGAAAGGGTCCATTGGTTCATTTTAGGTTAGAAAATAGTGGAGGAATTCTTCATGGGTCAATTTTGATATACTGGGGCATCTCTTCCGTAAAAATATATATATTTTGCAAATGTTGATGATATATCTGATGAGTCTCGCCCTTGCTGTTTGATTGAGGGAATATTTCTTAATGAATGAATGATAAATTTCGGATAATATGTCCCAACTAAAAACTCAGATGAAGTCAGCGCCGAACTGGTTCCTTGTACGAAAAGGTACAATGGTACTCTCCACCCAAAAAAAACTCCTTCAAAATAGCTGAAAGTTATAAGCCTGGTACAAGTTCTCCTAAAATCGATCAGGAAATGAACTTTGACAAAGCGAAACCCAAAATAAAAAAAATATAGAAGAACATTTTTCGTTCTCGGAAGATGGAATCCCATTCATATAAAAAGGTACCTAAAAATTCACCATCTACAAGTTGTGCTAAAGGATCAGAAAAAAATTGATATCACAACGAACAAGGCAGATTGGTCAAAATGTTTTGGTTGTGACTAGTGGTTCCACGAGACTTTACAATGGTTATAACTGCGTCACTTGTGGACGTGAAAAATTAAGGGCCGTAAATCTTGACCGCCCTTAAAAATATTCTCATGATCTGAGGTTTGGCTATCCTTCTTCTTAAGATAAAGATAAAAAAACTAATGAAAGTTTCTACTCTTCTTTTATAAAGCGCTTTCCTTGAGTGGGGCGGCTCACCCAAACTACAGGGGCAAATCTCCCTTACTCTCGGGAGAGATGGCCAAAAAAGTTGTTTTTATTTTTACCTTTTTTTTAAAAGGAACATAAGAATTTTAAGTTTTTGAACAAACAATATTGTGTCTAAATAAATATCTCATGTTTTCAGCATCTGTTCTATAATTTTAAATTATAATTGCATTTTTAATCACAGTTTTTCGTTAGGTAGGGCATCTAACCCGGATTTACCTTATATCGTTTGATTACGAGGGTTTTGGGGCTGTGTACTCAAATAATCCAATGTTGGTTCATAAGAAAGTGTATTTTTGAGTTATTGTTGACGAGCTAGTAGAGCGCTTTCAGCTAGTAAGCCATCCTCAGTACTGCTGAAATAAGATTTTGTGTTGTCAACAACTAAAAGACACAACAGTACTTACTTGTCCTAAAAAGTCATTACACAAAACACAAAGGTTCTGTAGAGTGTAACATCACAAGTAAATTGGGTCTAGAAACTAAAAACAGAATATGAAAACGAATATTGTTCGATGAAGATACAAAAAATTTTGTAGAGTCTCGGAAAATATAAATGAAATGAATCAAAAGCAGCAATCTTGGAAGAACATCACTACTATTCAGTACACATCGTCATTGATTCGATAAAAAAAATATTTCTTGAGGGAAAAACAACTGAGGGCTTTCCTGATTTTGCCATTTGTAGTGTAAATGCCAAATATTAATTTTCTTCCATTGAGACAATTTTTTTCTTTCAGTAAAAATTATTTTCACAGAAAACATAATTTCACAAAAATTTGTTTTGAATTTTGGAAGAACCATAAAATCCCTTTCCCCAGAAAGCTTCTGTAATCTGTTTTGTAGTGAATACTGTGAATTGTATAATCATTTTCTGTTCATTTTAATCTGGCCCTCAAACAACAAAGTATTTATGTATTGCATTCTAGATTATTGCCTAATTCCATTTAAATTCGTCATACTAAAAACCTGAAAGTGTCATCCAAAAGCTTCATTCTTCATAAAAAAACACAAGAATTCACTTTAAACCAGAAAAACCAAAACATTATCTTCGAAATAACATCACCAAAACTCCCAAGAGCACGCCACAGACTTCCGAACGGCGACCCGGACTTCATCACGAAGAACTCCAGCAATGATTAAGAAAGTTTGCAATATACATAAAAGCCCAGAGCCATCGTGCAGCTCAAAAACACTTTGTCAAAAGTTCCCGGCAATTGTACATAGTTCAACTCGTACCGAACTGGGATTTGATAAAGGTTGACAGCTTTCGAAAGTCCATTGGCAACCCTAGACAGAGCAGAAACGCGCTCTTAATCAGAGGGTCCCGGAGTACAAATGATTCCTCGAGGAGATTTCACGAAATGCTAAATGAAACATCATATAATGCGATCTCCAGAATGAACTGCCATCTTTCTGATTATGCCATTCAGAGAGTCTCGATTCAGTACAAGCGCGCTTTTGGTAATCAGCAAAGAGATTCGAACGGTTAAGTGGATTGTCTGTAACTTTGGATTGTACGTTAGTAATTTTACGAGTACTGTTCAGTTAGAATCGACATGTTATATTGTACAAACTACGGAATTGTAATTACTCCTTCTGTTGCTGCTTTTGAAGCCAAGTATTCTACAATTGGGATTATAAGTATTTAGTCATAGTGGATTCTGAGTAATGAGGGTCTTGTAAGGGAAGCTAGGGATACCTTTATACGAGTGCTATATAAGTGGTTAGTCATAGCCTTATGATAGATCGAGCTCATCTAGGCCTTTCAAATAAATGTTTCTTTTTGTATACTGATTTTCGATGTTCATAACTTTGGAACCATTAACCCTATTTTTATTATATTTGATGGAAATCTTCAGTTTTGATTAGATAAAAGCTGGCAGCTTTGAAAATCCATTGGCACCCCTGAAAAGAGCAGAAACGCACTCTTAATCAGAGGGCCCCGGAGTACAAATGATTCCTCGAGGAGATTTCACGAAATGCTAAATGAAACGTCATAATAATGCGATCTCCAGAATGAACTGCCATCTTTCTGATTTTGCCATTCAGAGAGTCTCGATTCAGTACAAGCGCGCTTTTGGTAATCAGCAAAGAGATTCGAACGGTTAAGTGGATTGTCTGTAACTTTGGATTGTACGTTAGTAATTTTAAGAGCATTGTTCAGTTAGAATCGACATGTAATATTGTACAAACTACGAAATTGTAATTACTCCTACTGTTGCTGCTTTTGAAACCACGTAGTTTCTACGATTGGGTTCAGGAGTATTTAGTCATAGTGAATTTTGAGTAATGAGGGTCTTGTAAGAAAAGCTAGGAATATCTTTATACGAGTGCTAATGGCAGATGCAGCTCAGGGTCTTGTTGGAAAGCTAGGAATTCCTGAATAGTCTTGTATCACTATATTTATTTTCTTGACCTTCATATTGTTCCACGAAATTTCTTGTATATCGAAAAATAAAGCGATTCTATGTCACAGTTAAAGCAGAGAAAAATGGAATCGGTACTCAATACGTTTCTACGTAGGACCTGATAGTGTATTGTAGACCCACAAAAAATTCCTTCACTTCCCCACTCGTCAGTTTTGTGTTAAGCTAGTTAATAGAATGAGAAAAATATTTGTCAGGATATACATTGAATTTACAGCACGCAAAAAGTTCATACCAAAGGTGAGGGCTGTCTTCCATTTACGTACCGAAAAGATTAAGATCTTTTCATTATTTACAATATATTCAGTTCGTCTTTCAAAACTACTCAACTAATATATTCCTTTTCTTTTCACACCTTTTCCCAGTTGGTCAATCTGACACCCGAGTTACTTCAATATTTTCCAATAATTGTTTCCTGTTACATTCCCTCCCTCTATTGAATGTATTCAGGGCGGAAAAAACCCCGTATTAACCTATTTCTCCCCATTTCGATCTGATATACGTAGAACCGCGATCGCTTAATCCCCAATTACTTAATTGATTGCGAAAATAAAAATCCGCACCCATATTATCGGAGGGAGTGAATTGACTACAGAGTAATCCACTGGGAAATTTATGCGGAAAACTTTTTTCGGTTTCAATTAGAATGCCGGAAAGGTTTCGTTTTTATCAGCAAATGTTCTCACTATTGATTATTTATTGCACGAATTTTCTGTGAATCAGAATTGGATTGGTTTCACTATCTCGTATACAAAGGTACAGTTCATAATATTACTTCACGACTTCATTACAATTTATGTATTCAGTTTATTATTATTATTTATTGGGAATAATGAATTTCGATAAATTAATTATTCTTAATAATTATTAGGGATTAATTCATTACATTCCCCATTAAGAAAAAAATTTCAATACTATTTATCGTCATAAAAACATATCACAACTGAGCAACTGACATGAATTTTTACTTTCTGGAAGTGTGACTAACAAAATTTATATGTGATTTTCAATAAAAGTATATTATGCAACGAGCGTTTAATGATAGCTTTTATTCACGAGGTGAAGTTTAGGCTACGAGCCGTAGGCAAGTGGCTCAAATCACCGAGTAGCATACCAAACTTTATCCACGACTACTGAATATATTTCTTGAAGATTTTTAAATTTTACGATTGTGATAAGACTTGTCCTTGTATTTTTTGTGATAAAAATGAATCGAATTGATGTAATAAAACTAGATTAGGTCCTCGATTGACTAGGTATACCCATATTTGTTAGTTGAAGACATTGGAGTACTTCAGAATACTCATAAAAATCAATTTGAAGAATATTATATCAAAGCTAAATCTATGAAGGATCTGACTGCAGTGAATAGTAACTCATTCATTATTCTTGTGATTAATGGGTATTATTATGGCCTGCAAACAGACATATAATAGGTGGATTATACTATAGTATTGATGAAAATGTTAATAATAGTGTCTTCATTTGTGTCAATCGCGTAGTGTCAATAAAATTTTATTTGACACGTTGAAAATGAACGTGCGTTTGTGGACTTCTTTTGAGTTAGTATATTATTCAACTCGTATTTATTATTCCCTTGAAATATTTCTCAGAAATGAAAGCTATCATCACAAACGGATATTTGAAAGTTGACTTATATACAAACTCCAAGGACTACATCAATTAAAAAATTAATCTACATGTACTTTTCAAATGCTCCGTGAAGCAAAACATAATCCAAAAAAGAATTTAAATATATTCATCATACATAAACATAAAGTGTTAAATTAAACCTGACATTTTCATACACACAGTAATATCTCTAACAACTGATCTCTCTTCCTTTCGCATTCGTACAATGTCAAAATTCACGGTATAATTAGACCACAGAAAAACACAGGCCTTAATCCCTTTGTACCTCTCCGTATGACACATTCACAGACGCAAAAAAAAACACAGAGGTGGAAAGACGGTCCATTAGAGAGCGGTGTGACAGATAGGTACGCCCTTCGTATAAAGGTTTCCATATAGGACGAGACCCTGGCCCATGCATTATTCAAAACCGCTCGAGTCCACGGTATAAAAAATATACTCTGGACCCGATCGGAAATAACCTCAAATTCGTTTGATGAATCTGCAAGTTATAAATGGCGGCCGCGGCGTAGAGCGGCCTGCTTTGACGGCGAATATTCGGGGAATAGAAAATGAATAAAACGGTGTGAGAGTCAGAGGCGGTTGTTAGTTTATGGACTGTATCGAGAGGAAATTCGGCATACGCGTATGAATAAATGAACTTTTTTTCGGCGATTTCGCGTAAAAAGTTCGGGTTATTCATTCGTGAACTGCGAAAAGCGTTTCGCGGTTCTGTTGATTCTTTGATGGTCAAATACAGTATTGATGGAATAATTCTACCGAAACGCAAATGTGCATTTTCACGTTTTTTTTTTGTTGAGTTGGGGTTATTCGAATTTGGTTTATCGTGTATTGTGGAAGAGTTCATATAGGGAAACCATACAGAGTTCAAATTTTCATTTGGATCAATGATTGCAGTCGCGATCTGTTGAATTCTGGGTATTGCCTGTTTGCTCATTCAATGTTTTTGGACTATGAAATCGTTTATTGCAACCTGTATATTGTTCAAGGTATCATTATTCGAGGTAGTGTATACGGGCCTAGATCTAGAACCAAGTGTAGACTATACTGTTGAGTTCCTATTCGAGTGTTTTTCAGGCAGAAATACTTACAATCGAAGATGTATAATTAAAAGTCTGAAAAGAACCTATATGTAGAAGGTCTCTGGGTTTCCGAAAACACAGGAATCAAATAGATAAGAAGAGGCTGAGGTTGGTTCTGGAGAAAGAAAGTCTCTTGCAAAATTTCGATACTTTTCTTGGAAAGAATAAAAACTTATAAGCAGTTATGATAGATACAATGAATATTCTAAGATATTATGCTCAAAATTGTATTTGTCGATTATGCTTATTAATCGAAAGGAATTAAATATGAAGGAAATAATTTTCTTCCAGAAATGAGTAATTAAAATAATTTTCTTCTAGAAATTAGTAATTAAATCTTCAGAAAGATGAAAGATTTTCATCTCCTGTCATAGACATACACTATCTTCTACTCATTCTATGGAACACTTGTACGATGAAATGGAATCGAAATTTTGCGGGAGACTTTTTTTCTACAGAATGGTAAACCATAAGAGAATTTAACTTTTCGAAAATCTATCCCACGAAAACAATTTTTGAAGGAAAATCAGACGGTGTTGTTAATCTCAACCCTTAATAATGAAGTTATGAGATCTAAAAAAATTGTGTGAGTAATATTTACTTAGTGCATTATATTATGTATAGTTTTATGACTCAGTGTTTCCAAAGAATAAAATACAAATCTAATTCTAAGAAGCATCTGACAGCAGTGAATTATAATCTCATAATTCCCTTGTAATTAATGGGCATTAGTAAGGCTGAGCACAAAGACGTACAATGAACGGATTTTACAATAGTAGTGGATAAAATATTTTTCACATTCGAGCAACTGAAGGAAGTGAACGAAATTCTGCTACACTCGTATTGCTTGTAACCTCTCCTTGTTCTGACTCAGAGCACTAAAACAACCCAGCACACGCCTTCCTGCTTTTGTCATTATGTTGATGATGACTTGGTCCCCGTTTTTTCTGTACCCCATTTTGCATAAGTTACACTTTTATTCCCGTCTGGTAGCGGAAACATTATTCAAATCCAATTCAGGAAGCCGCAGGCGCCATTTAGGGCCCCCCAACCTACGCCACAGCTCACTTCTTAACCTCTTAATGGTTTAATTTTACATTGTATTATAATTGATAACTCAACCAACAAGACAATGGGGGTACTGCGTTCATTAATTTTTGAATTAATGAGTTCGGGAAGTTTGTATAAACAAGGTGTCGCCTAAATATGAAATGGGTGGAAGAAATATTACGGTTATGATGTTTGGTTATAGGGTGATGAAAATAGAAGGGTACCAGCACTTTTTTTCTATTTTTTATCATATTTCGATCTATATTTTTGAGTGAATTCATTATCGTTTGGTTCAAATTTCCTATTGGAGGAATTATCTTGATTTACTATAATGGTATTTTGAAATAGACATTTTTCGAAAAAGAGCATGAAACTAAAAGGTATTCCTTAACAAATATCCTGAAGAAAGACCGTGAGCAGGAGCTTTTGAGCACTCTTTCATTGCTGAAGCATAAGAATATTACCTCAATATTTTATATGGGATTTGAGATTGATACCAAATATATAAATGCGGAATCTCAGCACAGTCGGAATTATTTCCTGAAAATTATTCAAAAAATGAAATATGTTAGTAAAAAATAAATATGAAGAAATCAAATTCTAGGGTTCTGATGATGCAATCCTCTCGAAATTTTGCATGAATATTCAGTATATCAGACTTTATTCACAAAAAGAATCGGATACCCTCAAATGGTAATAAGAAGTTTCTTCTTTTCATCATTTGAATTGAATTTTTTATGATTCTGTATATGGCCACGAATGTTTGCATGAGGCTTATTATGAGCTTCTTACATATGGCTGCAACTTTTCATCTCGATTAGTTCGTCATCAGGGAGTCGAATCCTATAGTTTGATTTTCGCATCAAAATTCGAAAATTATTGACGTTTGGACAAAACGACATGTCACTCATTTAGGTAGAACGAGTCCTCAAAAACGTATACACAAACCAAAATTCAATGGAGTTGTGGCTTAAATGTTGAAGAAGAGCATAACGTAATTTCATCGCCAAAAGATGTGAAAATTGATCAACTGACGGGTTTTTATATCAAGGCATTGGTTTGAAGAAGCCTTATTTTTATTCCATTATTATTCTGAAAGCAACGCATTTACAAGTTGTCGTTAGAAGAAACTTAAGACCGAGCTTTAGACTCTCAACTCACAGAAGAGCCACTTTCGTCACTCTTTCAGTTTCAAAGGGAACGAAAGTTGTTTTCTGAGAGTATTCTAAAGTACTCCAACTAACAAATATGGGTATAAAATCGAGAGCCATTTCCACTTTCATTATATCAATTGAAGCCTTTTTCATTACAGAATATACAATGACCAGTTCTCCAAGAATTTCTCATGTGTCAACTGTACTTTTTCCACGCTTGTCATAAAAGGGTCTTGTCGCGGTCGCCGAATGTTAAAATCTTCAAGAAATATATTCATTATTCGTGGATAAAGTATAGTATGCTACTCGCATATAATGGCTGTTATTCACACGGTGATTTTGGCCTAAACTTCACCTCGCCAATGATAGCTATCATTATACGCTTGTTGCATAAATATTGTTATTATTAAGTTGGTCCTCTATTTGCGTTTCGATAATTCTCCATTATTCACTATCGAATCCGTTATTTTTCACCCAGTTACGTCACCAAAGCGATTCGAAAACGGTCCATGCGAATCTTCCAGTCCTTTCTTCCCGTGTATGCGGCATTGTTGTTTGGCCATTATTGAATAATAACCCGCTTTTGCGATTTGCATATGTAGCTTCGATCGCAATCGAGTACAGATGAACAAATCCGATAAGCCATTCAGCAATTATTATGGTACGGTAGCGATACGGTTAACCGATTCAAATCCGTACCATGTAAACTTTATCGGTTAAATCAACCGTTTCCGATGTATGACGTATGAAGTGCGCTTTGTAGCCCTTCGGTGGACGGATTGCGGTGAATAGCTATCAAGATTGTCGGTCAACATGTGTTTTGAGAACGAAAATTTCGAGGAAAGAAATGATCCGACTTCTCGAAAATTCACGAAATTCATAGAATGACATTCTCTTAATTGAAATATTACCAGAGTTCGCCAGCCTTCACCAGGAAAAACACTTTAAGCTCTCATTTGGGTGGAAGCCTATCAAGATTATGGGTCAACATGTGGTTTGAGAACGAAAATTTCGAGGAAAGAAAGGGTTCGATATTCAGAAAATTCGCGAAATTCATAGAATGACGTTCTCTTAATTGAAATATTACCAGCGTTCGCCAGCCTTTGCCAGGAAAAACACTTTAAGCTCTCATTTGGGTGGAAGCCTATCAAGATTATCGGTCAACATGTGGTTTGAGAACGAAAATTTCGAGGAAAGAAAGGGTTCGATATTCAGAAAATTCCCGAAATTCATAGAATGACGTTCTCTTAATTGAAATATTACCAGCGTTCGCCAGCCTTCACCAGGAAAAACACTTTAAGCTCTCATTTGGGTGGAAGCCTATCAAGATTATCGGTCAACATGTGGTTTGAGAACGAAAATTTCGAGGAAAGAAATGATTCGACTTCTCGAAAATTCACGAAATTCATAGAATGACATTCTCTTAATTGAAATATTACCAGCGTTCGCCAGCCTTCACCAGGAAAAACACTTTAAGCTCTCATTTGGGTGGAAGCCTATCAAGATTGTCGGTCAACATGTGGTTTGAGAACGAAAATTTCGAGGAAAGAAAGGGTTCGATATTCAGAAAATTCGCGAAATTCATAGAATGACGTTCTCTTAATTGAAATATTACCAGCGTTCGCCAGCCTTTGCCAGGAAAAACACTTTAAACTCTCAACTTCAACACCAATATAGGAGTAGCCAGTGATGTAATGATCAAGAAAGTAGGAACTGAGAAAAACTTGAGAACATTGCTAGGTAAAAGAGAGGAATAGATACAGGAATACACCGACTATAACCTCAGAAAATATACTGTAAAATGGTATACAGATGGTTCCAAAACCTCTACAGGAGCTGGCGCTGGGATATACCGGGCCAAGTACCAAGTGTGCACTGTCGCTAGGCTTCTGTATGAGCGTCTTTCAAGCCGAAATCTTAGCTATTGAAAGATGTCTAGATATGAATCTAGAAAGAAACTATCACAAGTGCCATAAAGCCATACACTCAGATAGTCAAGTTGCTATTAAAGCAGTGAGCTCCTACGTCATCGACTCAAAGATGATCTGGGAGTGCCAAAACAAAGTCAATGAGGTAGGCCCGACAGATAAGGTCATTTCAATATGGGTTCCCAGCCATTCGGTTCCCAGCCATTCGGAAATCAAAGGAAACGAAGAGGCAAATACATATGCGAAAAAGGGCGCACGAATGTCACTCATTGGCCCAGAAGACTTCTGTGGTATAGGTGAATGTACCTATAAGAAGGAGTTTCTGAAGAAGGAAAAAGCCGAGAAGGAAAAACTCTGGCGGAATCTCCCAGAGATGGATCATTTCACTAAGTTCCTTTGGAACATTGAACAGCAAGATCAAAAAGATATCTGGATCTTGGTAAGAAACAATTACACCTCCTCACTGGCTTTCTTACAGGACAGTGTCGCCTCAGGAAGTACCTGTTGAGGATGAGATAATCGGACACTGACGCGTATAGGTTCTGTGGGGAGGAGGAAGTAACCACCATTCACCTAGTCTCGGAATGCTTTGGCATTACGAGCCCAAGGAGAGAATGCCTTGTAGGAGTGAGGAACTAGCCTCGTTCAACCTCGCAGATATTGAATTTCATCAGTTCTCTGGAACTAGAAGGCAAGCTGAGAAGGGTGTGAATAGAACAGCTCTTTGAGGGGGCACAATAGATCTTTAGGTTGCAGTGAACTGTAACCCTTTTTCAAACTAAACTAAACTAAACTAAGAGTAGCCAGAAAAGTCTTTATAATATGCAATCAAATATAAAATCTATTCGAGTAGATGGAAATATCTTTGAAATTCCCAAGCAAAATGGCTATTCTAAAAAGGTCAAAGCAATTGGATATGGAACCACAACATTCAACAACCAGCACATACGATAGCCGATATGATACCATATGTTGAAGGAGTATCTGAAAAGAATTGGAAATAAGTACAATGTAAGACCAGAATTCAAGACTCAAGTTACCATCAGTGCTAATCTAACTGAAGTAAAACCTGATAATGAAAATCAACCAACAAAAAATTGCGTTTATGAAGTACGTTTTGAGCATGTTAGATCCTATATTGGTGAAACTAAACTTCTTCTAAAAGCTGCAATCAAATAACATGAAAAACTAGCTCAGCAGAGATTGATCAATATGCTGTGACGGACGTTCATGAGATACTATGGGGAGAAGCTTCCATATTATCGAATGGAAAATAGAAGGAAGCAGAAGAAAACCCATCAGACAACATTCATATCAAAAACATCTGGGCGCCAATAAATAAGATCTGGAATCAAAAACATCGAATGGATTCTTGATTGCTTTCTAAGCCCTGTCAAAAATGACATTCGTTTTCAAAAAGTGACGAAGGTTGATTTTCTAAGGCTACGTCCGCATAGGCAGGAGGCTTGCTTAGCGCCTAGCGGCTTGCATCCTGGCTACTTGCTAGGATACACTCTGTCTCTCCATGCGAGTAGTGGGGCACATCGTGTACATTTCGAAACGTTCGTTTTACTTAGATGACTCGCTAGGCTCTAGGCGCTAAGCAAGCCTCCTGCCTATGTGGACGTAGCCTTAGGGTTACATTGAATACGAGAAGCAACAATGTAAGTAGTAGTAGTAATGTAAAGTAGTCCAAATATATTTCAATAATACAATAAAATTCAAAATCATTTGTAACGTGGTTTTCTCGGCGAAACTTACCTCGAGCGCCAGCTATTCTTTTTTCTTATAAGGGAGAATAGCAAACCTACCAGAGCAGCTGCTAGTCAGAGACAGAGTTCTTTGTTATCTAAGATATTAGCGATAACAGAGAAAATCAGAATAGAGTGATCTACACAATTTATTCAAATAGCGAAATAGTTATACAAACATACAGTGATATAAGGCGCTATATGAAATGAATACAAAATATAAGATTGGTCAGTTTTGTCTGACAGCGAGCACTTACATAAGAAACAAATATTTCCCCGGTACGAGTCAGCCAGAATAGAAGATGGGTTAAATTTAAACGGTGAATTCAAATATATGATAATACCAGGTAAAACAGGGATAAAAGGGGTCAGTATAGGAGTGCACAACAGTTATCTTTGGCCGATATTCTTTCAGTCCCAGAATTCACCACGTTGTCTACCACTTTGCTTGTTTCACGTCTAAACAGGTTGGGTTTGGCCAGGTTAAATAAGAGAGTTGAATGGGATATGTCGAACGTGCTACAGCATTGGTTCGGTTATGCCTTCCGGTCTGACCATGGGTATACACGCCATGAAGGACAGACTAACTACAGGCACTAAGGAGTGGAACAGAGCAGGATTGTTATTCGGTTGAACGTACTATAGCATTGGTTTGCATCAGCCTTCCGGTCTGACCATGGGTATACACGCCATGAAGGACAGACTAACTACAGGCACTAAGGAGTGGGACAGAGCAGGATTGTTATTCGGTTGAACGTACTATAGCATTGGTTTGCATCAGCCTTCCGGTCTGACCATGGGTATACACACCATGAAGGACAGACTAACTACGGGCACCTGGACAAATTAGGAAAGGTATGTTACGGAATCTGACGGAATAGCTATTTTAGGTAGACTCAACGAGGATTAAAAAAAAATAGGACTGTAGTAAATCGGCTCGGTACTTACAATTCGATTGTACTAACACTCACAACAAGGTAATAAAAAGCAGAAAATTTGGTAGCTACAGCACGGTCGCTTAGAAAAATTTAAAAAACTTTGAAAAGCGCACGTCTAGAGTAGAACTAATTGCAGAACTAATTAAAAAGGTATACGTCTAAAGCAGAACTAATTACCGATGGAGGGAAACCCCGCCTTTTATAATCTTCCGGAGGGGGGTGGAAAAGGTAGGCGCAGAAACGTTAAAAATTTCAGGAGAGTACCTCGGTAAAAACATCTTCAAAACTGGCTTATCGTACGTATACAGGGTGTCCGGGGAATAACTGTACATACTGTTACCAGAGATAGAGTTGCACTAGCTGACTACTGATTGACTATAAAAAATTAATTTCTGGGCTTCCCTAGGAAACTACAGGGTGTTTTTCCAACTTCATGGAAATACTTAGACCTTCATAAAATCCGAACTTATTGACGGATATTATTGAAACTTGGGGGGTTATTGGCACATGCTAAGGTCGAATCAGAAATACATCAATTATTTCATTATTCCAGGGCCGGACTCATTAATCTTCATTTGAAGTGTTCAGGGTAAAAAAAACACTTTGTATTTCGAATTACGAATAATTGATTCGCTGTTTAAAAAGAAGCTAAATTATGCTTCAATTTGTGGTATCGCTTAAAGTTGTCACATCAAAAATTATTTTTTTATGAATTTTTGAATTTGGAAAAAGTTCGAAAAAGTGAATTTATTTACCTGAACAGGACTTAATCACCTTGTGATAATAAGTTTTCTTTAAAAAGTCACTGAAGGTGAGGAAGACTATAATAATTTGTTGATATACTGGGTGGCCACCCTAGACGCAGATCTCATTGCGATGAAGTGAGTGAAGGTAAATTGAGAAAAAAAATATTGGCGAGATGTATAGGGTATACATACAACACAATACAAGCATATTTCAAAATTATTCGTATGTATACCGGGTGTTCGACAACAAAAATATAGACCAAAGTGACACTTCTTCCAATGAACACCCGGTATACATACGAATAATTTTGGATCTTATGTATATCCTATAAATGTCGCCAATAATTTTTTACGCAATATTCCTTCATTAACTTCATCGCAATGAGATCCGCGTCTAGGGTGGCCACCCAGTATATCAACAAATTATTATAGTCTTCCTCACCTTCAGTGACTTTTTGAAGAAAATTTATTATTTATTTTCGACCTTCACAAGGTGATTAAGTCCTGTTCAGGTAAATAAATTCACTTTTTCGAACTTTTTCCAATTCAAAAATTCATAAAAAAATAATTTTGATGTGACAACTTTAAGCGATACCATAAATTGAAGCATAATTTAGCTTCATTCTAAACAGCCAATCAATTACTCGTAATTCGAAATACAAAGTGTTTTTTACCCTGAACACTTCAAATGAAGATTAATGAGTCCGGCCCTGGAATAATGAAATAATTGATGTATTTCTGATTCGACCTTAGCATGTGCCAATAACCCCCCCCCAAGTTTCAATAATATCCGTCAATAAGTTCGGATTTTATGAAGGTCTAAGTATTTCCATGAAGTTGGAAAAACACCCTGTAGTTTCCTAGGGAAGCCCAGAAATTAATTTTTTATAGTCAATCAGTAGTCAGCTAGTGCAACTCTATCTCTGGTAAGAGTATGTACAGTTATTCCCCGGACACCCTGTATGCAAAAAACGGCGTTATCTGCGATCGGCGTTGTTCTTGCGGACGGTTCTACTATGTTTTCTGTATGAAAACAAAATCAATCGCAGAATGATCGGTTTTTTCGACTGTTGTGAATTAATTCTGAAACGGAATAAAATTCACGAATTTAAAATGAATACCCGCATAAATTATTTTAAAATGAAGATCAATTTCCCGGTTACGAAATTGAACTTCATTACACATTATTGGCCATAATTCAAACTTTTGAAGACGTTTTTCAAACTGAATATCAACAAAAAAACCCGCTTCAAAATACTAATTTTAAAGAGCAAATGACAGCCCTTCTCTCTTCTTCATTACTAATAAAGAAGGCGTCTTTTAATCCATCAACCGACACCGATTCATTTCAACCGGAAAGCTTCCAAAAGAAAATTTCCTAATCCTTGCTTCACTCAGCTATTTTCCTTCAGGAATCCCAATTTGGCTCTTTAATAATTAGAGCCGAGGAAGCGTCAGTCAGCTAACAGCAAAAAAGGGAAAATTAAAACGCATTAATTTTTCATCGCCTGATGTGTCCGAAAGAACGGAGAAGCAGTTTTTCTTTACTCATTAAATCCTCATCGTCTTATTATGATGGTAAATAAAAGCTCTTTTCCTTCGCTTTTTCCGATTAAGAGAGTGGTCGATGAATCAGAATGAGAGTCTCAGAGGACAGTCATGATATGGATGAAACATCTGGAAGGATCTGCTGATTCTGGAAGCATAAATCAGTGTCTTGGAGTGAAAAGTAGCATTTGAACAGTTTGATGAGGGTTCAAGTGAAAAGTGTTATTTTGAATAGCCCGCTATTTCAGTAGATGTCACTTTTAAAGCTGTAATTTTATGACATTTGACAAGTAGAAACTACGCCATTAATGAAAATGGAACGATACACGCTTTAAGAACGCATTGAAATTATTAAAATTCACTATAAAAATGGTAAGAAGTTTACAGAGACGGTTCGAAAAATTCGAACATTTTGGGTCGTCATGAAGCACCTTGTCGGACCGAAATAATGAAATTTATGGAAAATTCGAGCTGTTGGGCAAGTTGGTAATGTGAAGAATAAAACCCGTGCACAACGCTCGAAAACAGCCGAAATATTACCGCTATAGCCGAAAGTGTTGAAAAAACCTAGGTTTGTCCATTCCTCGTCGTTCTTTGGAATTAGACATTCCACAAAAGTCATTACACCGTATTTTGCATGAGATTTGGGTCTAAGGCTTAAAGTTCAGTTAACACGAGAACTCTAGCCGGCCGATCATCAACAACGTCCTGTCTTTGCTGATTGGGGCGTTGAAATGCATGAAAATGATACGGAATTTCATCGAAAATCATCTTGAGTAATGCGGTCCATTTCCACCTCGGTGGTTTCGTCAACAAGCAAAATTGCCGAGAGTCTCGTAAAACCCAAGAGTTATTGTTGAAAAGCCTGCCTATTCTCAACGTGTGACTGTTTGGTGCGGTTTATGGTCCGGCGGAATCATTGAACCTTACTTTTTCGAAAATGAGGCTGGAGCAACAGTTACGGTGAATGATAAATGATTTTTTATGGCCGAAATTGGTTAGTATTGATTTGGACAACGTCTACTTTCAACAAGACGGCGCTACGTGCCACACAAGCAACGAAACCATTGATCATTTGCGGGAAAAGTTTCTGGACCGTGTTATCTCTCGAAGAGGTGATCACAATCGGCCACCGAAATCTTGTGATTTAACACCTTGCGACTTTTTCCTTTGGGGCCACGTGAAAGAGAGTGTCTACTCTACAATGAGCGTCAATTCAAAACCTAAAAGATGGAATTCGTGAGGCTTTCGAGGACATAGGGCAACCACTTTGCGATTTGGTTATGCAAAATTTCATTAAAAGGATATGGTTCTGTAAACGTGGTCGTGGTGGTCATTTGCCTGATGTTATTTTCCACTATTAACGACATAGCTTCTTCTTTGTAATGAAATAAACATCCGATCATTTATATTGAAAAATGGCATTTTTCTTTGTATATCAAAATAACACCTCTTATTGGAAAACCTTTTATCTGTGCTGCTAATGTACAACTATGTTTTTTCTTTTTCTTGACTTGAAAATATGATTGCTACTACTCTCATCACAATTAGTTGTTCTCGTTCTGATTCTTAAGGACAACAGCTGGTCCTTGCATTTTTTCCCTACTAGTAAGTAGCATAGATCATTGTCTGATACAGCTGCTGAGATTGTTGCCAACATAACAAAGTTATAAAAACAGAAGTCCGTCCCGTTAAAGTTATACAAACCTCAACCAATCAACCAACACCAATTAATTTCAACAAGAAAACTCTCCAAGAGAAATTTTCCAGTTCCTGCTTTCCTCAAAACGCCATCCTGCTTCTGCTAAGGTCAGAAAAGCGCAGTCAAATAACGAAAAAAGAGGAATTAAAACGCATCAATTTTTCATCGCCAAAAGTGTCCGAAAGAAAGAAGAACAGTTTTCGCCATTCATTAAACCCTCATCGTCTTATTATGATGGTAAATAAAAGCCTCTTTTCTTCTTTCCTTTCCTCGGATTAAGAGAAAGGTCGATGAATCAAAATGAAAGTCTTAGAGAGGAAAGCCATAATATTGATAAAAGATTTAACATCTCATCGAACGCTCGATTAATTTCTGGAATCGAATCATTCTCTCCTTCTTTGGCTTCTTGATGCCTCCGGAAGCTTGGATGAAAGGAAGTTCTCTGAGAGCAAAGAGTGGCATCGACATTGTTTGATTAAAACTTACGTCCGAGGGGAAATTTTCCAGTTTCATCCATTTCGTACGTACCTGAAACAAAGAATGAGAGTTAGATTGAGAGATCAATCTGGATGAAATGGATTTTGTACCGATCGTCCATTATGAAAATAATTATTGTTTCAGTTGGAGAGGTATTGGGGAGTTCATGGATTGCAGGGAGGTTGTTTGGAGTGCTTGAAAAATTCTAATCGATGATGGGAAAGTTGACATTGTATGTTGACCTTCTGCATAGGGTTTCGATAGGAAAATAATTGTTTGCTATAAAATTTTGTCCTGAATAATTTGGACTCACTTCATGTACTCAAGTTGTGATCTAGTTTTTTGGACTGTTCACAAATGGTTATTGTTATGGTATTTGTGATAATACAAGGTGGGATAGAGAAACTTAGAAAGTCAGTTGAACAAAACTTGTGCAAATTATAATTGAATTATTTTTCAACAAAGTTTATGTTCAGAGAGTTATGAATATAATATCTGGCAAATGGCGTCCATTAGCCAGATACACTGTGTTGATAGATTCCGGGAAAGTCGGATAACTTTGGCCATCATTTTCTAAGGTACAAGTGTTGTACAAGTCAGAGTCTTGTGACGATCTTTATAAACATAATAACTATGATTTCGTACCATAGAAATAGGATACTATCCATAATTGAAATAAACGTCGTATCAGATGCGCCATATTACTACCACCTAACGTCAAAATTGACAATCGTTGAATTTTCTGAAGGAATTTTGATTCTTGCTGCTGTTTCTAGTTAAATTGTGATTTTTTCTGCTTTAAAATATAAAATAAAATGGTATCGTGCACTGTAAGGCTTTCTTCAATCAGAGGAGTGACAGACAAGAAGAAAATTAGAGGAAAAACACATCACAGGTAGGGATGAGTACTAAATAGATCCGCATTCGAAATTTTTGCTAGTCTGTCTTGGTATTCTGATATCTTTTTATGTGTGTATATTATAGCCTGAAGAAAAATTGTTTACTCGATATTCATTTGACCTTATTTGAACAGGATTCTTAAAGACCCAACACGTCGTATTTTTTGGGTGAAATTTGTGAACAGAAAAAACTGGCAACTTAATTCAACCCTGAACTTTCCGCCATATTGGTCCCTGACTTAGCCCCGCCCAGTGGTACTATATTTCCTTACTCAATTGTATGTCATAGCGTCTCTTCTCTGTTATATCTCGTGGTGCATACACTCCCATTAAAAAATCGCATGGGGATAAATCAGGCAACTATTCTGGAGTGCTGAAAACTTCACTAGCACCCTCTACATTCACAACGTGTCACTGCGAGTGTCACTGTTTGGTGTGCACTATTTCGAGTTGGGATAATTGGCGCATATTTTTTCAAAGGAACCGATAGGACAGTTTCAGTGACTTCTGACTGCTTTTTTCGCATGATTTGAGAGGTTTTTTTTTCAGGGGTTCTCTGGGGATTTCCAACGATTCAGTACAGTGACTTGACTCAGCCCCTTGCTATTTTTTATGGGAATATCTGATATGACAAGTTTGTAATGATCATCTAAGAACTCTGGGCCACTTGAAGAACAATATGGCCAAACGAACTACTAAACGAAGTTGTCCGACATTTCTTAAATCGATTGAAGTAGTGTTTGGATAATAATGGACACATTTGCCAGATATTATCTTCAGAACTGTCTAAACATGAGTTTTAAATGTTGTACTTGATGAAGAAATAATAATTCAATCGATATTTGCATACGTTTTTGGTTGATTGAATTTCAAAATCAGCAAGTCTGTCCATTTTTTATCATCATAAAGATACTTCAACTTCTAGGAATCTAATGATTTTATGCGATACGAAATGTAAACCACGACAACAAAAGTATTCCAAAAATGTATACTGCAGCATCTTTGCTATCACTGTTAAATTTTTCAATGTACTTTATTGTTGAGTACTCGAAAAATATTGAGGACATATTTCTGAGGAGGCCTCATATAACGAGTGTATAAACCACTAAACACAAGATATTATTCAATTTCTCATATTAGTCTTTGTATACGATCGAATCTACATTTTCGAATATCATATAGAATGGACCAATGCTTACAAAACCTTTGTTATGATCCTCCGTGCCAACGATTAACAGTCTAGACATTGCATCAAACTCTTGGAACCAACCAAGTGTTAACTCTATAATTATCTAAAACAGCTTAACACATCTCGATTATCAGGTCCTCAGATCTACCCGAACGTCCGTGTAAGTCTCCTACAATCATAGAATACTGGAGACACAGACGAACTACCAGCTGTCACGTTCTGAATGATGAATGTTCTTGATGCTCCGTAATTGAATACATCACGCAAAACTATCGTTTTTATCTCGTGTAATGTTTCATTCGTTTCTCGATTTCTTCTCCCTTTGAACATGCTCGATATATCTTTAATTTTCCATCAGAAGATCGGACTTGGTATTATCGGGAAATGGGTGGAGTATTTGGAGATTAATTTAGGGGAATTGAGGAGGTTGAAAGGATGTAACGAAGGATGTTGGCTGGGATTGATGATGGTTTGCACCATTCGTTAATTTTCTTGTATGTTTGTGTGTTTAGGTTGAGCCGTATTGATTTTATTGGTTGAATTCTATTTCTCGTATTTTCTCTTACGACTCTTGGATGAGAAATGAATTGGAGAAATAAAATTACGGAAGAAGGTTTCATTTCGACTTAAATGAGAATATGTTTGAAGAAATCTAAACATGAATACTTCGTTATGAAGAAGGAGGTATATGCCTTCAACAATGGAAAACGATATCAGCCAAATGGATGCTGTGACTACGGTTGCCATACCATAAATTTCCATGGCTAATGCAATCTTTATGTCCGAATCGATTGTCTAGCATTGGTAGGGACATTCTTTTTTATCTGGTGAAGGGAACGCTTGCTCCTCGTTTTGAAAGAGCATCAGATTTCTCAATTCCAGAGTGCCACCAATTTATAATTTCCGAAAACATTGATAGTTGAAGTAAGCTGTCTTCTAAAGGGTGTTCCAATGAGAGGTGTTATTTTGATATTTCGGTAGATGACACGTTTGCAGCTGTCATTTTCTCACATTTGACAAGTAGAAACTACGCCATTAATGAAATGGAACGATGCACGCTTCAAGAACGCATTGAAAGTATTGAAATTCACTATAGAAATGGTGAAAATTTGGCAGAGACGGCTCGTAAAACTCGAACATTTTTGGGTCGTCGTGAAGCACCTTGTCGGACCGCAATAAAGAAATTGGTGGAAAAATTCGAGCTGTTGGGACAAGTTAGTGAAGTAAAGAATAAAACTCGTGCACGTCGCTCAAGAACAGACGAGAATATTGCTGCTGTATCCGAAAGTGTTGAAGAAAACCCAGGTCTATCCATACCTCTGGAATTAGGAATTCAGGTCATTGAAATGCATGAAAATGATCCGAAATTCCATCGAAAAATCATCTTGTGTTATGAGGCCCATTTCTACTTCGGTGGCTTCGTCAACAAACAAAATTGTCGCATCTGAGGCTCAGAAAACCCAGGAGTATTTGTTGAAAAGCCTCTGTATCCTCAACGTGTGACTATTTGGTGCGGTTTATGATCCGGCGGAGTCATTGGACCTAACTTCGAATGTGAGGCTGGAGCAACAGTTATGGTGAATGAATTGCGCTATCGAGAGATGATTAATGATAAGACGGAGCTTCATGCCACACACGCAACGAAACCTATGATCTCTCGCGCGAGAATTTTTCGGACCGTGTTATCTCTCGAAAGAGTGATCAAAATTGACCACCGATATCTTGTGATTTAACACCTTTGCGACGTCTTCCTTTTGAGTCCACGTGAAGGAGAAGGTCTACTCCAATAGCCCAGCGTCGATTCAAGATCCCAAAGATGGAATTCGTGAGGCTATCGAAGACATAGGGCAACCACTTTGCAATTTGATTATGGAAAATTTCCTTAAAAAGCCTATGGTCCTGTAAGCCTGGTCATGATGGGCATTTGCCTGATGTTATTTTCCACTATTAACGTCATAGATTCTCCTTTATAATGAAATGAAAATCCCATCATTTATATTGAAAGGTGGAATTTTTCTTTGAACATCAAAATAACGAATCTTATTGGAAAACCCTTTACATTTCCTGTACCTATATGATGAGAAGGACACGGTATTGTAAGTCAATGCTTTTCCAGATATCATCTTCTGAGATAAAAATTATACCAACATTTAACAAAAGATATACAAGTGAATACGTTAGGCTTCAAACTTGCCAACACTATATCTAGGTCTCACAAGAGGAACTTCGCAATCCACTGGGTATCAGGAATTTTTCGCAAGTTCACTAATCCCACTGGTACCGCATAGCACAATTAAAATTCCTCAAGAAGCTATGAGGAAATTACCAACATTAATTATTTTATGATACCGGAAATTATCTGTATTTAATCAATGTAATTAACTGAAAGTTCTATCGAATACATCCCGAAAACCCAGCTATCACCTGATTACCAATTGAAAATATACGCATTACTTAACATCCTCAAAAGAAACCATTAGCTCGATAATATCTCATACGTTGCTGGTTTATCTTTTTCAAGGAGAATAGTTCCTCACATATTTTACGTTCAAAAAGGAGTGTAGATACAAATACTGATTATATCTAATTCCACACCTCATAATTCTTTCAAACAAGGTTAAATTTTTGATCGGAATGATCTTTAGCTGAAATTTCATATAGAGTATATTTTTTTTTATTCAATACTTAGTTACAGTCTTCCTGAATGAGAAAACATTTAGGAAAGCCCTGAGCAGCTGTTTTTGAGCGCTTTTTCATTGGTGGAGCAATAAGGCTATTGCCTAAGAATTTTATATAGGAGATTGATACAGAATATTTGAATTCGAAATCTCAGCACGATCGGTTTTTCTTTCAAAAATTGTTTTCGTGGGATATATTTTCGAAAAATAAAATTCTCCTATGGTTTTCCATTCAAATCTGGAGAGGAAAGGTCTCTTGCAAAATTTCGATAAAGTCGAAAAAATACAAACTTACAAGCAGTTATGATCACTGTTCATTTCATTTCATCGTATGTTCCATATAATGAATATTCTAGGATATTGTTTATGCTCAAAATTGGTTTTGACAAGGGAAAAAAGATTATCTATGATTCTTTGTACAATTTTCAGTTTCAGAAGATTTCGATTTATTTAATAAATACTCTGCAGTAATAAAAGGAATTAAGTACTCAGTTATGAAAATAGTAGTTTATTCGAATATGTATTTGACAGATATGCACTTTCGCTTTTATCTCCTGTATACATTATCTTAGAATATTCATTCCATGGAACACTTATACCATGAAATGGAATGAACAGGGATCATGACTGCTTTTAAGTTTTTTTTTCCGAGAAGAGAAATAATGGAAAACCATAAGATAATTTCATTATTCGATAATAATCTATTCCACGAAAACAATTTTTGACCGAAAATCATGGAAAGTTGTTATTTTCAACCCCTAATAATAAAGTCAAGAGATCTAAAAAAATTGTGTGAGCAACATCTACTTAGTGATTCATATTATGTATAGTTTTTATAGTGTTTTTAGGAAGCTGTAAAAAAATTAAAAACTGTCAACTCGTCATCGCTTTCCAAAAGCTGTATATTGGAAGGGGGATCGATTTCGAAAAATATTTATATGAACTACCCATAGACCTAATAAGGATAGACACCGCATGAGAAAGAGAGGTCACTTGGTCGAATGTGATGGAGCTATTGTGGACAATGGCATACTTGTTCTATGGGCAATGTCAGTTGAATTATATTCAACGCATCAACTCCTTGTGGGCAAAGCAGAGTCTGTCACATAAATATTTGTTTACATCTTCCATATGATTTTGACAATTTGCCCACAAACTTGCTTCATCTCTTTTCTTTTCGATAAGATCGCATATGTCTTTCTCTCACTAATGTAGCCAAATGTTCGATCTTCTGTTAAGTCACGTGATTCTGCATCCATAGTAATTATAGATCTATGGAACTACCTCTGCTTATTTTCATCGAGGAATCAGATCCCTAAGGCCCTCGCCTTTGTTTACAGACACCCTGTAGATAGGATGCTATGTGAAAATCACAGCATTATTTATATTTGATTTCTTGAACGGATTAACATTCTGAAAAGTTGACTGTAACGAATTTGATCGTACATAAAAGGGGGTAACAAATAAAACTATTCTTCTGAGACGAAGCGTTTGATACTTCTCTATTTTTCTTTCATATGTTATTAGCAGAGCGTAAAATGTTAATCTAAAAATTCAACAACACTTTGTACAGAACTGATACAAGAGGAGAGGTGGAAACATGCGCCAAGTGTTACATTGACAAATGCACAATAAAAAACAAGAAATGAACTATCACGGTAACATTCAATCACGTACTATGTAAGTTTTTTTCAATTTTCCAATAGGTCAAATTTCCTACAAGAAAACTTC
Source organism: Propylea japonica (assembly GCA_013421045.1). Classification (NCBI taxonomy): domain Eukaryota; kingdom Metazoa; phylum Arthropoda; class Insecta; order Coleoptera; family Coccinellidae; genus Propylea; species Propylea japonica. The sequence goes on along the minus strand of CM024248.1, from coordinate 12,628,633 downwards.
TCGTACAAGAAGTAGCGTAGATCAGAGACCGATTGCATGAAATCGATTCTCCACCTCACGATCCTCCAGGTCTTCCGTAGGCCTGTTAACGAACAGTCTGAGGTGACTTCGTGATATTCCCGTCTTATTATACGAACAAACGGAACCATCCTGGTTATTGTTTTCGGAGGAGAAATACGAGATTGTTGACATACCGTAAATATGCGATTTTTAGATATTAGGTGAGGTGATGGAACAAATTGGTTTCTTTCCCCGACATGGATCTTGGGTTGGATAAATAGTTGGAGAAAACGAGAGAAGTGGTTGATTTAGTAGATTTCTTTTCGATTATTTTTTTGTTGATGGACAATTTATCGAAGTAAAAAATGATAAAATGTATGGCGTTTCAGACTAGGTTAGGCTACGGGTACTTTGGATCGTTGATACTGAGTATACAGGGTGTTTCCTAATTCAATGTCAATATTTATGGGGGTGATTTTTGGGCCCACTTTAAGAAAAAAACTTCATATCAACATATTTCCTTATCGTCTTACCTTATGAGTTACAGGATGGTAAGTTTAAATAAAAACAAATAAAATCCTAAAGTCCTAAGTACAGGTTTCATCTAAAAAAAATAAAATATACGTATGTGGTCTGTATGTGATATTATCATTGTACTCATTAAAAATTTGTTATGCATACCAGTTAATTTTTGAGCGAAAAACCATGCATCAGATTGAAAAAAGTCAAAAGAATCAACTTTGTTGAAAATAATGGGAATTTCGAAAATTATTTTTATTTCAGACAATCTGTGGCGCACCATCAATGTCTGCCAAAATAGGCAGGTCAACTTAAATACGCCACTGGTGAAAATTAAAAAAAAGGCTAAGTCCTAAAAAACATTGAGTCATAATACTATACACAATATGATCATTAGTAATGTTTATCACACAATTTTTTGATTCCATAACTTTATTATTAGGGGTTGAAACTAACAACTCCTATATGAATTTCTTCAAAAATTGTTATCGTGTAATAGATTTCTGGGAAATAAATTATTTTATGGTTCCCTTCAAATCTGAAGAAAAAAAGAGTATTTTGCAAATTTCGATATAGTCGATACTTTTCTCTGAAAAAATAAAAACTTACAAGCAGTTATGATCACTGTTCATTACATTCATCGCACGTTCCATAGAATGAATGTTCTAAGATATTGTTGGTGCTAAAAATGGTTTCGACAGAATGAACAGTGTATTTTTTTCGAGAAAAGTATCGACCGCATCGAAATTTGCAACAGACTTTTTTCCCATATAATTGAATGGGAAACCATAAGAGATTTAATTTTTCGAAAATCGTTTACACGAAAACAATTTTTTTAACGAAAATCATGTGTTGTTTTTTGCAAGCGCTAATAAAAAAGTTATGAGATTTAAAATTTGTGTGAGTAACATCTCTTAGTGCTTCATATTGTGTGAGTTTTATGACTCAGTGTTTTTGAGAAGCGAAAAAACATTCAAAACGGTCACCCGTCATCGCTTCCAAAGGCTGTATCTTGAAGGGGAGTCGATTTCGAAAAAAAATTATATGAACTACCCCCACTTATTTCATCGAGTAATCATCTCACGAAGTTCCCTGGCATGTGTTTACAGACACCCTGGATGTATAATAATAATGCACCAGATGCCATGAGAAAGTTTTTTAAATCCATTTGACAGTTGGTTAAGTTAGCTATTCGTGACAAATTTAAAAATAATGACCCTCATAACAACATTTTGACAAACATATGGCAATCATCAAGAATAATCAAACAAATATTCCAAACACAAAACTTTTCTGCGTCCTGGTGCATAGCAATCGCAGAAAAAAATTCACCACGGTCAGTGAACTTAATAAGAACTAACTGCACTTCCTACTTTAATTGGCGTCAATCTTGCCACTTCAATTAATTGATTATTATTATCTAACCAAGATTTGTGTCATTCAAATCAAGTACTCGATTGAAACTCGACTACCCAATCTATCACGTAAATTACCAAGATACTGCTGTCTTCAAACTACACGATACTTCACTTAAACGTTTAATATCCCCCAAATTAGGTCCGATAGAAATGTGACGCACGACAACGAGAACTAACGATCCATGACGTGCTTCTAGTCCTGAAGACGACCCAAGCAAAAAAAGAAACAACACGGGCCCGATGGCGCAAAAAGTGTTGAGCAATTTACTGGCTCTCATTTGCTTTCTTGGTAAGAACTGAATCCAAAGAATCTCTTTTTCGTTCTGCGTTTCCGTCACGGTTATACTTTAATTTCGCTACCGAAAATGCTGGAATTCAGTTTTTTTCGTTTTGCGGGTTTTGGCGAATTCATTATAGGGATGTACGGAAGTATTCAAGAGATTTTGTGACTTTGGCGCCAGCCGACATGAAAGCGAAGTCTGCAAAGACAATAAACAACAAGAACAAAATCTAGCATGCAGACAGGTAGCTTATTCACAAAATACAAGCAATCTATTTCAATCATTTTGTATAACCGTATGAAAAGATAACTAGAACTTTACAACACCCCTCAACTTTCCTCTAGTAAAGGATTTTCGAATAAGAGGTGTTATTTTGAATAGTCCGCTATTTAGGTAGATGTCACGTTTGAAGCTGTCATTTTTTGACATTTGACAACTAGAAACTACGCATTAATAAAAATGAAACGATACAAGCTTCAAAAACGCATTGAAATTATTAAAAACTATAAAAGGTTGGTGAAAATTTCGCAGAGAGACGGTTCGTAAAATTCGAACATTTTTGGGTCGTCGTGAAGCACCTGTCGGACTGCAAAAAGATTGGTGAAAAATTCGAGCTTTTGGGACAAGCTAGTGATGTGAAGAAAAAACCCCGTGTACGTCGCTCGAGAACAGCGAGAATATTGTTGCTGTAGCCAAAATGTTTGAAGAAAAACCCAGGTTTGTCAATTCTTCGTCCTCTTTGGAATTAGGCATTCCACAAACGTCATTAAACCGTATTTCACATGAAGATTTGGGTCTTAAGACTTATAAATTCAGTTAACACAGAACTCAACGGACGATCACCCAAGCAACGAATATATTGATCTTTTGCGGGAAAAGTTTCCGGACCGTGTTATCCCTCGAGAGGTGATCACAATAATTGGCCACCAAGATCTTGTGATTTAACACCTTGCGACTTCTTCCTTTGGGGGGCCACGTGAAAGAGAAGGTCTACGCCAATTGCTTAGTCTGAAAATATGATCTGCGGAGCGAGCAAGATTATTATTATTTGCTGTCTTTCGCTCTGAAACGGTGTCTCTGCTTTCGGGTACCACATATTGTAACAACAAAATTAGTTCATCTTTCGTTAAAATATTCAGAACTTAAATAACTAACCTAAACTGTCTTAAACTAACTTTTAGGTTAGAATAAATGACATTTGGAAGAGCTCTCGCTTTTGAGCGGAGCGAATTATACTGATCTTCTTGCTCGCTCTGATGATAATAAAAGATCACGATGCAGAATGACGTGAGCGGAGAGAGCTTAATAAAAGACCAGCTGAGAGCATTGAAGTGCACGCCGAGCAGAATATTCAGACTAAGCAAATAGCCCGAGTCGATTCAAGACTACAAAGATGTAATTCGTGAGGCTATCGAGGACATAGGGAGCCACTTTGCGATTTGTTATGGAGAATTTCATTGAAAGGATATGGTCCTGTAAGCGTGGTCGTGGTGGTTCATTTGCCTGATGTTTTTTTTCACTATTAACTGCATTGTTTCTTATTTATGATGAAATAAACATCTGATCATCAAATTGAAAAATGGCATTGTTCTTTGAATATTAAAATAACACCCCTTATTGGAAAACCCTTCAAATATTCAAGTTCTCCAGAATGAAACATTGAACTTCCATACACAAATCCACACCCGAAACGAATCAAAAACAATTATAAATCAAAAGAAACTTCCCAGGAAAGCAGCAAAAATCCCTATTCAACCAACCCGGAAAAACAATCTTGTAAAGTTACAACGTTAACAAATGAGAGAACGAGGGGTACATTATTCAATTTGGCGTCCGCCGCGAACAACATCTCGTAGCCGATGAAATTTTCATTATTGCGCTAATGGAATTTCGTTTTCGGGCGGATTAGAACGGCGAAAAGTTTCGCGGACATCCGGAATATCAAAACGTTTTCAATTCCGACCTCCACCACTATTCCACCTGACGGGTCCGTCGCCGTGGACCTGGGACCGAGGACTTTGAGCGGTAACGAGGCCAAATTACGATGATTACTTCCGACTTTTTGAGACTCAATTTCGGCAGGGAATAATAGGATTAGGTGCAGGAGGAATGAAATTGTCTGTTGTGGGGGTCGGGAAGTGTGGCAAGAAAATTGACCAAATTTGCTAGCTCAAGACTCAAGTTTCCTGGGTCTTCTGCAAACTTTTTATAAGCTTACAGGAAACTTGCAATTCTGGACCTCTTTAAGGGATCTGTAGAGCTCACAAAAATCGTTATTAAAAATTACGAGTACTCGACGGGTGATCGGAAGCATTATCGAATGACATATTGTGGGGTTACGTTGAATGGTTTTTTATTTTGGGACGAACACAAACATTTTAAAATCAGAAATTCATGATGAATATGGCCCCGTTTTTCTTTCAATTCGAGTACAAATCTCGGCCACACACCAAACAACGATAGGGAGAGTTGAGTCTTTTCTTCAAAGTAAAGAGTCAACATTTTTTTGTGTGTGACCACGGTCAGAAAAGATGTTTCTCCAGTTTATTCTAATCATGAACTATGGCTTCCATAGTAAGACCCAAAATGGGTCAAACGATTAGGCAAAGGTAGCGTTTGCAAATTTTCTGCATCACCTTCTCCATTTCACTCAGTTGGAATAACTAGTAGGTACTCGGTTTTTCACTATAATGAAGGTTGTCATTCGAGCATTTCTTTAGTTGATGTTATTCTTACCATACTACCATAGTTTATAATTTTTCATTGGTTAAGTAATTGTTAAGTATTCATTCAAAATAATACTTGATAGTTGATTGTTTGGATATAAATAATTTCGTAGTCTTAACGCATTTTATTCCAGATCAGGAGGAAATAGCCTATCCAAAAAGGAAGAATATAAGGACAGGGGTATCCCATTTGAAAAAATACAGTTTGCATTCAATGTTGTTAACCCTGTATATCTTTCCATTGACGTTATCATAACTCCAAAAATGGGCATTTTCAGTAAACGCAGTCTGCCACTTGAAAAATGATTACAGAGCTTGCCAAGTGGTTCTTGAAATTGGACAGTCTGTGGTACTCAGTATAAAAGAGAAAGACCAACATATGTTACATATTCGAAATCAGGGGGAAAAGAGCCAGCCAAATATGGTCAAATATACAGGGTGTTCCATTTGAAAAAATGAAGTTGTCATTAATATGTTGGCCACCCTGTATATATTTCAGTTTGTGAAGTCATATTAAAAAAGCCTCAGTTGATTTCGTCGAACTTTTGTATGAAATATTATATTTTTTTGTATCCCTTCAGTAACAAGTTAAAGAGGGGTCAAATTATGGTGAAACCCCTGTATATAAGCTAATGGAAATAGATCTCACCATTTATTCATGAGAAAATCCAGCTCTTCCATAAATACCCCCGATATTTATCCTATCATTTCTAATCCCTCCATATGTTCCACCACCCACCCCCACCCAAAAAATTACCCGATTGAAATTGAGCCCCGATTTTTTTTCAATTCGAGTACAAATCTCGGCCACACACCAGAACCGTGGTCATTAATGAGATAATCCTCAATGGCCGAAATGTCCCGCGCATATTAATAACAGTCTAATGGCGGGGTAGGGAGTCGAGCCAGCTCTCCCGTTTCCGTACAAATTCCATAAATTATTAAATCCCGCCGGCTCTGGAACGGAAGCTTCGCTCCAGAAGAGAAAGATTGCTGGTTTATTCGGCCAATTAGTTTAATCACAGCGACAAAGCGGCGCTGAGTGTCGGACGCAGTAGGTCCGACTACGTCCGACGCATCACGTGATTACTTTGTTTCGATTGGCTGAATTGTCAGGAATATCTGGAGGAATTTATTTGAGTGTGTGTGGGCTGGTGAGAGGAACTGACCTGTGGAAAATCCTGAAAAGCGTGAAAATATTATTGCTACCATTTGTTTCCACACACTGGGCAAAATAGGGTAATTTAACATAAGATTTGCACAAATTGATATGAAGTTTCACAGCTATTTTGATGTAATGCTCTGGAAACGAAGCTTCGCTCCAGAAGAGAAAGATGTGCTGGTTTATTCGGCCAATTAGTTTAATCACAGCGACAAAGCGGCGCTGAGTGTCGGACGCAGTAGGTCCGACTACGTCCGACGCATCAACGTGATTACTTTGTTTCGATTGGCTGAATTGTCAGGAATATCTGGAGGAATTTATTTTGAGTGTGTGTGGGCTGGTGAGAGGAACTGACCTGTGGAGAAATCCTGAAAAGCGTGAAAATATTATTGCTACCATTTGGTTTCCACACACTGGGCAAAATAGGGGTAATTTTACATAAGATTTGCACAAAATGATATGAAGTTTCACAGCTATTTTGATGTAATGCTCTGGAAACGAAGCTTCGCTCCAGAAGAGAAAGATGTGCTGGTTTATTCGGCCAATTAGTTTAATCACAGCGACAAAGCGGCGCTGAGTGTCGGACGCAGTCGGTCCGACTACGTCCGACGCATCAACGTGATTACTTTGTTTCGATTGGCTAAATTCTCAGAAATATACTGAGGAATTTATTTTGAACTAGGTTTTACTCGCGACTTCGTCCGCATAAGTTTTTTTGTTTTCTCCCGGCTGTAAGTCCCCCTGCAACAATGTCCAACTATCGTGTTCCAGTCTTCAACTTCACATCAAATTTATCATAAATTCCATAAATTACGGCGCCAACCGACCCTCTAAGTTAGAAAAGTAATCAAATACTAACTTCAAGTCTTAGTAACACTCAGTTAAAAAAACATCAAAATCATTTCATTAGCTATGGCGTCATGCGCTTCTTGACAACGATCACGCTAGATTTCCGCGGGAACGAGATATTTTCCCGCTGTAAAAAGTAGCCTGTGTCCGTGCCTAGGATCTTATCTTTATATTAACCAAGTCTTATAAAAATCCGTTCAGACGTTAAGGCGTGAATGAGGTAAACTTTTAAAACAAACGATTAAAAATCACTAACTTAATTAGTTTTCTGCCTACTGCGTACGCCTTAAGTACGATAGCATGAATATTAATAGCCCATATCCTTTTCTAGGCTACTATCTATCACCTAACTAAATTTCATCAAAATCCGTTAAGCCGTTAAGGCATGATAGAGCAAAACTCCCAGCAAAAACCATAAAAAAATCACTAACTCAATTCAGTTTTCTGCCTACTTCCTACCCCTTAAGTACGATGACATGATCATTTTGATCTTATATCCGTTTTAAGGTAACCATCTATTACCTTACTAAATTTCATCAAAATCTGTTCAGCCGTTTAGACGTGAAAGAGCAAAGGTCCCAACAAAAACGACTAAAAATCACTAACTCAATTTAGTTATCTGCGAAAGCTACAAATACTTGGGTATCAACTTCGATACAGGAAGAAGAGAATCCGAATAAAATCACGAATAATAAGACAAAAATAGTTATTTTTTTATACAAGGAAGAAAGTATCAGATTTTAGCTCGAGTTTGTTCTGTTCACACTGTTGACCACAAAATGCATGAAGCTCATTATGAGCATCTTGCATGGGGCCGCAAATTACATTTCTATCGGTTCCTTTTCGTCTGAAACATTGGAAACAAGAATTTTTAATGACCCTGTACGATTTGGCTGGTTAACGAACTTACCCGCAGCATTTGGCAACCGAAATCACCCGTACAATCCCTTCGAAAGTTCTCGTGTTTAGGGCCGGAAGGCCCCACGACAGATTTGAATTTGACCTCGGATTCGTCATCAGGGAGTAAGACCTTATCGTTTGAAACCATTTTCGGATAAAAAAATAACAGACATTTAGCAAAACGATATAGCCCTCATTTAAGTATAACGAGCTCCCAAAAACTGAGATGCTCAATTTGTTTTCAGTAGATTTAAATTTTTCCACCACCTATCTAGTAATGTGTATATCAGGAGTCGTCACTGGTTCGAAAGTTCAAACCAATCGAAAGCGAAGTTCTGCAGTGAATGGGTGGATAATGAGATTTGTCTCGAATTCGGCTTCTTGTTCGACTTGTTGAGATCGACTGCGATGTTCTGGAATGAAAGGAATTGCATAATAGATGTCGTCTTGCAGCTGAAACGGTTGAACGGTTGTTATACTATCTGATGGATTTATCGGTGGCTCGTCTGGAATTATTGTTGAGATAATTGAATGATAAGATGAAGATGACTAGAAGTCTACAGACATTATGAGGTAGACTGTTTTTGCACTGTGATAACAGGTTATTTCAATACTTTTGTTCAGGCAAGTTGATAACTTTCCTTATTTTTTTGTCTTATGTCTGCTAGCACAGAGATTTCGCATTCATACACTTAACATGAATCGTGAGTTCTATAGAAAATTTTGAGGCATAGCATTATTTCACTGAACGAGCACTCAAAATCTTCTGCTCAAGGGTTTTCTTGAATGTTTTCACTATATTCATTCAGTAACTGAACTATTGACTCTCTCTCTACGTTATGATTTTGAAAATATCGGAAACACTGTTTGAGATCATGGTATTGGGTCGATTACATTGAGATACTTTACAAGCTGCTACTGAGCGAATTTAGAAGCGAGTGAACTAGCTTGTGATATTGTGATTATACAGGTTTATTCATTTTGCGGTTTCAAAAGTAAACGTAAATAAAACACATAAAAAATATGTTTTATCATGATATTTCTTTTTTATTATAAAGTTTGAACGTTGACATTATGTGTGAAACACTACATCAGTTAAATGACAACTACCCGAATTGTTGCAAGCATCGATTCTTTTGAGGTAATTTCAACCACTTTTTGTTACATATGGGGCAGTATCTCAGCCATAACTTGACGAATATTGGTTTCTAACTACTCAAGAGTTAAGGTTTATCTTCTAAACCCGGTCTTTCGCGTAGCCCACAAAAAAAGTCAAGCAGTGTCAAATCGCATGATCTTGGTGGCCAGTTGATACCGCCGTCCACCGCCGAATGTTCAAGCACCCATTCGACGTATCCACGATGTTGAGTGAATGGTCGGCCCACTTCAGTTGGTAAGTGAGCTGATTTTATATGGGTGTAGTTTGTAGATCTTAATGCAAAATATGCCATAATGTGCCGCAAGACAGTCCTAATTCCTGAGAATGACGAGGTACGAGAAATTCAGCCAGTCTCGGCAACACTTTCACTTACAGTAGCGATATTTTCAGTGGTACGAGCAAACGATGATGCACAGGGCTTACAATATCTGTAACGATCCAGTCTCTTCAAATTTCTTCACAATTTACCAATTGCTTGCGTAATTGGACGATTATGTAAACAAAATCTGCTCTTAAAGCACGATATGTGGCTGTGGCAGAATCGCCATTTTTGTATTAGGTTTTTACACATTTTCATGCGTTGTGCGATAGACAAGCGATCCATTTTCATAAATGTCAGACTTTCAATTGAACAAAAAAATTTTTTTTAAAAACTTCGTTTGACAGATGTCGAATTCCAGCCCTATACTTTTGAAACCGCGAAATGGATAACCCGTTACATAAAACAGTCTACTCGCTGTGTAGCCAAAAATCTAGCGATCCACGTGAGGTTTATGTTAGTATCGTTGTCAAGGATCTAATATAAATGTAAAAACGATTTCAAATTTAAGAACCAGGAACCACCGAGTAGATGAGAACTAACACATTGTTTAGTAGCAACTGTGATTACACACGGCTTGTTTACATGCCAACAAGCCAAAATGCCAGCGATTTAGCTTGTAGAGTAGACCAGCTTTCCACTTTAGTCGCGGCCTTTTTATAATCATATTGTTGGCTTGTGAACACGATTAAACTGAGCGAATTTACAATCAGCTACTGAATTCGCTCAGTAGCAGCTTGTAAAGTATCCCAATGTAATCGACCCATATCTGAATCGTATTAGAAACCATTGTTGATTAGGAGCGAGAATCCTTAGAGAATTTCACTGCGAGGTCTGAAGTAATATCAGATAAATCGAAATCTTTCAATATTCAAGATGCTGAGGAAAGTTACCAGAACCATCTCGTTCCGGTCGAAACAAAATATCTCATTAGTCCGTAGATGAATATTTCATCGAGACTCGTAATGGCTTTCGGATCCGTGAACCTCGACGAAATTATGTGGCACCAGACTTCAATCCGGAAATTTGCAAATCAATATCGGGATTCCTTGAGTAATTTAACTTTTTGAACTCGTGGGTCCCCACTTCGTAGATTATTCATTGTTTAAATGGTGGGGTTTGGTCAGTATTGAAGTTTGGTGAATAGGAAAAATTAGAAATGATTGTTTTACGATACAGTGTTATAAAGGGTTTTCTAATAAGAGGTTTTATTTTGAATACCCCTATATTTCGGTAAATGTTAGGTTTATAGCTGTAATTTCTTGACATTTGACAAGTAGAAACTACGCCATTAATGAAAATGAAACGATACACGCTTCAAGAACGCACTGAAATCATTAAAATTCACTATAAAAATGGTGAAAATTTGGCAGAGACGGTTCGTAAAACTCGAACATTTTTGGGTCGTCGTGAAGCACCTTGTCGGACCGCAATGAAGAAATTGTTGGAAAAATTCGAGCTGTTGATACAAGTTAGAGGTGTGAAGAATAAAACTTGTGCACAACGCTCAAGAACAGACGACAATTTTGCTGCTGTAGCTGAAAGTGTTGGATAAAACCCAGGTTTATCCTTCCCTCGTCGTTCTTTGGAATAAGGCATTCCATTTACGTCAATACACCGTATTTTGAATAAAGATTTGGGTCTTTAAGGCTTATAAATTTCAGTTAATACTTGAACTCAGCCGGCTGTCATCAACGTCGTGTCTTTCTGATTGGGTCGTTGGAATGTATGAAATGATCCGAATTCCATGAAAAAATCATCTGAGTGATGAGAACCATTTCTACCTCGGTGGCTTCGTCACAACCCAATTGTCGCATCTAGGCTCGGAAAACCAAAGTTTATTGTTGAAAAGCCTCTCTATCCTCAACTTGTGACTGTTTGGTGCGGTTTATGGTCGGCGGAGTCATGGACCTTACTTTTTCGAAAATGGGGCTGGAGCAACAGTACGGTGAATGAATTGCGCTATTGAGATATGATTAATGATTTTTCATGGGCGAATTGTATAGTATTGATCTGGACAACGTCTACTTTTCAGCAAGTGCTACGTGCCAACACAACAACGAAACCATTGATCTTTTGCGGGAAAACCTTCCGGACCGTGTATCTCTCTCGAAGAGGTGATCACAATTGGCCACCGAGATCTTGTGATTCAACACCTTGCGACTTCTTCCTTTGGGGCCACGGGAAGGAGAAGGACTACGCGAATAGCCTAGCGTCGATTCAAGACCTCAAAGATGGAATTCGAGGACATAGGGCAGCCACTTTGCGATTTGGTTATGGAAAATGTCATTAGAAGGATGCAAACATTCAGGTGAAACTAATAATTATCGAACAGAAATTCTGATTTTAAAATAGATGGATATAAATGTATTAAGTAGGAAGATATCAGATCGGTAACGGCTCTGCTAAAAAACAATATTCAATGCTCGACATCAAAAACTCAATCCTCGAGCTCAAGTTTAATTCTGGGCATATCATGACCTCCTTAACCGTAAAAATTTCAAATTAAGACCGTCCATTTTACTCCATTGTCAATTGATCATCCTTTCTTTCTCTGACTGATCTACCGGATATGGAACTACATAAACCACAGATGTAAACCATTTAATCACATAAATTACTCGAAATGACAAACCACGTTCAAATAAACAACTGTTGAATCAAAACAATAGCCTTATTCGACACCACCACATCCTAGAGCAAATAAGGAAGTGATGATATCCGCTGTAATTCCCTGCTGCGTTGCTCTTGAATCCTCCTGTTAATGCATAATAACAAACAACAGCCAACACATCCTTAAGCCTTGTTCGCACTACGCTAGTAGTTTAGTCGAGTAGCTAAAAATTTTGTTACTGAACGTGTGTGAACACCAATTATTTATTCGAGAAGATTAGTGTGTAGTTCAGTCGAGTCGATCCATTTGGTTCTATTTTATCGGGCAATAGTCTTTACTCGCTCACGGACTAGACAGGTATTAGTATTATTATTTGCCGCCAACATGTCACATAGATAACCTAAAACCATTGGTAAAATACTTGTTCTACACTACTGGAAAAAATTAAAGGAACAAAAAAAATTCCAAATTTTTCGGCAATTTTCAACATGCCGTTACTTTGAGAGGAATGGTCGTACAAGGAATTTAAAAAAAAGGATATTGTAGCTCCTAGTGTCTAGTTTTTGGATTAGAACTTAAAAAATTTAAGTTTCAGTGGTTTCGAGGATTGATAGAAAAATAGCAACAAAAAATTCTCAAAATTTTACCCTTTTTTTTTCTTGCTACGAGCGTGGAAATTTTGTTTTTTCATAATCGTATAATGATGGTATACTCTGTTAATTCAGCTTTAATTTATTTTTTTATTGACCTCATACGTCCACCTCGCCAAGATATCGGTCTTCAAATAGAAAAGGATCCATTTTAATCCGTTATTGAATTGATTAAATTTTATTTGTTAGCTTATTTTATTTTTCTCTTTTTGAAATTATGTACTATCTGCAATTAAATGTGAAAAAGCTCGAGAAAATTCTTTTTTGCCTTTCTAAAGATTATGAGCTTCTCAAGCAAAAAACGTGATCCTTTTTTTTTCAAAATTCATCGAGTCAAACAAAAAAACGGCTCGCTAGATTGAGTTGGCTCTTCGTAAGTTTTTTATCAACATATTGAACTATGAAAAGTCACACTTAACATTAGGTTTCCCCAACATTTCGATCCAGCGTAGATTTTCCAAGACCACCAAAACCATTTTTTGTTAATTTTTTATTGATGCGACATGAAGAAAAAAAAATTTCTATGAATAAGCAATGGTTTGTTCATTATGGGAGTTCATTTAAGGTCTTGAAACCCTCCTTCAATTTTCTGTGCGATCATTGGTGCTGAAAATCGATAATCGAAGACAAATGGATCCTTTCTATTGAAGACCGATATCTCGGCGAGAAGTGGACGTATTGAGGTCAATAAAAAATAAATTAAAGCTGAATTAACAGAGTATCCCATCATTATAACGATTATGCAAAAATAAAATTTCCACCGCGTAGACAAGAAAAAAAAGTGGTAAAATTTTGAAAATTTTTTTGTTGCTGATTTTTTTCTATCATTACTCGAAAACCACTGAAACTTAAAATTTTTGAAGTTCTAATCCAAAAACTAGACACTTGGAGCTACAATTTCCTTTTTTTAAATTCCTTGTACGACCATTCCTCTCAAAGTTACGGCATGTTGAAAATTGCCGAAAAATTTGGAATTTTTGTTTGATCCTTTAATTTTTTCCAGTAGTGTATGACGAAAATGTCTCTCCATAGGAGCGAAAAAACCTTCAATTCGTAACAAAATACCTTGAACATGAATGTTTGTGGAATATTAAATCTCAATTTCTTCATCCACCTCTTTTGAAATAGCCATCGCGATTCGAATCACAAGTTTATTTATTTTATTACATTGCAATTTGTCCATCTTACGAATGATTTCGTTCGCTTCGAAGAAATCGCCTAAAAATATGTGCGTTGCGAGTTGTTCATTCGACAAAGCGCTTCTCACTTGTAAACTACACTCGACCAAAGTGCGAACGATTGGATGGACAGTAGCTACTAAATTTCTCACTACTCGACTAAGCTACTAGCGTAGTGCGAACAAGACTTTACTTGTCTAGAAAACGACAGAAATCTGTCCTTTCAAATCTTCGCCATTGGAAAATCTATTCGAAATGAATGGGATCTATTTAAGCCATCTTACTTTCTGCTTCTGGTATAAATAGGCGATCGTGGTGGTCCTCAAGCTACGTCTTCTTCGCTCCAGTTGAGAATCACTATCCCGTATCTGGATTTATTACGGAGGATTTCGTTTCACCTATTATTCATTAATCTTGAGATCTTCTTTCTCCCGTGTTTACTGCTGTTTGACGTCTGGTCTTGGTAAATCCGTTTATTTCCTTTTAGTAGCGTATAAGACGCTTAGTGCTGCAGCTCTTTGTAGTTAAGGAGATTCCATTATTTGAGATAAGTGGAAGTCTTGGTGGGTTTCAGTATGATTTCGATCGTCAGAATTGCTTATTTATGCATAGTCACTGTTATACAGGATGTTTTGGTTTTCAGATGAAAATATTCGTGTTTGCATGTTATGAGTTTCGGATGAACTATATGAACGGAATCTTGATTACAGTAGAGACTCGATAATCCGGATCAATTAATGCAAGGGATTATCCGGATTAAGAGAATCCGAATACCGCGTCTTACAATTTAGTAAAGATGCAATTTAAAAAAA
>CM024248.1:12558207-12613946 GCA_013421045.1 Propylea japonica | reverse complement strand
CCGAATTAAAAAGGAGCTGCTGAACACACTTCTCATTCTGGACATTTTCAAATATACACCTAATAATTACAGGTTTAGCAGCTGTAATAATTTGTGGATTTTGCTAATTTACCTACGTTAGAATATCACCAAATCTTTAAATTATTATTTTTGTTAATAATATTGTTTGTGATTACATAAGCAACATGAATAAAGTTTCGTTGTCTTGTGATTTCATATATTGAAAAAATTGGGACTGGAATAGAGACTCAAGATATAATTATCATATCTATTAAAAATTGTCATAAAAAATATTAAATAAAATTTTAAATTTTATACTTAAACAATCCTTAATCAGGTAAAAAGAATTAATACGTCTAATATACAATAACATAACATAAATTAATGGAATTCAAATTTATTAGTCTTCATCTATAGCAAAACCTAGTCTTGCTTGCTGACATGCTGATTCCGTTGTAAAATATTCGAACATTGGAGTAGACAAGCAGAGCTGCAGCAGATGTAGCTTTGAGTAGTAGTAGATTAGGGTCAATGTAGAGTTTGGGACCTGCCGATTCTATCGACCTACATAAAGCCAATCAGCTTGTTCAGTTTGATGTAACTGTGACCTAACACATCCCATTGCATCTAGAACTGCCAACTGTTCTCTTGGAGGCAAAGGCTGACTGTTTCCTCCGGAACTTGACTAGAATAAAATCCATTCAGAATCAAAATGGGAAATATGAAATGTACAGTATGAAGTGGAATATGTGTTTTTGATTACTATGTTCTTTAATAATTATCATACTACACTATATTTTTGAAACTTTAAATTTACCTTTGTATGAGATTCAGCAACTGCTCTCAACCCATTAACCCATTCTTGTCGAGGCCTTGCATCTGCTGCTCTCAGCTTGAGCATATCACCTGATGCACAATTGACAGTAAAAGTTTTAGAGTCCTCATCACTGGGACAAATGACTGCGCCAGAGAGATGAACCGAACCTCGCGGGATGGACCCATCTGGCTTTTCTCCTTCACAAAGATAATAATGCAACAAGCCAGAATTAGCATCAACCATAAAGTATCTATATTGCCAGCCCTTCATCACATTGGTATATTGTACAGTTGACCAGAGAACTGTCTCTGCTTGGTATGCAGATCCATCACAGACTAAAACAATTCGCCTAATTAGTTAAAAACTTCGTATCTCATCATTGAATATTCATCGAATATGAATAAATATGACCTCTTTTGACAATGACGATTCTAACCTCAACTAATTTGGTATTCATGAATCGCGGATTCAGGATTTATCTGGATGATTCTAATCCTACAGCATTTTCTAAGGAGAAAACGTTAATTGTTTCACAATTTATTTTAAATCAGTGGAAGCCACCCTTTTCAATTTAATTTCAAGTTTTGTTTTGTTTAATGAACCTGCAAGAAAAAATTCTTGTGCAGTGTCCAGTGTCGCCAACGCCAAGAAGGAGGAACGGAGGAAGTCAAAGGTGAAGCCTTCAAAAAAATTTTTCTACTTAAACGTGAACATTTTACTTCGAAATTTGTTTGAAAAAAATCATTTATTTTAAAAAGTAATCAATCTTTGTCTTTGAAAATAACCTCAGATGAAAAGTAGTTCTGACAGACAGCTGATCATCGACACATCAACAAAACATCACACGCCACTGGCATCAGCTGATAATTATATAAATATTTACATTTTATTTTTTCTTTTTTAGCCGATTGTAAAACCTAAATCTGAACGAATAAATAGATGTTACTCAAAGATTAGAAATGTTAAAATACTTTTATCAAATATACCTACATCATTAACATTAAATAAGCTGAAATTCAAATGAATGGAAGCAATATAAAATACTCAAATCAGTTTGGAATGCAATTAGTTCTGCCATTTATTACAGTTCTTAAGTTTCCTATTACATTACAATAAATCTGCTGAACAAGATGAATGCTGCACAGCAGATTTTTAACTAGTCAAATACACAGTTCTGTAGAAAAATGTCTACCAGCCTTGTTCATAGTTAAGAACCTATCCGACTCTGCAAAATTAATACCTGAAATGCTCGTAGTATATTATATGTGGAGGTGGGGTAATGGGAGCATCAGTTGCATATCATCTGGCGACTTTAGGCTGGGACAAGAAACAGTTCTCATAGAAAAAAACAGGTGCGTGATCCCGCAAAACAGAAAACCAAATAATCCTTGTGATAGCATCTTTTTCATTTTAAATTATTATTCCTAATAGAATTGGAGGAGGAACGACATTCAATACATCAGGATTAGTTGGTGTTTTCAAACCTAGTCTGGCCCAGGTGAAACTCACTAGGTCTAGTGTAGAACTTTATAAAACGTTACATTCTAAAGGTTTACAAACTGGGTGGAAACAATGTGGGAGTTTGAATCTAGCAAGAACTAAAGATAGGATGACCATGTTGTCAAAGAATGAAGGCTCAGTCCATGTAAGAATTTTACAATTATCACCTATAAAACTAAAGAATAATTCCTACCATTGATCTATTTTCATTGTTTCAACAGTTCATGAATATTTGATTGCGAGCTCCTTACACACTGCTCATGCAAGGAAAAATGGCCATTATTAAATGTGGAAGATCTTGTTGGTGGTATATGGATACCAGAAGATGGAGTTGGAGATCCATATAAAGTATGCACTCCCCTTTAGGAGAAGCTATTAAGATGGGTAATATATTTCATTTTGGAGATTTTCACAAAATAATGCATTAATATTCATATCCGAGCAATATTTTCTAATAAACATCTAATATATCAATGATTTCAGGTGTTACGGTTGTAGAAAACTGTCCCATCACGAAAGTCACACAAGAAAATGAACGTGTTAGAGGTGTAGAAACACAAAGGGGTAAAATTCAATGTGAATATTTCGTAAATTGTGCTGGTTTTTGGGCAAGAGAAGTTGGTCAGATGTCTGAGCCATATGTGAAAGTTCCTTTGCATGCTGTAGAACATTACTATCTTCATACCAAATATGTACCAGATTTAGAACCTCTAACACCAGGTATTTTATTTGACAGAAATACATGTTTCAGTAAGAAGATAATTTATCATTTTTTATTCTAGTTGTTCGTGATCAAGATGGTTATATTTACTTCAGAGAAAATAATGGAAGGTTACTAGCAGGTGGATTTGAGCCCGTTGCCAACCCAGCTTTCGAAAATGGTAGTGTGCCAGGTACAAAAGTCCGATCACTGGACTTGAATGTCCACAATTTATAGTATTAAACAATAAGGTTCGACTTGCTGATGGAGAATCTATAGACCAAATATATTTTGTATAATCAACTATGAACATAATAACATTAAAAAAAAATAATTACATTTTCAGAATAACTTCAGGAAAATTTACTAATTAGTTGGAATTCAGTTATTGCTTTTGAAATTATAAGAGTTGAAGATGGTCAAAGTAGAAGATTTCAAGATTATAATCAGGACCTAGTTGAAGCAAGTTTGTTGAGCTCGTATCTGAATGGGTGACCGCACTTTCCGTGTAGTTAAAATCATTGTTTAAGGAGAACAATGTTAAAATCTACTGATAAACAAGCGCTCAATCTTGTTTAACCCTAGTCATGTTTTTACTTTTCTCGTTTTCGATTTCCATAATTTTTTTTCAATTTTATTCAATTGTGAGATAACTTTCAATATCGTAGCAACGAATACTGACTCTCTAAATTTAGTTTTATATTCAATATATATTTTAATCTTGTGAATCTTGAAAAAGTGCTAGAAAAATTCTACACACGTATGTTATGGAAGAAGACTGTTAACTTAAGTGTTATTTCAATTTTTCAGTTGGCAAACAAGAAGATCGCAATTTGGAAGCTAATTGGGACCATTTTCATATCTTATTGGAGCAAATTTTACATAGGTACCTTGTCTTAAAATGTTGTTTTGGATCGTCTTTGTAATGAACCTGAAGCTTTCAGTCCAGATTGTAAGTGGGATAGTTGGTGAGGCCCCTGAGGTAATTATTTTATTTGTAGTATTCCTATTAAAGTTTTATTCTTCTCTTCTCTTTTGTTCATTACTTTTCTATCTTTTTCTATTTGGTATCGTCATCTCATTATATTTCTTATAAGACAACCGAAAGATCCAACAGGCGTTGTCCTGCATAAATGCATACAAAAAGATTCATGCGAGTCATTCAGTTGTTCAGTTGCAGTATAGAAAAATACCGACTGTAGTGCCATCTGCCGGGCTGATATGTGAATATAAACCACCAGGAAGCCAGACAAACGCATACAAAAAATACTCAAATCATCAGTCCAGCCCTTTAGTAAGAGTTCAGAGACGTACACACGGGCAGTAAAATAAAGAAAGGGGATCCCACAGATGTTTTCTACTTGAAATTTGAATGTACAAATGAATGAATGGCATACTCAAAATTTATTCGAGTCGATACAGCCGTTTAGTGCAATATAGTTAAATAACGACTAGCGCGCCATCTGCTGGACTGATTTGTGAATCCAAAGCATCCGAGCGCCGGTAAACGCATACAAAATTCGTTCAATCGATCCCAGCCGTTTCATTGACACTCACAGTCAAAAATTACTATGTAAGGATGGGGAAATAATGAAGTAAAAAATTTTGTGTTTCTGAATTTACGTTAGATTTTTTTCAATCATGATAATAACTTTATCCATTCCAGATTCAGAACTATTATATTGCTGCTGGAATGAAGACGGTAGGTATAGCAGCTGCTGGTGGTGTTGGTCAAGCTACAGCTGAAATGATTGTTTTCAACGATACTGGTTTTGACATGTACGAATTGGAAGTATCGAGATTCCTGGGTTTGCACAATAACAGAAAGTTCTTGAGAGATAGGGTTAAAGAGGTTCCGAGCTTACACTACGCAATAAACTTTCCATTTCATGAGTTTGTCACTGGAAGAAATCTGAGAATGTCCCCAGTGTACCCCAAATTGAGGCAAGCTGGAGCAGTATTTGGTCAAACGATGGGTTACGAAAGACCAACGTGGTTTGAAGATCCTCATTCAGAAGGTATGTTATGATTTTTATCCAAAACTATTGTAAAATCCGTCCATTGTACGTCTCTGTGCTCGGCCCTAATGATACCCATTAATCGCAAGGGAATAATGAGATTATAAATCACTGCTGTCAAATGCTTCATAGATTTAGCTTTGATATAATATTCTTTAAATTGGTATTTCTTCAGTATTCTAAAGTACTCCAACTAACAAATATGGGCATACCTTGTCAATCTGGGTCCAAATCTACTTTCATTATATCAATTAAAGCTTTTTTATTACAAAATATATAATGATCAATACTCCAAAAATTTCTCATGTGTCAATTTGACGAAGTACAGTAGAACTCCAATTATCCGAATTAATGGGGACCGGGACCCATTCGGATAATCAAATATTCGGATAATTGGAGTTTTTTAAAAAAATTGCCATTGAGAGAAAAAAAGCTACGTTTTGATATTGCACTATTTTTTTATTGAATTAATGAAAGAAACATGATATTTCACATGTTTTAAATATAAATAAAATGTACTTATGTACAAGTTTAGAAATAAAAATCATTGTTTTTCAAACATCTCCGTCAATGTAAGCTTTTTTTTGGACAATTTTTTTTCTGAAAGTGATTCGGATAATCGGCGATTCGGATAGTCGGAGTTCGGATAATTGGAGTTCTACTGTACCTAGAGTTTCGAGTAGAGTTAATATTAGTTGATTTCAATTTAATATTATCCTCTGCTTACAATAATTCTTTATTTTAATGTCCATTTTCAGAAGATGCCTCGAATCAGTCAATAGAAGATTGGGAATCAGACTTCAAAGCAGCATCAGCAAAAAGTTTTGGAAAACCACATTGGTTTGATAGAGTAGGATTAGAATATGCTGCTTGCCGTGAAGGAATTGGTATAAGTGATATTCTTCGTTACCAAAATTGATTTGTGGGTAAGTTTTCATTCACAATATCACTATCTATTCATATCTTTTTTTTTTTCACAGTTTATTTTATTATATATTATATTGTTCAATCTTTCTATTGTGAATTTATGATTAAATTCATTTCAGTCTAAAGGTGATGAAGTTGTCCACGCTTTACAATATATTTGTTCAAATGATGTTGATGTACCTGTTGGTAGTATTATTCACACAGGAATGCAGAATAAAAATGGCGGTTATGAAAATGATTGTTCTTTAGCCAGAATATCTGAAAATAGGTGAGCAATTAAACAACATACAGATATTCTTGTCGAAAGGTTTACAAGTTACGTTTCCTACGTAATTAATGGAATCAACTGCGAATAATGTTGTTATATTTCTCTTATCGTTCGGAGTGTCCTAATTCAAGCAGTGCGGCATTACATCATTGGATATTTAATGCGTGAAGCTACCGTGATACTCGATTCAAGAAAGACAACAACATTATTCGTAGTTGATCTTATTCATTTCCTCTTGCTATCTTCTGTCCAATAATTTGAACCTTTAACATTTTTCTTGATTGTTATTCCATTTTAGGTACATGATGATAGCTCCGACTATTCAACAAACCCGATGTAAGGTTTGGCTACAGAGACATTTACCACGAGATGTTGCCATGTCAGACGTTACTAGCATGTTCACTGCCTTATGCATTATGGGTCCCTTCACTCGAATTTTGCTATCTGAAATGACTGAAACAGATTTGAATCCCAAAAACTTTCCTTTCTTCACGCACAAAACTTTAGACATTGGTCTTGCCACTGGAGTTCGAACAATGAACTTGACGCACACTGGGGAACTAGGTTATGTTTTGTATATTCCAAATGAGGTAAAACTATAACTTCATTGCTCGCAAATAAATTTCCTGTATTTCTGAAAGTAGTTCCTTTCAGTTTGCACTTCATGTTTATACAAGTCTTGTTGAAGCAGGTAAAAAATATGGTATAAGACATGCAGGATATTATGCAACTAGGGCTCTGAGAGTTGAAAAGTTCTACGCTTTCTGGGGTCAAGATCTGGATACCAGAACGACCCCTTTGGAATGTGGAAGAGTTTGGCGAGTAAAATTCGATGTAAGTTGATATAAGAATATACAGGGTATCTCATTTAAAAATGTCCACCCCCAAGAAGTCAATAACAAATCAGAATTTGTGAAAACACTCAGACAGGACGATTTTCGATGATAGGGGCACATGACCTGGAAATGGTTGCAACCTCGGAAGAAGAAGTAAACTTACTTATTACTCTGAGGTTGCAAACCCATCAGGAATAGGGAAAGTGGAGAGTTTCGTAGCACAAATGTAAGCATTGATTCAAATTTCTGCAGTTTATTTTTTGAAAAGAGGAAAACTGTTAGTTTAATTCTAGTTTATATACAAATTTTAGACCTTGTTACCAGTATACCTGTACTGTTTTAGGGTCAGAAATAAATGAATTATTATATAAAGTGAGTATTCACAAAGTTACAGGGTATCTTTCATAGAATTGTGATACCGATAAAACTAAATGAAACATTCACTTTATAGAACACAAACTACAGGTTCATATAAATTTGAATCCAGTAATCATTTGTACTACAAAAGTACACACTTCCCTATTCAAATTCCTGTGGTTGCAACCCTCTCGAGGGGGTAGCTACTAGAAACAATCTTTGTATTTGAGATATCTGAGTTTTTTCTCAAATTCTAATTCGTTGTTGAGTTATTGAGGGTGGACACTCTCAAATGAGACACCCTGTACACTTATGTGAGGCTTGAGGTGGTTTTTAAACATGAAAATTTATAAACGGAAAAACTGGTGTCATTAGTTCTAGAGCTTTATATTTGTAATTCTGTGTGTGTTCTCTCATACAGAATTAATAATAATAATAACTGTTTTTATTGACTACAGTCAATGGCCATTGACCGAAGTCCTTCAGCCTACAGAATTATTATTTTACTCAATTTAATTTCATATTTGTTTTGTGAATTCACAGAAAAATATAGATTTTATTGGGCGAGATGCTTTGATGAAGCAAAGAGATGAAGGAATAGAAAGAAAATACGTACAGCTCATATTAGATGATGATTTTTGTAGTGATACCGATTTTTGGCCATGGGGTGGTGACCTATATATAGAAATGGTAAATTTGCTGGAACATGTACTACTACTGGTTATGGATATACCTTCAAAAAACAGGTAAACAGGTAAAATTTTAATAATTCAAAATAGTATGCCGCATACTTATTTTTGTAGAAAATTATTTGTCTCTAATTATCACTACAATTTTTTTGTAAATTTCAGGTTTGTTTGGGGTTCATCAAAAACATAGGACCAGATGGTGTACCGCAAAAAGTGACAAATGATTATGTTATGAGTGGAGATTATGAAGTGGATATAGCAGGCATAAAGTAAGTGCGAGGTTTAAAGATATTCATCAATTAATAATGCTTTCAAATTTTATATATAGTCCATTCACGAAAGGTTGAGCGCATAGTAGGCGTTTCTTTATTTATCTGAAGTTGGCAGTATTTGCTGTCATAACGTGAAATGAATTCAACGTTGCCGAATGTACCCGGCCTCGTCCGACGAGCTTGCGAATTATCAGAGAACTCTATGCAATAATAACAACATTGCGTATCAATCTGACAAGAAAATGAAGACCATAACCTAAAATTTCTATATACACAGTGGAATATGCCAAATTGTCATGGCCAACCGACGGCTCAACCTTCGTGAACGGACTATAGTTAGGAAATTTATTATCAATGTTTTTTTTATTTTGTCAAACACTTGTCTAATTAAGTTTGATCAGTGCTAGATGATATTCAATTCATAAAGCTTTATTTCTGTTTTCTCTGCTAATAATAAGAGAAGATTTTTGAAGGAAATTTTAACTTAGTTCTACTTTTATTTCAGGTTTCCAGCCAAAGTAAACATTCATTCACCTATTTTACCAACTAAATATCCAGATCGAGAGAGAGATGTATATAGAGCAACCAGAAATAAGGATAAATTCGATGCATGAAATCAATTATTTATTAAAAATACTTAAAACAAAATCAAGGTTATACGATATTTTATGAAGCGTATCAATTAAGTTGGCGAATACAATATTTATGTTCTTTTTATGGGTTTTTCTGTAAAAAAACTATCTCTACTGATATTGATTTATTCTGATGATCTGTACAAACTCTATAAAACAGATATAAGTAGAATAAAAAAATGTTTCTCTAAACCAACTGGTTGGATGGAAATTGATTTCAATTCAACCAATCCTCAAAATCATTGAGAATTGCCTTGATTTTTTCTTTGAATGCAGAGGAATTTAGGAATAACTTGCTGCATTTATGTCCCCATATTTCATCAGGTATATGTGCCTCTCTTTCAAAATCTATTGATCTCATCCAAGTTTCCTCAGGCTCTTCAACTAACACTGCTGTTCCGATCTTTTATATGCATAGCACAAAAATGTATTACCTGCAAAATTATCTATTATCTTTGTTCGCACATCTTCACATGCATTGCGTCTCTAGTTCATAATTAAACCAATTTATTTCCCATTTTATCATAATATCTCGTTCTTTGTACTGAAATGAATAATGATAGGCCTGTCTTTCACAACAATACCATTAATGCATGTTAATGCCTGTTCAGCTAACTCACAGTTATCCATTTCCACAAATGCTTGACCTTTCATCTTCCCTTTCATTGTTTTGATGGATTTTGTTTGAAAATTGAATGCTTTGAACATTAATTTCAGATCAGTCTCAGATAAAGAATGTGTATTTTTCAAGTATAATATTTTTGAAGGTTTGCCTGGTTCATATTGGGAAAATTTAGGTATATTGATTAATTCTTCTAAACTGAGTTTTTCACAACTGGTAAAATCAATCAAATTTTCAAGTTTCACAATAATCCCATCCCTTATAGTATAACGATTTCCAGATGTTTCATTTTTAGATGTTATTTCAGTATCACCAGATTTACCCCCTGTGGGTGCCTGCAGTATGTTACTCTCACTGATATTTTGTTCGCAACTCATTGTATTCGATTCATCATATTTCAAATCCCATTTAGAACCATTTACCGTACATGAATTAGAAGTTTTAATTTCATTTCTTTCTGTTGGTAATACAATAGCATCTATCTTATTACTCATTACTCTCAACCTTCTCTGAACTTTTTTCTGCAATTTTGTTATGTTTACATTTTGATTTAATCCATCATTGACTGCATTCATGAGATCTTTTTCAATAAGCTTCATTTGCTCGATTTTGTTGTCTGCTGGTTCATTTATTTTTTCATTACTGAGAGCAAACTTCAGTAGATTTGTTTGAACACTATTTGGTTTAATGGAAAGCATACATTCAGATTGTAGCCTACTACCTGTGTTAAGGGATCTCTCAAGAGATTTAGAATTTTGATAATCTTTAAAAATATCATCAATAGTTTTCAATCTTTTTTCTATCCATTGAGGATCCAGATTTTTATGTTTAAGTTTAAAATATTCAGACCCCTTTTCTCTATCCATATATAAATCAACATCTTCCCGAGATAAACCAGCTGCAGTGAATTCCTCTAATGTTTGAATATATTCAGAGGTCCTTTTCAATTCATTTGAAGAATTTATTCCAGATATATAGTCACTAAGTGGTTTATATTCGGTAGAGGATATGAATTGTTGCTTACGTTGAAGTTCTGTTTGCAGTGAACTCTGTTTGGAAAGTTGTTTTTCGAGAAGTCTTTCAATCAATAAATCTCCATCACTAACAAGTTTTGCTGTTGGTTCCAGTTCATCATCCAAGTGTTTCGTTTTCTACTCATCTTAGTAAAAAGCTGTAATTTGAGTATCACTCCTTGTCTGGTAATCCTGTAGAATCAACAAATGACCTTGGGACGTATTTAAATGCCGTATTGCGCATGCGGAAACAGCGTCATTTATGCGTTATGTTGCCAGACTGTGCACGTGGAGTTGATTGTAATTAATCGCCAATTGAAAATTAATTCTTGAAATTGGTTATCATTTTTTTACATCGGAAAATTAAAAACTGGAATAATATATAGGTGAATAGAACTATTAGATTTCAGTTTCCTACCTTTTTTCAATCTAGATCTGAAACAACAACGACACATTTTCTTATAGAATTATAATAGTAAAATTTGGTATTATGTATTGCCGTGTAAAAAAGCTGTGACAATCTTAGTTTTATATATTTCAGGTCATAATTTAAATGAAAAAATAACTTATGAATTTGAATTCTGGTATAAATTTTACCACAATTTTATGATTTCTCAGTTCGACGACCTCTTAAAAGAAAGAACTATTTCACTCAAGCGCCCTATGTTACAGAAAATATACATAATCATATTTTCGTTTCAGGAAGAATATAATATATCATCTGTCTATTAGATAGAAACTGTGAAAAGTATCAAACGTTGACAAATTAAATTATTTTTACGATATTCGTTAAATACCTGATGTATTATCCAATCTGGCAACGTAGCTGTGCATTTGCCGTAACGCGCGCTCAAATTTCAAGGTCATTTGTTGATTCTACACAAAGATTTTCTATAAAATATCTTTGATTCTACATGATTACCCCTTGTCTTTATTTCGGTATTTTTATATGGAAAATATTTGATAGATACAATCTTAGACAAAGGATACAATTTTTTTAAATTTTTATTATGATCGGTAAGACGTCAAAAGACGAGGTTAACAATAAGGACCATAGATAAATGAAGGAGTTTATTTTTCTAAGTACACCTTGAATATTTTGGATAAATTGCTTTATATGTGAGATTTTGAATAAAATGTATTTGCTAGATATATACTTCTGAATCGTACTATTACTATATGAGCTGCATGTGTCATTGTCAATTCATATCATTTTGAAATGATCGGACTGAAAATCAACTTTATGATGTTCTGTAGCTGTGACAGATAAATCTATGATAATTGTTTACATTTTGTTATTGTTACAGGCAATATTTTGATTAATTTATTCTTAAAAAATCAAAATTATGTTTGATTTTGCAGATACTATTGCTTTATTACTGGGAATAATCGTTGGTATTCTCGGTATATTAGCCTGTTTAGGCGCTTATGCGAGAAGGAGAATGTACATTGAACAAATATGAAGGTAAATAAAATAATTGCTATCGCTAACATCAAAGTTTACTTCACGTTCCTTTATTTCCTATCAGTACTGGCCGTTACCCTGTGCAAGGCTAGATTTTAATGGCTAGAACATGGGAACACTATCAGTACATAGTATCAGAAAGCTAGTGTTTTTTTACTGAATCTTGTATCATTCAACATAAAAGTTGATTTAATGAAAATAGTGCACAGTTCACTTATTTCCTGTGCAATATAGGATACTTTCAGAAGAGTGTGTGGTTGCGTCTACAAGTAGATTGTTACTTGATAAATAATTTCTAAGGTATGGTATTTAAATATTTCATTGCTTGGAGAAAAATAGGTAAAGAAATCTCATCATCAATTTCAATGCAAAATAAATGTTTGATTCACTTATCCCACTGTTATGAAGATAAAAAGAATTCTACAAACGATCATTCAGTTATTTGAAACTTGATATTATACAGTTAATCAGAAATACTAAAAATCTTATTTTGTTGCAGGGACCAATCAGAAAAAATTGTTTTCTATAATATTAATGTAACCGATACTTTATTGAAAAGAAAATGTAAATATTTAATTCTAATATAAATATATAAACAACTTAAGAGTTAATTATTCAACCCATCAAATTTTTAATTCTTTTTATAATTTGGTTATTCAAATCCTTGTAGTCAATTGGTTTGACCTCAACTGCAATAGTCTTCAGACGTGCTTCATCCTAAAATTGTACAACTCATCAATATTTACAATAAAGAGAGATAATAAGTAAAATTCTTACATTATACGTTTCCATTTTAGCTCTACATTTAAAAACAAACTGCTTGAAGTTAACCCTTTCTACAATACCAGTTGCCGCTTCAGGGTTGTTATCAATAGCATCTCCTACTTGTTGTGCTGTCATTCCTAAAATTGTTTCAGCTTCTGATGTGAACATGCTCACCCATGAGTTTCCACTCCAATCAGCCACATTGATCTGTGAATTTAATACGATTATTGAATTTTCCTAAAGAATTGTTTGAGTTTAAGTTATACAAATTCTGATCATTTTAATTTTACCATGCAATTATTTTCATTTCAATAAATTTTTCTGACTAAATCGAGCATTCATCAATTATGGTGATCATCATTCTAATGTATTTGTAGTTCAATTTCGAATAACTTACAGATGACAGAAGGCGATGTTTGAAATTTGGATACTCCCTATTACATTTCTCACAACGGAACATTCCATTCTCCAAATCAACAACTTTTTTGTTGCAAGATTCGGTTGGGCATGCTTTATAGGTCATGTTTTCTGAACGCATCAACAATATGGTACCCAAAGTTTGGTAGTAATCTCCCTTTTCCCCGCTACCCAAACCTTGATCTTTAACTTCCTTAAAGGACATCCATGGGGTGCTCATAGATGAAGAACCAGTCCTAAAGGAACCAATAATGAATAGAAATCTTTGTTTACGATTTCTAATACCTAAAACTTACCTAGCACTGATGTCTACTACATTGCCTTTATGGCCTTCTTGATCATACCAACCACGTATACGAAAACTTTCAGGAATATCTGGATTTATTTTCATTGAACTACTTCCAAGGCATGATAGATTTTTCCCTCCTCCGAATTCACCAACTTTTGCACCTTTATGACTATCACTGGATTGTTTGCACCATCAAAGTTTTCCGCTTCTGTTCCCCATAATGTTAAACTTATCTAAAAACAACATTTTACAGATTTTATCTAGGAAAAATTTAAAGGGTGAAGAATTTTGAGGTAGGAAACATTACTCAGTAGCTAATTTCGGTACATGTACCATGATGATCAATACTTACTGAATTACTCGACTGATCCACTAAAACAACTTCTTTTTTCTTCAATTCCCGGCCAGTTGATTTAGCTTGGAATGTTTGAATGTCACTTACATCCTTACATATAGCACATACATCTGCATAATAAAAAAAACATTAAAAGAATCATCAGAATAATGACTGTTTTTCTTACCAACAAGGGCACCCACTTGCATGTTAGCTATCTTATCAATGGATATAAAATCATATTTAGTAGTAGGAATTCCAGTATCATCACTCTGGCATTCTTGAATAACAGTTTCATTAGACATCGTCATCTCATAATCGTTCTTCAATGAACTATACTGTTTGTTTGCAGCCTTCAGTTGACATTTACTGATATAATAAACTTTATCCACCTAAAAATTCCCAATTTTGGAGTGAATTAAGAATATTTTTCGTCGAACTCAAAATAAAAGGTGGGTTTAGCACATATGAAATTGAACAATAATGACCCATTTTAATGTTCGATTTGTGCTATATTAATGGGCAATTGTCATGAGCAACCAAAGACAAAGTATTCAGAAGCAATACAAGTAATGTCACAAGTTTAATGGAACATAGAAATTCATCTTATATCAATGTATGACTTGTGGAAAATAATAATGTATTTTAATCAAGAATATATACTCAAGTCATATTGCAGTCAACGGAAAATCTCGTCATTAATAATCTAGTTGATTGAATGACCATTCTTTTATGAAACATGACATAATTATTTTGTCAATATACTATAATTGAAGCAAATATGTTATAAATGGGTTCTACTTTGAACTTACTTGAATATAATCATAATATTTATCGACCATATCTCTGAATCCTGTGCATCGAATTTCTCCACTTTCATCAATCAAATCAATGCTGAACAGCTTTCCCTCGCCTCTTGAGTTAGACCATGTTCGTATAGCAGACTTATTGGAAACTCTAGCTCTAATAATCCACCTGAAAAATTTTTATATCATGAAACAAAATATATCTAAAATTGAATTAAACAATCTCTCACCGGTTTTGATAAGGGCTCAGGCTTGATATTGGGTGGATCATTTGACCTTCCAAAGATGCACCATTACTGTTTCCAGTAAGGCAGGAGTATTAGAAACATTATTGGACCTTGATGAATTACCATTGTAGTTATTTTGCTGAGGGGTAGTTCCGAAGTTGCTACTAGAAGTTTCCTCATTTTTTTTCGCTTCTGTAAGTTGTACTGGATTTCCTATTTGATGCCCAACTTGACTGCCAGGAGCGACGATTTCAACATCCAATAATAGAAGTATGCGTCTGAAAATAATAAAAAAAAACAGTCAATACTTCATGGTAAAATAGAGTTGAGAAGTGGAACATTATTGTGATTCATGATAAAACTAATATGCAGCAAACTATAAAGCCTATACACTACTCACTGCTCCTTTCCAGAATTGTTATTGAAGAGACTGGTAATATATCGTTTAACTTTAATAACAGTACGATCGCCAGCTACCAGTATTTGTCATTATTTTGAGCGGCTAACATGGCATGTGATACAGTATAAACGCCATCAGAAACAACCAGACGATAACGCTCCTTATTAGAATTTCCGGACTGGATCTTTTTGATACCCAGTATTTGGAAAATAGGATTGGGCAATTCAGCACCCCCCATTATACTCTGTTGATAAAATCATCGAATTATTCCTCCTATGTGATATTGTACAATATTATTAAATTACCTCCAAAGATCTTTCAGTAAGATTATATTCCATTTTAGTTAGCCTATCAAACTTTCAATTATATGTAAAACTTCAACAAACGATCAACGTATCTCCAAATAACGTATAAATATAAATAAAATGATTATTTTGGCGGGATCGCAAACCCGCTTAAACTCATATCACTTGTCACATGTCATGTCATATGTCATGCATAAACATCACAGAACATGACATGTAGGTCAAAGGTTTCAGTCTGTGGTTTCATTTTCAAAACTTTCCTTTGAAATTTGGGTAAATATTAAGTTACTAGTGACCAGCAGATATCGACCAGATTTTGGTGTCATTGTATTCATTGAGTCTTCCTGAACAACATTAGTGAAACCAACAAGTGGCGGTCTGTCTTAGTTTAGAAGATATGGGCCCCCAAAGTTCCAAAAATTTACCATCTTCACGTCACTATTTCCACTATAAAAACACAAAAACACTACTTCGATTTGTTCTATAAATCACCCTCGAACATTCACATAACGATTCGAATAGTTTCATTTCAGGTAAATTCAATAATTAACGCAAAACATCGAAATTCTAGACGTACCACGTAACCACACTTTCTACGGAAAGCGCGCCGTTCTTCACAGTTCTTCAAGGTAAGTTTGGCACCGCCGCATATCAGTTCTTTCGGGAGTGACATATGAACAGCTGTTTTAGAATCAGCTGATCGGAAACTTTCGGTTTGAATCTAGATTCTAGAATAGGTTCATATAATATAATGTCATATTCTGTGCGTACATTACCATTATTCATAAATTAATATCTGATTGAATTTTATTTCAACTATTATAAGGATATGATATAATAACCTCAGATCAATAAAATACTATTTTGCTTATCTGAGTATAATATCAATAGCTATTATGTGTCTGACTGCATATTTTTAGGAGTTTCTAATTGTATAGACATATTCGTATAACACCTTTCAAGATTATTTAGGGGTTTTATGAATAATAATTGTAGGCTATGAATTATTTATCGAAGTCTGAATGATTTATGTTGATATTGCAGTTGTCAATCTGTTAAAATGTAAATTTCGATTTTAATCTTAACACACTTAAATATTATATAACTAACTACCTAAATTGAATTTAATATCTCAGAAAACTGGAAGCTTCAGGCAAGTGAAAGTTTTGGGTTGTGTTCTTTCATTTATCACCAAATAGTGAAATGGCAGAAAAATAAAGCAATGAAAGATATATATAGTAGAGCAATCAATGAAAAACCAAAATTGGGTGTGATCACCCGCTGACCATCGACTGATTGATAGAAATGATAGAATAGAAATAGAAGGTTAGGGGTTGCCGATGGCGCGCTTTTCCAAGAATTATATAACCTAAATTAAAATTAAAAATCCTTTATAAAGTATGCAGATAGCGACATACCCAGATCGCAATTGTCATGTACGAAATGAAGATCAACCAAATATGTATAAGTAATCATAAAATAAAATATCGATATCCTGGTTTTAAGTTTCCAATCAGCTGTTTCAATTATCGCGCTAAGAAACGTAATTCCCGCCATCATTTTATATGACATTTGGCAAATCGTGCGCACAGATAAACAAACCCCAAAAGTCTTTGACAATGCGGCGGTGCCAAACTTACCTTGAAGAACTGTGAAGAACGGCGCGCTTTCCGTAGAAAGTGTGGTTACGTGGTACGTCTAGAATTTCGATGTTTTTGCGTTAATTATTGAATTTACCTGAAATGAAACTATTCGAATCGTTATGTGAATGTTCGAGGGTGATTTACAGAACAAATCGAAGTAGTGTTTTTGTGTTTTTATAGTGAAAAAAGTGACGTGAAGATGGAACATTTTTGGAACTTTGGGGGCCCATATCTTCTAAACTAAGACAGACCGCCACCTGTTGGTTTCACTAATGTTGTTCAGGAAGACTCAATGAATACAATGACACCAAAATCTGATTGATATCTGCTGGTCACTAATAACTTAATATTTACCGAAATTTGAATTAAAATAATTGTTGTCGATGGTGATTCTTCAAAGAAAAATAGAATTTTTTCTACTCAATTCAGGTTCAAGTTCGAAATATCTACAGTTATCAAGTAAATGACCGACAACCTGTGAGTATTCCAACCGTTTTATTGCAGAAAAATCGTATAATATTGCCCCTAACAGTCACCAGTTTCATCGCTTCGACTGCAATTCCCAATACAATGATCCAGTCTCTACAGAATAGAAATTGAATAAGCAAGCAACTGTTGATAGTAGGTAAAAGCACGGCTCTTTCAGTATATTGTTATATTTTTTAGGAGATATATAATAATTTGTAATCACTGATTATCTTAATGTCGATGTGTGAAGATGCATGGTATGATGATTTCGTATTGAAGAAATATAACTGAATTACACAAGTAAAAACTTAAGACGAACTCATTTATTTGAAGGAGTATAAATATTATATAATAAGTAATAAATAAATTATAATACTTGATCACATCAGTCTATACATATGATTTATTCGAAATCAATTTTGACCTTACTGTAGGAACTGGCTCTGGTTCTGATTGCTCAAAGAACGGGAATTTAATTGCACAAAATGTGGTAAAGATTGCAAATTATCAAAAAGGAGAGGTTGACAAATGAGAGGCTCATTCATACTTGAATCGCTGACTAAATTTGTGCATACTGCTCCAAACCTGGTTGTAGCTCTAACCTCACTGTATTTAGATTCTGAAAAGGTATATTTTGGATCAGATGAAACGTGGTACTGAATTCATCTGCAAGGCTTCTTGGATCAAATCGTTCTTTTCCAGATGAGTTTCAGGTATAACGGGACACATCTGTATTGGAAGTTCTTGTGTGTTTTTAAATATCTTTCAACTCATTTAAATTTTCAGTTGGGTTATTAGTTTGAGGTTGAATCACGCTGTTAAGATTAAGATCATTAATTTCAGGTTGGTTATGGATTGCTGTGGAGTTGAGTCCTTTCTGAACCATTTCTGCTACAAGCTGTGGTAGTCTTTCATTAATGAGTATGGTTTGTTTTGGGGGCTCTGGTTGAGGTTTACAATTGTGAACAAAGAAAGCATATGAGTCCATTACATTCACTTTGTGCAAATGTACAAAATTTATCTAGAAGAAAAAAATAGATTTTATTGAACTTGTTTGGTAAATAAATTAAGAAGTATACCTTGACCACAACGTTCAACCCTAGTCTAACAAATTTGTTCTTTCTTCTAGATGCTGGATTTACATCACTTAATACTTTGATATCCAAAGTTCCTCTGCATTTTCTTGCATCGAACAGAAGTTCTTTTTGTATTACTTTACCACCGTGCGTCCAACATTGGTACTGTTTCCTGAATTTTACTTTTGGTCCTGTATTTGAAGTCTTCTTAGCCCATACAGTATCAGTTACGTCTGAAAATATATCCACCCAACTATCACACAGTGTGTTATAGTCATCACTATTTCTTTCCATTTCTGTGCGAAATTTAATCTCGAAGGATTTCTCTTCGTTCCAACTACAGTTGATTATTTCAAATTTCTTGTTTATGGCTGTCAGTATGTTGATGAAATCCATGGTGGATTTATCTTTCGTTGGGGATTTTTCCATATTGTACAATATTAGGAGAAGAAAAACTTATTGTGGATCATTTAATGACTATTTTCACAACTACAGATACATTTATTTATAAATAACAGGAAAATTCAATTTTCCATTTTGTTGTCTTTATTTGACATTGATATGACAACAAACAAAACGTCAACAAAGTTTTGGAACAAAAGGACTACTACGTTTTGGAACTACTACAAATACGAAAGTACTAGGAGAATATTTTTCTATGGTTCTATCGGTATGTGAACATAGAAGCCATTACTTCCTTATTTTTACCTGCGTTTTCATGATCTTTTTGAATTAAATATTTAAATATGAGTACCAGTGAAACTTCGAATATCTATCGATTGTTATTTCATAGACTGACGATATTTATAAAAAAAATAGGTAAATAATTTGTATAATGAGGCAGTTACTGTTGAAAGTTTTATTTTTATTACTCGATTGGGTATGCTCGCCATAGCTCAAATTAATCCCTTGAAGCCCACATAATCTCATATTGAGCTAGTCCTTTGCTGTTAACTTCGTACCAAGCCTCTTTTTGTAGTCTTTTCCACCAGGCAGTAATTTTTGGGTATTTATCTCTGGAATGGTGAAATTAATATTTATTGTGGAATACCATGACACGAAAGCAAAGTCTGCTATAGTTATAGCATCACCAGTTAGGTATTTTTTATCACCCAGAATTTTTTCAACGATTTCTATGTTATGAAACAATCCATCGACATACGCTGTATTTTCCAAAAGACTTGATTTTTTCTTGATGCCAAGCACAATAGTTTCTGAAATGAAAGCAAGATTGGGATTACTTGAAAATTCAATATGAAGTTTTATTATTTGTCTCCATATGACGTTGGTTGTAGCAGAAGACCAGATTTTTATACTTTTATGTGAAAAAGTTTGTTCAATCACGCGTTTTTTATTGGATTTTGCGTGACTCTTATTATGAGCATCTTGCACGTGGCCGCAAAATTTCATTTCGATTGACTTCGTTTTGTCTGAGATATTGGGAACAAATATTTTGAATGGGCATATCTTATGGAACACCCTGTACGATTTGGCTGGTTAACGGACCTAACCGAGGCAATTGTTGAACCAAACTCACCCTGAAAATCTCAAGTCTCTAGGACAATCCCTTAGAAAGTTATCGTGCTAACGGCCGACTGGACGGCCCCATGGACAGAATTGAATTTGATCACGAATTCGTCATCGGGGAGTCGAGCCCTATCGTTTGAGACCATTTTCGGCTTTAAATTCGAAAATAATACACCGTGAAAAAATGTTACCAGAAAAAAAATTTCCAGAGAAAGGACCCCGCACATTTTGTCTGGGAATTGGCTCCCGGTGGATTTGGCTGAAAATTTGATATGATGTTCTACTAATCCTTCTGATCAAATGTCTAAACAGTCACGAAGCTGAAAAATGCATACTTCTAGGAGTTTTTAGTGATTTTTTGTGTCAATTATGGCTTACGTATTATGGGAATTGGCTCCCGGTGGATTTGGCTGAAAATTTGATATGATGTTCTACTAATCCTTCTGATCAAATGTCTTAACAGTCACGAAGCTGAAAAATGCATACTTCTAGGAGTTTTTAGCGATTTTTTGTATCCATTATGGCTTATACGTATTACCGTTCACACAGAAATGTTTGAAAATATTTCGAATTGACAGAATCTGCTTTCAATAATCACGAAATATTCTCGAACATTTCTGTGTGAACGGTAATACGTAAGCCATAATGGATACAAAAAATCGCTAAAAACTCCTAGAAGTATGCATTTTTCAGCTTCGTGACTGTGGAGACATTTGATCAGAAGGATTACTAGAACATCATATCAAATTTTCAGCCAAATCCACCGGGAGCCAATTCTCATACAAAATGTGCTGGGTCCTTTCTCCGGAAAAATTTTTTCTGGAAAAATTATATTCTCTGGAAATTTTTTTTTCTGGTAACATTTTTTCCCGGAAGATGGATCGGCCGTTCTGGTCCAATCTCGTGGCCGGCCCGTTCACCGGACTTGAACCCATTGGACTTTTTTACTGGGAAGCAGTTTAAGAAAACGTGTATTCAAAGGCAATCGAAAATAAATTTGAACTACGGCAGCTACAATTTAACAAGTGTTATACCAATTTGGAATCCTTACTAAATGCGCCAACTTTTGACAAAACATGCGTAGTACATTTTTTTTTCAATACAGTCAGTTGAAACTAGGCAATTGTTTATTTTGATTTTTTTTCTGAGAAGCAAGCCCTTTTTTATGAAACCTAGAGCAGCTGGTATCCAAGTTTTGATTACAGTTTAGACAAGCATTATTCAAGGTTACACAGCAAAAAAAAGTTGGAAAAAGTTGATATTTGTGGCAACAGAAGCGAAAAGACTGTCACAGGCTGTGGAATTTTGCGTGTTTTTTTAAATGCCCATTATTTCAAAATCATGCAACTTAGATTTTTTCTTTATTTTTCTGACAACCAGCATTACTTGCCTTCTCACCCGGTTCCGGGTTGATGTCGAGTTTTGGGACACCCTGTATAGTATACTATATATACTCTATAATCTTTGGTCAAATGTATCTCTTATGCCAAAAAAATATTTCATTTAAGAATTTTCACTCAATTCATAATGGGATTAATACTCTCGAGTTATTAACGCACTCGCTCCGGTCACGCCTTAAAATATCTCCATTAACCGCTGTCATTAATAAACTATAGTTAATCAAATAACTATTTCCCAACATTTCGTAGAGGATATTGAAGAGTACAGTTTCAAAAATTCCTTTCAGTTTTACAGAATAATTTTATTTCAGAAACTGACTATAATTATTTTGTTTATTCAATCGCTGCCCACATTCCTTTGAATTGTTCAACTCCTTGACGGTTTATCTCATAAAAAGGCTCTTTTTGTAACCTTTTCCACCATGCTGTAATTTTTGGATATTTATCTTCTGGAATATCGAAAGTGACATTCATTGTGGAATACCATGACACAAAAGCAAAATCGGCAATAGTGAGATCATCTCCAGCAAAATATTTTTTGTCTGCTAGAATTTTTTCGGCGATTTCCACATTGTGGAGCAATCCCTCTACAAGCTCTGGGTTCTGCTGAAGGGTAGATTTCTTCTTCCCACCAGTTACAATGGGTTTCTGAAAAGAGAACCCCCAATTGAGCACGAAATTCTAATAATTATGATTTATTGGTGAAAATGGATCTGTTGAAAGAAAATTACTTATGCAAAACAGTAATAATTTTTTTCCGTCGTCCTCAAAATAAAAAGTTTAGCGTATGCGAAATTGGTCAATAGTGACCCATTTCATTGGTCAATTTTCAGTATTCAGAATTAATATGAATAATGTTACAACTCTAGTGAAACATAGACATTGATATTATGTCGACTGAATTTCTAATGAAAAATTAAAATGTAGTTCAATCATGAATTTATACTCAATTATACTTAATTTTATAGTCCGGTCTATTTAGACCAATAAATGAGAGTGAAGTTACATAAAGTCCCAACAAGCTGAATTTCAGTGAAATTGTTCAAAATATAATTATAAACAATGTCTAGAAGTTCCCCATCGTTTGAATCGTTATATCTCAGAAACGGTGGCTCGTAAGGAAAAAATATTCATACATTTTTTATAGATAATTTTATGATCTACAATTTTTGTTTGAGGTACTTTTATGATAAAACTTACCGTTTTGCTGAAAATCGCGAAAAACTCATTTTTTTTACCTTTGACCTTGAATTAAATTTTTTCCTTACAGGGGAATGATGGGGAACTTTTAGACATTGTTTATAATTATGTTTTGAACAACTTCACAGAAATTCAGCTTGTTGGGACTTTATGTAACTCGAATGTCTAAATAGAGCGGACTATTATGTTCGATTGCCTATAACAATTGAACATTAAAATAGTATACCTACATTGAGCAATAATATAAGTCATTATTGATGAATTTATGTACAATCCCACATTTTATTTTGGGGTGGACGGAAAATAACCGTATTTGTATAATAAGAACTGTTATTCTCGAAATATTTTTTTTTGGTTGATCGTTTTTTTATCCGTATTATTGGGCGCACATAAAAGCTTTTTGTTGTCCCTGGCTTCATTTGTTATTGACATTTTGGAGGTGAATCTCTATTTCGGGTTCTGATTAAAATTGCAACAGCAATTATATTATCGGTTTCGGTTATTATTATGAACTGATATTATCCTTTTATCAATGTACAAATTTAGAATCAATAAGTGTTTGTTCAGTGTAATCGTATAAAAACTGATTAGTCATCTATCAATTTTTTTAACAAAATTGAGCAATATCAATGTACCATTGTGTATTATATTATATACGAGGTCTGTTTGAAAGAAAAGGTGAATTATGAATTTTTGCTTCGATTATCGATTTTTTCCTATGTTGATACACATAGGTTTGCTTTAGCAGCCAATTAGTAGCAGAGATAATTCTGTTACTAGTTTGTTGTTAACAACTGAAAAAGTTAGTCAAGTTATTCTGTATTTTTGAGTCAAATTTGGCATTCGTCCACTTTGACTCAAAAAAGTGTTTATGAAGCGATACAAACGCTTTAATACAAAGGCCGAGAACTCTGAGAAAATGTTAATGACGATGAGCGTCTTGAAGCTGGAAAATCATCGAATCAGTATCAGGTAAGTTGTAGAGGATGTTGGCATATTAATCGGCTCATGCCATGCAATTTTCTCGAATGTTTCGGGCAAGAGACGGTGGCAGCCAATTTAACTATAATGCAGCAGTGCTTAACTCGTGATTATGTGGCGAAAAAACACCATATTACACAGATTGGGCTTCCTGCGAATCTTTCCTATTCCCAAAACTGGAGAGACCAATGAAACGAAGGTGTTTTGCCACATACTTTCCGGACTAGGCCGGATTTGGATAAATGAGGCTGTTGATTTCCGTTGCAAAGAAATAAGGACTGACAGTTCAAATTAAATTAGTAGCATTGAGTTTAAAAATATTTTTAAACTCAATGTTAGTAGTCAAAGTTCGCAATTTTTTTGATCGCAATGAAATATGAAAAGTAGCAGCGATAGTGTTATCTTCTCAGAGTAAGAAATAAACATAGATGCCCCCATAGTAAAATTAATCCTTATTTATTTATCTATGGATGCCCCTACTCGTGAATTGTATACCATTGTATAAGGAAGAATTCCAAATACAATGATAGTACTGCGTTGGGCGTTTTCGGAAACCTACTCGATCACTAACTCGGGTTACAAATTGACGGATGAACAGTTCAATTGCTGTCAATTTGTAACCCGTGTTAGTGATCGAGTAAGTTTCCGAAAACGCCAATTGTAATCAACCAAGCTTTAGAGAAACAATTGGTTAGATTTTCATTTTTTCGATTCCTGAATAAAATACAACATTTTCGTTATTTTGCTATAATTACTGTAATAGCCTAAAGCAACAACTAACAGCCACCAAATCAGTAAAATAATTCAGTTTATGAACGTTAAATCTTAAATCGAAAAGAAAATGTAAACACATCGCATCAAGAAACTAAACATTAACAGAATATGTTGTCAAACTGACAGAATTGTCTGTAACAGACGCAAGTCGTTAGTATCAGAGTATGAACATACGGCACGGGTTCACAACGCCGGAATATTGTTCGCTTGTATAAGAAGATTCTACTTGACTACAAATGCGTAAAGGCACCTCTAGGTTTACTTTTTACTCTGAGGTGATTCTATACGGTTGCCGCAAATAGTTTTTGTTGGACTCACAGAATTTTACCTATTCGTCCAAAAAACCCTATTTTCCGGACTTAATTGTTAGGAATACTATTAATGATTGAAGATATAATGGATACGTTGAAACTTACGACAAGTATAAGAATCTTTGTGAATGTAGAAGTACTGAAGTTGAGCAATTGATCAATTATAGCACGCTTCTTTATATCTTTTGGATAGAGAGAATCATTTTTTCCATATTTGTCAACTAAATACCCATTATAGCATTACTCTCCCATAAGACGAAGTCGCCATCAACAAGGGTTGGAATCGTATGTGCTGGGTTGAGCTGGAATCAAAAGACACATTGTTTGAATCTACATACTTTGAGCTGCAATACAGGATGTTTAAAAAAATACAGACATTTGGGCAAAACGATAAAGCACTCTTGTATTTAGAACGAGAGCTAAAAAGGTGATCCCGTCTGTAGGATAAATACAAACTTGAAGTATGTTCAGTGAAAAATTTTCGGGTAAATGTATAGTTTACCGCCCAAATACCGATTTTCAAAATATTTGGCATATTGTTAAGTTATGATGTTGTGATGTCACAGTTTCAATTTGAGCACCGGCAAATCAATATTTCCTGAGAAAATCGAAAAAGACTTTGTAAATCGTTCATTATTCAAGTGCCACTTCTCTTAATTAGAGTCAGATCTTTTTTTATTTGAAAATGAGCGTTTTTGAATGATTCCCAGATAGGAACAGTGCCAAAGTATTCATAAGATTGGAAAATCACCCAAAAACACTAATTTTTCAATGAAAAAACAAAGATCTGGCTCGTATTGAGAAAAATGGCACCTGAATTATGAACGATTTATAGAATTTCTTTTCGTTTTCTCGGAAAATATTGATTTGCTGTTGCTCAAATTGAATCTGTGGCGCCACAACATCATAACGAAACAATATGCCAAATATTTTGGAAATCGGTAACTGGGCGGTAAAGATATTAACCGCAGAAATTTTCATGCTGCAACTTTTCGGATGCCCTGTGTAGATACCCAATATTCAATAACAAGGTCACCGCATAGAGTTGTGATGAGAACAAAATTATATGATACCAATTACCAGTTGAAGAGGGGTTACAATGAATACACACCTTCAAGAATTCCTCTTGGAATTGTTCGCCTGCCCTAACGTTCAATTCTTTTTGTTCTAATTCGATGTCCAAACATTTGGCTGTCATTAGCACTGCCCTGACTGGAGGACTGGCTGGTAGCATGTAAAGAAACCGGAGCCATGTTTGCTTCTCAATACACTACTTGACTGCCTTGTCTGCTTATATTTACTACACAACTACACCCAACTTGTTTCAGAGTTGTGCGATAGCAAAGTGACTCGATGAGTGGGAACAGCTATTGAATTATCTCATTCGAATGGTAGTGGGAGCAATCAGAAGATATGAGTGGTACGAGGGCTTCATCAAAAACCCATTTCAATCTCTGGTTTTGTACAAGGTCAAGGGGTAGAGTGATGTTATACTTATCATGATTATAGTAATGTTCGTTATTCGTCAAATCAAAACAATTAACCTGTGGTTTAGTTATTTTAGTTTAGTTTGAAAAGAGGTTACAGTTCACTGCGACCTGAAGGTCTATTGTGCCCCCACCAGAGCTGTTCGGACCATACCCTCACAGCTCGCCTTTCAGTTCCAGAGATCTGATGAAAACCAATATCTGTGAAGGATTCAACGAGGCTAGTTACTCACTCACAATTTTCTCGCCCAAGGCATTTCCTCCTCGCAATGCCAAAGCATTCCGTGACTAGGTCAATGGGGGTTTCTCTTAGACTATGTCACCTATACTTAGTCTGAAGGGTTTCTTCCTCCTCCCCACTGAACCTACACTTGTCAGTGTCCTACAATCCCATCCTCAACAGGTGCCTCCTGAGGCGACAATGTCCTGTAAGAAAGCCAGTGAGGAGGTGTAATTGTTTCTTACTTAGATCCAGATATCTTTTGGATATTGCTGTTTCAAAGTTCCAAAGGAACTAAGAGGAATGATCCATCCCTGGGAGATTCCGCCAGAGTTTTTCCTATGGGCTTTCTCCTTCTCCAGAAACTCCATTTTATAGGTACATTTACCTATACCACAGAAGGGTTCTTGGCCAATGAGTTGCCCTCTTTGGCAAGTGTATTGGCCTTTTCGATTCCTTTGATTCCCGAATTGCCGGGAACCCAGATTAAAAATATCTTATTTTTCTTGTCTATCTATTAACCCGTAACTGGTATGGTACGTTTCCTGGTACGTATTCGGTAACGTGGGGTCAGTCAGACCCCAAACTTTTTTCACGAAATATATGTGTTCGCATTAAACTAATAATTGCTTCAGCTCCTGAGAATTTAAAGAATATTCTGTTTAAGAATATTAGGAAGATACTTATTTTCTATTCTTCTTTTCATATGGAGGAAAACGCTTTCCAAGGCATCGAAGTTTTGAAATGACCATTCTTCTAATCGTGAATCATCCATTCGCGTTCGCATTCGCCGGGGCCGTAGCTAGGGGAGGGCAAAATGGGGCAATGCCCTACCTTTAATTTGCAATGCCCTACCTTAAAAATAGTAATAATTCAAATTAATAGTAATTTTTTTACTTCTGCCCTATCCGTTACATCCATTGCCCTACCTTAAATTCATCTTTAGCTTCGGCTTTGGCATTCGCTTTCGTGCAAAACTTGATATCGCAATATGACTTCGATTACAGAATAATAACACTATTGGTCAGGTGGAATCTAGTATATATTCTAGTAGAATCGCGCTGAATTAATCGTAATAGATTCGTAACACTGAACTACTACTTCTATATTACAATTGAATTTTCTTTGATTTTGTTAAAACTTTGGCCACGAAATTTTGGAAATTCAGAACATCAGATCGATCCATTCACAAAAATAATTCCACTCGAATCGGATATCTTTTTATGGAAATATGGAGTTTCTTTTTTTCAATATTTCAATTGAGTTCTGTTCACAATATGCACACATAATTTTGCATGAGGCTGTAATGAGCATCTTGCATTTAGCTGTAACATTTCATTCCGATTGGTTTCGTATTTTCTGAGATATTGAGGAACAAAAATTTTGAATGGCCATATTTCATGGAGCACCCTGTACGATTTGGCTGGTTAACGAACTTAATCGAGCCATTTGGGGCCCAAATTCATACTGAAAATTTCAAGTCTCTAAGTCAATCCCTTCGAAAGTTATTGTGCTAACGGCCAGACGGGCCCACGGACAGAATTGAATTTGATCACGAATTCGTCATCAGAGAGTATAACCATATCTTTTGAT
This sequence comes from Propylea japonica, assembly GCA_013421045.1. Lineage (NCBI taxonomy): Eukaryota > Metazoa > Arthropoda > Insecta > Coleoptera > Coccinellidae > Propylea > Propylea japonica. Next base: position 12,585,607 of record CM024248.1, on the reverse strand, counting down.
ACCATTTTCGGCTCAAAATTCGAAAATTACGGACATTTGGCGAAACGATATACCTAGTCCTTGTTTAAGTAGAACTGGGGCTCAAAAATAATATGACATAAAATTTATTTTATTTCTGCTTGATGATACAACATAAATATATGTCCTAACTACTTTATACCTTCTCCGAAATAAAAAATTTCATGTCCATACAAATTTATTATTTTGAGCCAAATCGAGAAATATTAACCCATTGACTACTTCTATTAAAAATACCACAGTGCTTCCAATATGCTTTTCTGGTTAATCCCAACAAGTACAGCCTCTCCTATCCAGACCCAAAGACCCATTTCATGAACGCACCCGGTTGGTTGGATTCCTCCTTTCATTCCCATACCAAATTTAAGCCACCGAAAATACTACCATAGCTGTCAAAATTTGGTCATCTCGCTTACCCATGATGCTAGGCTCGCATGAACCATGGGCAATATTCGTGAGATTTCTTTGAATATCGTCCCAATGACAGGAATCGAACTGATCGTATTTTCGAAAAAGTTCTCGTTGAATTTTTCGAATATGTTAGGATTCAATAATTCACTTATTGGAATAGCGGAGGTACACCTATGCTCAGATCCAACGATTCTTTCAAACTTGGTATCAATCTCATGACGTAGAATGGAGCTTGCCCTGTCATGACGAAGAATGACATTCTTTTCAAGAGAAGGCTCAATGAAGCGTAGAAGTTAGTGCTCATTTTATGCAATATACTAATGACATTAGCAAGTCCGAAAGATGTGCCCACCAAGTGTTCCTTCACTATTTCGTTGATGTTCACGTTGTTGATCACTAACTTGTCCTCCAGGAAAGCATTGCAATAGTATGAGATTATACTCGAAATTTTAGGTGATGCCTTTGCGTTAGCAACCCTTTGTATGAGCTTAATTTTTTCGATAATCAACGAATAGGTTGCGTTCTTGATTGAAGATATGACTTGAATGATAATATCAATGAGCACCTCAAGAGATACTCTATTAAGAGAGAATTGAACCAAATGGTACACCAAAGTCTCAATCCCTCTTAGACCTCTGTAGAGACCACCATTAAACTCTCTGACGATGTTGTATAGTACACTGGGATACTTCAAGCTGTGCAATGAGGACACTTCACTCTGTTGAAGTTGGTCCAGGACCAGAGCTAGAGACTCTGAACCACATTCTGCCATGAAGATTGGTTGGAAATCAAAGTTTGGCTTCAGGATAAGTCTCTCTATTGCTCCTTGCGTTTCTTCAAGCATTCTAGATAATCCCCTGAAGACCGAGACCACGTTTACGAGGCCTCCATAAACAAAAGAGTTCTTGAAGTTAAACTTCATATCGAAGATGTTTTGAAGTCTTTGTTTTCTTATCTTACACAATTCTCCGAATAGATTGAGAGAAATAGACAGGATATCAGTCTTCTTGTACTCAGCAAAATCAGATATTTCTGGTTCCAGGGTTTCTATGATGTTACGATGTGCTGATACAATATGGTCGGGTGCTGTCTTGATTTGAAACGTTTTCGTTTCATAATAAGCTTCATCATAAATAGGAATGTCTGTCAAGCTACTTATGGACTCAACATAATCGGCAATATTTGACTTCGTAACATTGAAAGAGGCAGAAATTCGCACGCCCATAGATTTTTCGATATCATATAGAATTTGCATGCCAGTATTTCCGTCGAATAAGAGAGATAGATCATTGTCAGTGTCAATCACAACTCCCATTTGTTTCTGGATATTGTACAATGATTGTATGGACGGTCGAGCGCCACATGTGAGGCGCAGCGCTGAAAAAAATGTCAAAATTATATTATTGCTGTTGTTAAAAATGAAAAGGAATTATTGTTAGTGGGTAATTTTTCATGAGACATATTCTCTTAACATTTTGTTCTGTTTTTACCAGGTGAAAAAACAATGTTTCTCTCAGCATATTTAGAGTTCTATAATCAGCTTGCGAAATGTTGAAACTTTGTTTTCTAATTCTAACATCTGGTACAAATCATCAGAAATTATCAAAACCAATCAATCAATCAATCATCGTCTCAAGACATTATAATAATCAATAATTGCAGAAAATCAAATAAGTATTCGACTATACACACACGAATGTTAAGAATTATCCAAAAAATAAAGAAATAACAGTATTTTCTAGATGTTTAAAATATATGGATTGAATCAGTGTTCTCCGGGCTATCTTACACTTAAATTGATTTGACATTGTTAGAGCATTTGAGATTTTTTAAGAAATCATTGAAAACCAATGAATTCGTGGAATTTTCATTTAAAAAATGCACGACGAAATCCGCATCATGCAAATTTTGATTTGGCACATTTAGATCTGTAGAGTTGAATTTCAGTAACTTAGGATAAAATTGAATCTTTAGTTTTGTGTAGAAACAATTGACAAAATTAGTATCACATTAACTGTAATTTTTGATTTGAAAGTTTCGAAGCATAAGGTGGTAGGTACTTACCGCAATTCATCCTTGGAGGGCATGCTGAAAATTACCATGTGTGAGATAATTCATGACATAATTAAAACAACTATGGGAATATATGAACCTTATCATTTTGAATTCTAAATTATTATTCATATTTTTCCTCATTGCTTTTTATGTGATAACGGTATAAATGAGTCAAGAAATACATATAACGTATTTTCAGTTACAGAAGTGTGAATTTCCAGATAAATATGTAGAGTAGGTATCGAAAAGTGGAAAAAAGTATTTTAAATATTTCGCCCCAACAAAAAGAGGGTATAAAGAAATATATTGAGAGGATAAAAATAATAATACTTAATATAAATTCCAAAAAGTCTAAATATTTTTGTTAAACATCTTCTTTACTACTCAAGAAGATCATCATAACGTAAAATGAAAAAACTAAATTTGGTAAATAAGTCTCCTACTGCCTTCAAACCACGATACACAAACACCGGTATGCCAGATTCGTGGTCTAAACTCGTCCGGCGCGAGCATTTACCCATCTACGTCATTAGGAGAACAAATTCTAATCAATTCTCTCTCTCTCTTCTCTCTCTTCTCTCTCTTCAATCACGCAAATGCTATGGAAATGATCCCAGTGACGTCACGCTCGATGCGCGTCGGCATACCGGTGTTTGTGTATCGTGCTTCAAACAATAAAAATTCAGGCCAAAATAACGATTTAATGCTAGCTAACTTACCCAGAGAATTTTTCAAACCAATGAAGACAATTGAAAAGATCAAACAACTCAACAGCCCCATGTTTTCGATCCAACTGCATAGATTTGAAACGGGTTGGCTTCAATTTAGGTAAATAATAAAAAAATATAGTAAAATAACAAGTTTAATAGTTTTTCTGGATTTCGAAATCTTGGTTCGTATATGGACTAGATATTATAAATCAAATAATCTCGTAATTGCTTTAAAATAAGCAAAAAATAAGTTTATTCCTAGATAATAATTGGCCATTTTTCGGACTAAACTTGCAATTGTTCAGCGTCATTAGTTTTATGAGGACCTATTAGAGTAAAAGGTATATAACAATGGTGCAACTACAAGGGGCATGGATTTACTTCTTTTGTAGTTACACTTTTTTCGCATAACCTCGAAATTCATGTGAAAATTCAAAAACCCATGATTTTAGTTTATTATTTTTATCTTTTAGAAAAAAAATGTTCGTGAAATTTTATTCATTTTTTTTATTCGAAATATTCATTTTCAATTAATATTGACTTAAAATCGAGATAGCACCCTAATTTTCAATCGAGAATACTTACGTCAAAATATCAGTTTTTGAAAAAATCTGTGCAACTATTACAAAAAATAAACATTACATTTTACCAACGAACTTTACCGATACATTCAAGTTTCAGAACAACTCGGATGTTATCTTGAGGAAATTATAATATCGAGGCAGATTTCGGTTAAAACACGACTCCGATGAACACTCTGTTTCCATATAAAAGAGAGCGTCCACCTATCGGCAGCGAACGCAGCGGACGAAGCGGATTTTAGAATTCTCTGTATAGAATCCGATTCGTTCGGCGCGGGTAGGTGGACGCACTTGCATTAGTTTCTATACAAAGGATTCTAAAATCCGCTGCGTCCGCTCCGTCCGCTGCGTTCGCTGCCGATAGGTGGACGCTTACCTTAAACAACCGTCCAAAATCGAATGAATACCTTTTTCGTCTACAAAAGTTGAATATTCGTAAAAGATTTGTCCTGCAATCATACAAAAATATTTATTTACTTCGCACTTAAAACATTTCAAAGTATACAACCTATATTATTCATCACGTATAATAATATTCGATTAAGTATTTACATATTTACATAATAGATATAATACTTTCAGAGGCTTACTCAGCGTACACTATAGTTCGATAAATAAATAATTAAAAAAATACTATAAAATTCAACCGAAATTCTCGAAATGATGAACGAAATATGGAAGTTTTCTTCCTTTGTTGACATCATCACAAGAAGACATTACGCTTTTGGTGAGAGGTCTGGGTCCACAACTGAAGACTCCAATTTTGCTCACCTGAAACAGAATTGAATTATATATAAATAATAAATCGATTCAATTAAAAAAATAGAAGTATATTAGCCTGAGTATTTGCATTTTTTAACGTTTATTATTCTTCTTTTCATTCCGAGTATACTAGTTGATAAATGAATTAAGTGCTTCAAATGAAATTCATTTTATAGACTCCCTGTCATTATAATGTTATAATTATATGACAACTCACGTAGCTATGCCTCTTCTGAACGAATTTCAAAAATGATGTCATATCAGGCCTTCCAAAATGATTTACAGCTTTCAAACCAGTAAAAATAGACGTCTTCGCCAGTCTTTGAAAATGGTTCTCACAAATATACTAGAAAAAGAAAACAATTATGTTATAAAAAATTTGATAAAAAAATACACAAGCAGATGATACTAAATAGAAAATATCAGCACTATTATTCACTCATTTCAAAGTGAAACTGTTCAATCAACTTACCAGCATAGTTGTTCGAAGATCGAATTTGTGGAAGAACTGTGTAATAAAAATGTGTATTTCCAGCACATTGGTGACGTCTTTCTTTTCAACGTCTCTCAACACATCTATGAACCATTCGAAATGTTTGTGGGATGGACAAATCCATAAAAAGTATACCTGTAATTGAATAGTGTAAGTAGTTTATTTTAACGAAATTTTGCGATATATTTTGGAATATTGCTCTTTTTCTCTTCATTGTCTACCCAAAATAATAGAAGGAACCTACTTTTTTACAAGAAACTCCAGAGTATCTGTTTGTTGATGTCCCAAACACTAAGTCGTTGAGTATAGATGCGTATGGTGTAACTCCTATACCACCACCGACCATCACAGCTACCTCAAACTTATACCAGTCTTGATTTCCTCCTCCAAAAGGCCCTTCCAGAAGTATTTTCGGGTGATCTTCCGAGTTGAAGTTACCAGGATCGAAATAGTTCCTCAGTTTCCAAGTCCAGGGTCCTGGAAAAGTTTAAAATGAATTGATGCAAAAGATACCTCAAGTTTAAGCTTGAAAAATTTGCTTCCAGAATGGTACCTACTTTGCACACACTCTGTGAAACATTACTTCGCACGATATGTGAAATATTAAACGAGAAATTCTATATTTTGAAATCAGAGAACAAAACTTATAATAATTATCGAAAATTGTTTTCCAAAATACTCCACATGCACTATGCAGATTCTATACGCTTTAGCATGCTTTTTTCTTTTTACTTATTGACAAGCCCATTTGCCACTCTGATTGAGGAATCTTAAAAAAATGTTTTGAACGTATCAGGTATCAGGTTCGAAAATACTGACCTCTCAGTTTATTCTCACAGGAAATAAAAAGAAGAACTGACCTCTGAGTTAATTATTTACGTATTGGAACGAAGAGAAGTCATTCGGTGCCTAATCAAGACTCTACAGGGTGTTTAAGACGTTCCAAACAGCCAATATCTCGACTCTCAGACAAGGTAGAAAGTTAAAAAAAAGTATTTTAAATTGCAGCCATTTTGTTTCTAATCACCATTCCTTAGAAAACTTCTCATGGATATTAATTTCTTAAATTCATCTTCAATTTTTTCCTTTGAATGATTCCGCAGTAAAAGAAATATATGTTTTACGTTACAACAATTTTTCTTCATTTTAAGTGGAGTGAACCCTCAAAAATAATAGCGGTGAATTATAGCGCATTCACCATTTTGCGACTCTCACAGCATGAACCAATAAAAGACCCCGAAACATATTTGAAACAACAAAATAATGGAAAGAATTGAATTAAAAGAGGCGTCAAAATAAAATAAAGTGGATATGCCACAATTCATAATTATTATTCTTGAGGGTTGAATCTACGAAAAATGATAAAACATTGTTTTAACTTTTACTGGGTAGTCGTATGAAGGAAAAAGATATAAGGGTCCAATTTCAAAAAAATATGCGGGGATATTTTTTCAAAGATTTTCTGATAGAGTTTTGATTGTATTGGAAATATTTTTTGTTAGATATTTTAACATTGTCTGATAGTCGAGATATTGGCTGTAAGGAACATCTTATGTCAAACTTTATCTCACGATAGAGTCGCTGCAATATTGCAACATTAGAATTGTCCATTCCCGAATCATAGAAGGCAAACTTCGCATGAGTAATGTAGAGAGTCTTACCTTGTGCTTTGATGTGACATGAAAGGAAATTCTCATGAGGTGCTGATGTTAAAGTAAAGGAATGATACTCTCTATTCTTGAAGGCACTACATGCCAAACGAACCCATTGACCAGATAAATATTTAAAATTCGGTGGACGGTAGAACATCACTTTTATCACATCCGAAGGAAGCAATTCTGTTTCGATTACATCCAAGGGGATATATCTTGTTCTTAAGCTAACCACCTATAAGAAAAATCACCACAGTAATGTGAAACGAATTAATGTTACATATTCAAAGAAATAAAAATTCAATCCAACATTCTAGGTATATTTTTACCTTATCAAGAATATAAATTATTCCTGGTACCAGAAGGAATATCCAGAATCTTGGTGGACCAGTTAACCTTGCAAGACCATGAATGAGACTGAGTAAATATAGACCTATGTAGAGACTGTGAGTTGACCAAAAGTAGTTGTAAGCCTTCTTTCTGATTGTTGGATGCGCGAATATAACTATTATACACATAATAATATAAAGTAAAATCCCTGTGACACCTGAAATAAAAATATAAGTTCTTCATTTCTGTTCGTACTCTACTAATATTTTAATTGAATTTCAATAACTTCTTTATTTTCCTCCTCATCTCTCACCGAGCTTTTATCTGTATGGGCAACTTTGTGGCGGGAATTTTTTGGATTCATTAAAGCTCCCATTCACTGAATAATAAACCTTTTTTAACTAACACTTAATATCTTCCTGATACAAACTGTAGAGAAAATGAACAAGAAATGAGGCACAAATAATAATGAAATTCAACTTTTAAAGAGTTCAAAGTCAGCCATATTGGTGTGCCCCTTCTTTATTTTGTGTTGTTTTGTTTACGTGACACTTGTCAACGTTAGGGACTTCCTCTACCACCATGCACCTACCACAGTAACATTAGCTATTCAGAAATTTGCTAAGTGATTGTAATGAGTATTGGTTTGAAGCTCACAAGAGAATTTTGCTAAAAGTTAATGCAAAAAAATCGTTTCAAGACTTGGAAGAGCGAAGAATTTGCCCTGTTTGGCCGAAAGCGGTGAATTTCCGTATATCGTGTTTTCTGACGAGATGATTTTTCCACTTGGGCAATTATTAAACTCCCAAAACAATAGAGGTTACCTAACAAACCGTTCATATGTGAATCTGAATCATCGGTTGGCTACCAGGAACCAGTACCCGCCACAAATAATGGTTTGGACCGTTGATGGTCACATTTCGGTCGCAGACCATAAATGTTCCAAAAGCAGACTGCACCGGCTCACAAAGCGCGAATGAACCAAGAATGGTTGAAAAACAACGTTTCGAACTTTATTTCAACCACACGGTGGCTTTCGATTTGATCAGAAGTGAATCCATTGGATTATTCTCTCTGAGCCATTTTGGAAAGCAAGATCCACACTAAAAAATATATCAGCTTCGACACTCTGAAGAAAGCCATTGTCGGTTCTGAAATACCGGCAAGTTACGTTCGGGCGATTCGCTTTTTGACCGTCTCAAGGCAATAGTCTCAGTGAAAGGTGGTCATCTCGAGCCAAAGTGAATTGATTCTGAAAATTCGATCATTTTCACATGTTCTGTACATAAAAATAAATGAAAATCATTCTACTGACCGAATTTATGGCTTTTTGAATAGGTTACACTTGGAGTGCTGGACCCTGTACATATTTATTGCGAAAATAAATTCCTACTCACCAGTTATAGTTTGGAACAGCCAAAACGTTATTCCTGGCCTCACATCTGAGGCAAACCTGACTTCATTAGTGAGACACTTCAAATTTTCAACAGGTTGCGTCGATATATGATAAAAGTTTATAATATGTCCAACTGTATGTAAAAGAGAGAAAAAGAGAGCTGTGCAAGCAGCAATCTTGTGGAATTGAATGTGGGCATCTAATGGAATGTATTGTTGAAGTGAGAATTCTTTCAACTTGGTTAAAAGATTCCTTGACATTGTGAGTAGAAGGATGCTATAACAGAATGACAGTGATGCTGCTGACCCTCTTGTTACCGCTATTCCTACACCCATGATATGACGAAGATCTGTGTGTTCGGCCATAAAAGAGTAGTCTGGAAAAAAATACGGAGTGTAATTATGCACCTATTGATCGAATTAAAAGAAGGAAGTGTAGGAATACACAAAAATTTGTATATTTTTCAAAATACGAAGTACGAGATATTCAAAACTAACAATAATTTTTGAATTCCTCGTTCAATTCCTGACAAAAATCTCTCGTGTTTTTCTTTAGGTTAGAGCGTCGTTTTTATGTAAAAAAATAAAACATCTTAACATAGTGTCGCTATACTTTCACTATGAAAATGGTGAAAATTTGGCAGAGACGGTTCGTAAAACTCGAACATTTTTGGTTCGTCGTGAAGCACACAGGAAAATTCCAGCTATTGGGACAAGTTGGTGATGTGAAGAATGAAACTCGTGATCTTCGCTCAAGAACAGCCGAGAATATTGCTACTGTAGCCAAAAGTGTTGAAGAAAGCATAGGTTTGTCCATTCCTCGTCGTTCTTTGGAATTAGATATTCCACAAACGTCATTACACCGTATTTTTCATAAAGATTTGGGTCTTAAGGATATGTGCCACACAAGCAACGAAACCATTGATCTTTTGCGGGAAAAGTTTCTGGACCGTGTTACCTCTCGAAGAGGTGTTCACAATTGGCCACCGAGATCTTGTGATTTAACACCTTGCGACTTCTTCTTTCGGGGACACGTGAAAGAGAAGGTCTACGCCTATAGCCCAACGTCGATTCAGACCTCAAACATGAAATTCGTGAGGCTATCGAGGGCATTGGGCAGCCATTTTGCGATTTGGTTATGGAAAATTTCATTAAAAGAATATGGTCCTGTAAGCGTGGTCGCGGTGGTCATTTGCCTGATGTTATTTTCCACTATTAACGGCATAGCTTCTTCTTTATAATGAAATAAACATACGATCATTCATATTGAAAAATGGCATTTTTATTTGAATATCAAAATAACAACTCTTATTGGAAAACCCTCCACACAATGTGTTACATTAACGACAAATACGCCTTAAAATGTTTTTTTTTGCATAAAAACGGCGCCCCATACGAAAGAAAGTAGTAGAGATTTTTCGTTACGAATCGAACGAAGATTTCTAAAATGGTAGTTTGTTCAATATCTCAGTGGTGAACCATTTTTTTGTCCGTCTCCAAGTGAAACTCGGAAGACAAAGCATTTGTCACCTACTGAAGTTTTCGCACTTTTCACTAACATCCTCTATATAGTCGAAAAAGATTGAATAATGGTTTATTCATATCAGATGGAAATAAGTTAATTCTACTTACGTATGAATCTCTCCACGAAAAGAGCTATCGTTACTACGTAAAAAATGAATAAATAAAATATATTCTGCCGATTTTCCTCTAGGAATGTTATGAAACCATCCCATTTAGCCCTAATAGCCCCCTTTTCTGACTCTGTAGACGGCTCGATATGGAAACTAGTCATTCTGGAACATATAAATCATAAATTGTAATAAAAAATATGTAAGAGAAATTAAATTTGTTCTGTACCTTGCAACATTCGTTGAAGTGTCCAGAAAATTCTGTTTGGCACCTTTACAGTCCAGACCTATCGCCACGAAATCGCCTTTGTATTCCTTCATCATCTCCTTGAAGTCTGAATAAGTGAGGAAGTTTTTATGCTGCAGACCAGCATCCTACAATAATTTATGATAGTAGTAATATTCCATAACTAGACGAAGTTCAGTGTCAAAAAGTCTGACACTACGACTAAATAAATCAAAAGCAGGTTTAGCGAAGCCCATTCAAGGTTTTTCAATGAAAAGATTTAATGTGACACAAAAAAGTACTTTGCAAGAAATCGATGGAATGACATTACGAATTCTCAATTCAAAATTTATTGTAGAGCATTGCACCCTATATACATCAAATTAAAAAATCCAATAATAATGAAACCAGAAAATTATCGTAATCATAATATAATTGCAGGTCGTTAGCTGAAATCGTTCACCAGATGGGCAAATAATACCTAGTACCTACGTTCAAAATTATTCACTTTGCTCTTAAGAGTAGTTTGCAGAGCTCACCTAGATTGAACTGTAGATCAGAATTATGTTATTGAACGAATCCATATCAAAGTGCGTTCACGAAACTTTGAGCCGTACTTGGCCATGACAATTTGGCATATTCCACTGTGTATATTAAAATTTTGGGAAAGATTGTTTATTTTCTTGTCAGATTGATACGCAATGTTGTCAATATTGCACAGAGTTCTCTAATAACTCGGAAGCTCGTCAGACGAGGCCGGGTACATTCGGCAACGTTGACTTTATTTTACGTTATGACAGTAAATACTGCCAACTTCAGATAAATAAACAAACGCCTACAATGCGCTCAATAATATGTGAACGGAGTATACTTCAATATGAGTGTATTTCAAAAAGCATCATCTCTAATACTTTTTGTTGAACAGATTCACAGATTATTGGTATAGATTTGATGATAACGTCACCCCAGATGTAGATGTTAAATCTCAAGATCTGAATTGCCCCCATGTTTTCAAAAGCTAGCGTCGCCTCTGCTTGTCACCAGAGAGGTGCCCCACTACGACCCAAAAGTGTTTTAGTTTTGCGAAATGCGACAGCAAATTTTCGCCAATTTTCTAGTGAATTTTAACAATTTCACGGCGTTATATTTTTAGTGATGGCGTAGTTTTAGTTTGTTAAATGTCAAAAGATGGCAGCTTCAAACTGCCCAGATAACGAGCCTTTCAAAATGTGATTGAAATAACTTCAAAACTGTCTTACCTGGAACATGCCATCAATCAGTTCTGTGACATGGTCGTCGGACAAGCTGGTAGTTCTTGCAATCTCTACCAGAGACCTCAGCATTTCTGATAATTCTACTTTGTCTATTACACCATTGCCATCGTTATCACACATATCGAATATAATGCGAAGCTTGTCTTCAGTTTTTCCTCGAGAAAATAATACAACGGTATCTAAGAATTCCTGTAACAAAATAAAAAATCTCACATAGGGATAAATATTATACAGGATGACCCAAGATGTGTATTTTTCCCTTTAAACGATTCTATACTAAAAGAAAAATATGTTTTCATCACTTTGCGTAAACTCAACCCTTGAAAATAGCTATAAAATTTGACGCATTCACCATTTTGCGATTTATGGTGAAATGTTTTTCGTGTCCAAAGATATTCAATACAGACAATAAACAAAACATCAAGACGAAAGAGACCTTGAAATGCAATAAAACAACTTAATAATTAAAATATTTAACTAGAAAAAAGTTGTTTTATTGCGTTTCAAAGTCTCTTTCGTCTTGATGTTTTGTTTATTGTCTGTATTGAATATCTTTGGACACGAAAAATATTTCAGCATAAATTGGAAAATTGGTGAATGCGTCACATTTTATAGCTATTTTCAAGGATTGAGTTTACGCAAAGTGATGAAAACATATTTTTCTTTTAGTATAGAAGTGTCAAGATAAAACGAAGGGGATATGAAAAACAATATTATATTTAAGGGTTTAATCGTTGTTTGAGGAGAAACAATGGTTGAATCTACGTAAAATAATGAAAAATATTTTGACTATACCTTTTCTTTTACTGGGGAATCTTCCAAAAGAAAAATAAGAGGGTACAACGCAAAATATCGGGGGTAGTGCGGTAATCAGACACAAAATTCTTACGACGGATACAATTTGAAATACTTTTCGTTTAAACTTTCTGTTTTCTGAGGGCGAGATATTAACTGAATCATCTTGGAACATCCTGTACATTAAATGCTATAAAAATTTTAAACACCTGAATAAGAGAGTGAGGAGCCTCAGTTCTACCGACTGTGGATATGACACGAACTATTTTAGGCGTTTCTACAACTTTTCACAACCCTTACGCATTTAAATTTCTCTCGCGAATATTCGTTTTTTTTGTTGAACTAGTACCCACAATATTTAGTCGTCTTTTGCCTGCATGTAGTCCTAAGTGATTCCAATAAATTTGAACTACTTGGAGGGTTATTCCCAACATAAGAATATAATGGTCAATAGCTAACTCTTGGGTATCCTTTCGTTTCTATTTGTCCTTGAGGAATTAGGAGTATTTGGGAACGTAAATACTAAATAGATTCACCGGTAATGAAGAAATGGGAAACAGTTTCATATGAGTTTATGGTGACCTGAAGGAATTCAGATCACCTCAAAAAACTTATATACCTAGTATGAGAATACTCACCTGGAATGATATTCGACCATCTCCATCCTTATCAACAATATTGAACATTTTCTTCACGAAAACTGCTTCCGGTTTCATGCCTAGAGCAGTGGCAAATTCAGATTTGGTAAGAGATGTCCGCATCACTGTTACAACTTCCCCATCCACACTTGTCGTTGATCTTCTGCGCCTTTCGCCAGGTCTTAGACCGAAAGTGAGGGCATAGGCCTCTCGGAAGAAATGCTCCAATTTTTTCTGCCTTCTTTCTCTTGTTTCTGCCTTTGCTAATATTATTTCTCTAGCAACCTAGAAAAGAAAAATATATAATAGCTGGAGATGTAGACCTCATACACTGACAACACTAATACCATTTTTTTTCAAAAGAATAGGTCTCCGAACGAGACATTTCAGACTCCATAACGAGTTAAACTTGTATTATTATTATTTCAGCTGGAGTCGTTATGGTAAGGTTAGATTTAACTGCGACTATATAGGTCTTTTGTTCTTTGCCCAAGAAGCCTTGGCCTTCATCTCTTGGGGGTCCAGAAACGGATTTCCCGTATAAATCGTTTTAAGGCCAGCCAGCTTTGGACACTTGCGTGCCACGTCTTCAACTGTTTCTGCTTCTGATCTACAAAGTCTACAAATCTCTTTTGTTGACTTTTCCATACAGTACAAATGATGTTAGCACCGACAGTGCCCCGTCAGAAGTCCTACCATTGCCCGAAGCTCGGCTAGTGATAGCTTCAAGAGCGCTCTGGTATAGGCAGGTGAACTCATCACGAATTTTTTGGATTGAGTTAGTCCAGGGCTGTTTCACCAGAGGGTTATTTAGTTATTCAACTCCCATTGATGGAGAACTACTTTAAATTAGTATTTTTCAAGCCTACAGAAAGTTAATCGGCTTTTGCAACAATACATTGGCCAGCCACCCAAAGCAGAATCACTTAATTGCCTCTTGCCAGTTGATTTATGGTGCTACGGCACTCAACAGGTAAACTTGTAGAAAGATTTATTGATTCGAGAAGAAACAAAATATCTACAAAAATTCAACAAAAGTATACAGTACATTTAGGCGAGAGAACCGCACATATTCAAGCTGTTTGCCTGATAGAAAATTTCATGTGAGAAATTCACCTCGATCTGGTCGTCCTGTCATCGAAGAAGATTATAGAATTGACCGAATTATAGAGTAAGTTCGGTCCGAAAGTAGCAGAGAAATAGCGGATACACTAAAAATCAATGATTTTTCAGTTTGGCGACAAATGAACATATTCAGAAATATAAGAAAGATCAGTGTTAGAAGATTCTAACTGGACCATATCCAGGACAAAAGTTAGCTTCACCAGAAGCTGTCAAAAATAACTAGCCAAAGCCTCAGCATGTAAACTATACCGGTAGCTTCACCAGAAGCTGTTAAAAATTACTAGACAAAGCCTCAGCATGTGCTCAGCATGCTGTGAAATAATGAAGATATCCGGAAAAATGGAGAAGTCGATTGCCAATATTGATTGCGATTGAAAAATATTTATCAAAACTGATCCTAAAGTTTTATATTATCAAATAAAATGAATAACCAATTGGTAACATACCTGGGAGCAAATGAGATTCTTCTTATTCGTCGATAAAAATATTTCCAACTTATTCATGAATTTCTTCCTCGAACCTACTGATTCCAACTCCAGAACCATGTCATGATCCCTTGGCACCTTAATCAAAATTATAGGTTTCCTCTTTCCTGAGCTCCCAGCTGATTCTTCCACATGAACAGAATCAACTGATTTGAAATCTGCAGTTCTCAACTTTTCACCTTTTCTGCCTATTATGTTGATGGCAACATCTGGTCCAAACCTAATTTTAACCAGTCTCTTGTGATTAGCGTGGAGCCATTCTTCGACAACCATGGTGTCTAAGGGTAGTTTTGCCGCTACGTGCCACAACTTCTTCTTGTTGCATTCTTAAACGTCGCCTCCTTCGATTTTGTAGTTTGACCACTCCGTAACCTGCACCGGCGCAAAATACTGGTACGAAAAGGAGGAAGATGCAGGAATATATGTAGGCTATTTCGTTATTCTGAAATTAAAAGTCAAACTGAATCTTCAGTTCGAACATTAATCAACTAAAACGACTCATTACCAGTACTCAAACCTTGAAAGACAGTCTGCTAATGCGATTCAAAGTTTAGCAACTCAGTTGGCATTTGATGTGAATAGCAACCAGTTCTGTTACATCGTTATCGTTCTTCAGTTGCATACTAGATATACTCCGTTCACGAAAGGTTGAGCCGTCGGTTGGCCATGGAAATTTGGCATATTCCATAGTGTATATTAAAATTTTAGGTTATGTTCTTTATTTTCTTGTCAGATTGATACGCAATGTTGTCAATATCGCATAGAGTTAACTGATAACTCGCAAGCTCGTCGGACGAGGCCGAGTACATTCGGCAACGTTGACTTTATCTTACTTTATGACAGTAAATACTGCCAACTTCAGATAAATAAAGAAACGCCTACTATGTGCTCAACCTTTCGTGAATGGACTATAGACAACATTACTGGCAACCTGGTTGGTAGTTGTGTCAGATGGTACGTCCCAGCTTTGTGTTCTCTTTTTTCCTTGCCAAATTGGTAGTTGACAAGTTTAATGATATTGTAGACTTTAACGTTTGTTGTGTCCCCTATGAGACGAGCGTTCACAACTGCCTTATAGATCGGCTTCTAATTCCAGAACTCAAATGAATTTCAGTATCTGGGGCGTCAAGGAGGATGAATTTACATTTCTTCTATAATCCACTTCATTGCGTAGGCATTGTAAGATGGACATCCTTTTCCTCACAAAGCTACCAATTTTCATCTATGTTTCCTAAGGCGACAATGTCCTGATAGAAAGCAAGCGTGGAGACGTAACTAATTTTAACTGAGATCCAAATACTTTTTGGACCTTGCAGTTTTATAATTCCAAAGGAACTATTTTGGAAGGATCCATTCCCGGAAGATTACTCCAAAGTGTTTTCTTCCAGTTTTTCCCTCTCTTTCTGGCTGGTGTATTAGTCTCTTCGTTTCTTTGATTTCTCAGTGATCAGGAACCCAGACCAAAGAAACTTTTTTGATCTTTCATATTCCATTGAGTTTTCTTTGGCTCTTCCATATCAGCTTTATTAATAACAGTACTGGCAACCTGATTGCCAGATAGGTACCAAGTTTTTCAATTTTGTCAATCAAAATGCCTGCAGATGTTTTCAAGATTTCTAAGCAATATGTTGTCAACACAAATCTATTGATTTTGCACACACTGAATAATTGGAAACTCTAAAACCCAAGGAACCGAAGTGCTAGTTTTCTATTTCCACAGGTGCTACGCTTGGAGTGTCTCCATATTTATTTTTCAAATATTCAAGGTTTGAGTACTAGTCTGGCCCCGTATTCTGGACAAGTGCTCTTTCAAGTATACTAACTTGATTGCGCGAGTCCCTCTTTACCTGCAAAAATGCACACTGCTCAATGAAGTTCGTATTCGCTTTGAAAGATCACTGGTCGAGAATATGGGGCCTGTCTAATGTAAGATTTGAGTAAAAATATCACCTCAAAATAGTCATATCCACGGTGCATCACACAAGGTTCCATCATGGATGCATTTAGCTGCATTGGCTGAGGACAAGGATCACCATCTTTCCAGAAAAACACATCCTTCTGTATATCTTGTGGTTTTATATTGGTGACGTTTACGATTATATCCCAAAGCTTGACTTTACGTATCGTTCTGATTTCACTTTTGGTGAAAAGCCTGTAGAGATATCGATTTGGTTATCATAAATGGATATAGAAGGTAGAGGATTGAGTTGAAAAAATATTGCTTTGAAGAACTCATATTATACTTACCCATTCTCCTCATTTTCAAACCAAAATCTATCAGAGTCCCTGAGTCTTATGAACTGCTCCCTTATCACTTCAGTGAATAGCTCTCCTGGACCTCCAATGCTCTCCAACATACCCCCAACATAAACATCGACATTATCTATGTTATTATTATAGACAGACACCAACGTCTGAAGTATCTCAGGTCTTTCCTTGAACGATTTAGGATTAATATCGGACCAATTCTCTATCCTCTTCAATCTGTAATGGGTTCTTAAAGTGTTATAATCTGGTAGACCATTGTCTCTACCACGCATTATATTTAAGCTCCCAAATCTCTTCTTGAAAACTCCATAGGTCCGAAGAGTTTGTCTCTTACGTCTGAACAAAGTAGGGAATCCTCTTTTTCTGCCAGTTGGGATGACATGCCCATTATGAGTTCGTCGAATGAGTTGTTAGAGAGGATCTCCTGAAAGAAAAATTTATTTTACTCTGTGACTTTCAAGGACCTATAATTTTTATGATTAGAACTGCAGTGATTATGGCTAGGTAAGCCTTCCGGGAGCTGTGACCATGTAGATCTTTCGTTATCTACCCTACTCGTTCATGAAAACCCAAGGAGGTTGTAAATCCCGTTGATAAACCGACAACCTGCTAAGGAGATCTAGCCGATACATCTTGAGTATCCAGGACCGGTTTCCCCATATGAATTGTTCTTATGCCAGCCGGCTCTGGACATTTGCTTACAATGTAGCTGTTTTTGCTTCTGATCCACATATCCTGCGAATCTGATCTGCTATCTGTTCCATACCCCTCAGCAGTCCTACCATCACCGAAGCTCAGCTCGTGAACAGCTTCAGGAGCTTTAGTTATAGGTAGATGGAATCATCACGATTTTTTTGGCCTGAGTGAATCCAGAAGTGTTTCTCCAGAGGTTTATTCTGTTATTCTACTTTCGTTATTGTTTTTCCAAGCCCTCAGAAAGTTTCAGGTACAGCAGGAGTTAACCCTGGTGCAATTTCTGCACTTTCATCAGCTTTTTCATTACCTTCAACACCAAAATGCCCTAACACTCATAGTGGAGTCACTATTACAGAGTCGATTTAAAAATCCTGATCAACAATTATTTTCAAATAAGATACATGGAAAGCTAAAAAAACTAATCTAGAAAAGAAAAATGGGGGATATTTTCTAATACTTATTTGATTATGATCATAATAATTACTCTCAGAAGCTATTATGTGGTAAATAGGTTGATTTTCTTACATTTGAGTCCCACCACGTGGAGCATAACCTTAGTGCGAGATGGCCCATTGCTGTTTTTCTGAAGTTGCATTGATTGTCCCTTCTGTACAGTCCTGGTGGTATCAAAGAATGACCGAATCGAAAAGCAGCACTCTGAAAGACGTGAGCTATTCCTGGATGTATATCTTGTTTGTATCCTTCATATTCCGGCAGTTTTTGACCAATAAAAGCTGGTAAGTATTCATATACTATAATGTTCTATAAATAAAAATAAGGAATTTTTTAAATCATTAGTAGATAATAAACAGTTTAAAAAATTTCTCAAAATTAGACATTTCTTGGTTGGAGTTGTTATTGAAAAATATTTCATTTTCTGTTTTGTCATTTATAGATGATACTTGAGTTTCTAAAATTTTCAAAGGAAATGTTCCATAGACTTCTGTTAGGTTTACCTGCATTGTTGCAATAACATATCTTCTGGCTTCTTGAAAAATTTCTTCGTCAGTCCAAGTTGGATGACGTTTTTGTATTCGTCCTGCTACTACATTATGCCATCGAAAAAATAATATACTGAGGGCTAAGAGAGCTGGATTCTGATTGGTTCTTGGATCACCCAATACTAAAAATAGAGCACAATACATCGGAATGACTACCATGAATATCAAATCTTAAAACTACGAAGTAGATCAAGTGTAATCTTATTTTCATACATTGTAATCAAAATATGTGGAATGAATGATTTTTATCAATAATAAAATCATGAGAATCCAGAAACTCACGGTATAACTTCTCCATATTTTGCGTTTTCATCATATGGGGCATAGGATTATTGAACAAAGGTACTCTTATCGAGTTTTTCATGGGCATTGATCCACTCTCATCAGTTCTGAAAGTACCATTTTTAAAGGATCTCATTGTATTAACCCATGGTTCATTAGTGCTATAAACAAAACTCCCATCTATCCAACTAGTGACTCGATTCAACTAGAAATCGTAATAAACAAATGAATAGGAGTCAATTCCATTGTTCGAATTAAGTTAAAGAGATTTGTTAAAATAAAAGGTCTGTGAAGTAGGTAGGGGTATGCTTTGACTTGTCGATTGTTGCGAAATAACTGTTGAAAAATTGAATGATCGCTTCGAAGAGCTTGTGCAATGACTAGGAATCCCCAAGCTGTTAATGCTAAATCTTAATATGCATTATAGTGCCAAACAGACTTGTGTATGCAATTCGCTATCGGACACAAGAATTGGACATTTCAACATGCACTGTTCAGCGAATTCTTACTAAAGATTCACAGCTGCGTGCCCACAAGATCTAACTGAACAACAAGCTCTGCCAGAAGATCATGAACAGCAGAAGGAATTCACCAAATGGATCCATGAGCAGTCTGCTGATCTTGCAAGCAAAATAATTCTCAGTCTTAAGTCCCATTTTTTCCTCGATGACTTTGTTGATTGGCATTTGGGGTATAGTAAATCCGCGAAATATTAATCAGAAAGCAAACATTCATAACAGGCCACTGTATGGCGTGCATTATGGTCTGGAGGAATAAATGGACTGTTTTCTTAGAAAACGTGAAAGGTAATGAAGTACTGATGAATGGCGAACATTATCGTTTAGTTTAGTGTATAACTTTTTTAAACGCTTTGGCGTTCACCATATTGATGAGGAGAGGATAATTATATGCCTATAATATTATTTATTATATTAAATAAATAAGTTCTCACAAAAAATGAGGCATATAATTATCCTCTCCTCATAGTAGTTTAGTTTAGTTCAAAAACGGGTTACAGTTCACTGTGACCTCAAGGTCTATTGTACCCCCTCACAGAGCTAATCGGACCATACCCTCACAGCTCGCCTTCCAGTTCTAGAGATTTGATAAAATCCAATATCTGTGAAGGCTTCCACGAGACTAGTTCCTCACTTTTACGAGTTTCTCGCTCAAGGCATTCTCCCCTTACTAAGTTCTGGAGGAACTCAGTAAAATGATCCATCCCTGGGATATTCCGCCCGAGTTTTTCACTCTCGGCTTTCTCCTTCTCCAGAAACTCCTTTTTAGGTACATTTACCTATACCACAGAAGGGTTCTGGGACAATGAGTGACATTCGTTTGTCTTCTTTGGCAAGTGTATTGGTATCGTTTCCTTTGATTTGCGAATGGCGGGGAACCCAGATTAAGAACGTTATCGTGCTATGATAATACAGTTTCTTCTGCTTTATTGATTACCAGAATTGGCCTACACGCTTTTGCAATTCAACTCCTTTAGACTTCTTCCATAGTCACAGGTTTATGCCAATAAGACTGCCAACATCGAAGCATTGAAAACCGAAATAAGACGCTGTATCAATGAAGAAACCTCCTACAAGGTCGGTTGGGGTAGTGAATACTGCTTCATTGAAATTAGTGTCAAGCGAAAATTAAGAAAATGCATAAAACTCAAACAGCTGTAAAGAAATATAAATTCCTTACACTAAGGAAATGACATTCCTTTACAGTGAGAGAGTCTTGACTCTTTCTTCAAGACATTTTGTCAGGAATGACAAAATTCCCTAGCGATTTTCGGAAAAACCTATTCGAGAGATTTTATACACTTACTTGTTCTCTAGGTGCATTAGGGCTATGCCCAGTTTTCTTATCGTAACTAGCCCTATGAAACGGGATATATTTATCACCCCTGCATTCTTTATCATACACATCGTCGCATTTTTCAATCTCTATTGATGCATCTCGATAGGACAGCCACTCTCGCTGGACATTACAACTTCATTCGTGACTAACTGGCCAAAGTAAGATAGCAGAGCCGTACGATTCTTCATGGAGCTGAGTCCATCTAGGCCTCTCATGAACAGCCTACTCAGTTTTTCTGGCACTGGGCCTGTTTTGACCTGCCAGCATGTATACTCCATCGGAATATGCTGATGGAGCTCTTCTGATGAGACGACTATCTGAAATAATAATAATATACGTTTGGAAATTTACATCGGAACATAGGAAATATAATGCATCAGAGAGAGAATTTTGCCCTGCATTTGACCAGAGCTATAATGGAATGGATCACGTGATTCGTAACTCTTTAAATGAACGAGCGACTGGAAGATTGTAGTTTGGTCTCTCTCTTGTCGTTGGGAGTGGCTTAATCGACCAGTGTGGTAGGGAACCTGCAGTAACGCATTTACTGAATGTGTCGGACTGTCCGTGTTTGTCGATTTGAGAGAGATAACCATATATTTTTTTCATTGGACCATCCATTGCGTCAAACTAAAGCGAAACATAGCACGTAAATATGTCCAGAATAGCACTGTCCAACTGCACGGCAAAATAATCTCTCTAATGCATTGAATATCGTATGTTTCCAATATGAATTTCCAAACTCGTATGTCTCCTGTGTTTTATATTGCATTTTAAGAAGAAATAAAATAGCTTCATGTAGAAAACACAACTGCCACACAAGGTTTCTCTCTCCGGAAAACTTGGCTGTACCATAGATGTCAAGTTCATTTTGTCAAAGCTTCATCACATACTTCGGCCCTATACTATTCAATAAACTCCCCAGTGAACTCAAAGCAATAAAACATAATGAAGGACAATTCAAAAAGAAAGTCAAGAGTCAAGGTGTTTCTACAGAAGAATCCAATTTTCTTCAATCATGTTTTCACCTGAATCCTATGTGGGTGCATTTTTTTCTCATTGCCTGTCTCTCCGTCTCAGACTGCTTCGGGTCTTAGCATTTGTGAATTTTTTTATAGTACTGTTCACACTCGACCCGTTCTTTGAAAAGGAACTTAACATACAAGCCATTTGGCTTAGGTTGTGCCTTTTCATTTTTCTTAAACATGTACTTTGGTGAAACTGTTAAATAAATTTGGATTTGGTTATTGAGGCAAAGTTGGTGAAGGTTAAAGAAAACATACCAGAAACAGTTTTCCTGTAGAATAATCTGTTATGCCTTATTTTAACGACACTTTTTTGGTACAATTGTTCCTAATGGAACAGCGAGACATTTTTCGACCAAATGTCTAGATAAAAGAATAAATTTTGAGCCATGAGGGATCTTAAACGAATCAGTTGGACTCAGTGACAGTGGCGGCTTGTCCTATGAGGCAGGTGAGGCAGTGCCTCACCAAATAAATTACGGAAATCACAAATAATATCAAGCGAATTAATCCAATATTTTATTAATCAATTTCATCATCCCATTATGTTCTTCAGTCTCAATTTTTTGTACGATACTTCACTCGTCTTTCGTCTTCCATAATATCCGGGCTCAATCTCAAGCCGGGTACAGCTACAGACGTCTGTAACATTACAAGTTACTGACGTTACGATGAATGCACAAAAATCGGGCCGTAACGTTACATGTTACAAGCGTTAAGGTTCGATTTTTGTACATTCATCTCACTTCCTCTTCAAGGCGTAAACGGTGAGGTGAGGCTTGCCTCACGCGCTTCCTTGTCTAGCGCGTTATTCACATCGACGTAACGAGATCATGAACCTCCCCTTCGTAGTTTATCTATTGCGGCTTCTAAGGTGAATTTGAGGCTAGCCGCAGTAACAACTTTTAGAACATTTGAAGCGTTTTATCTCAGAAACGGTGCCTCGTATGAAAAAAGAATTGATAAATTTTTTGAAGATAATTTTAACATCTACATTTTAGTCTGAATTACTTTTTTGATGAAACTCACCGTTTTGCTGAAAATCGCGAAACCTCATTTTTCGACCTTTGAACTTGAATAAATTTTTGTCCATCCACGGGAATGATTGGGAACTTTTATATATTAATTATTATTATGTTTTGAAGAATTTTACCGATTTTCAGCTTGTTGGGATTTTATGTAACTTCACCCTAATTTTTTGGTCTGGATTGACCGGACTATCTACCCTTGATCCGTGATCGTTTCGTTTCATCGGCAAACTGCACATATTCGGGTTAATCGTGAAGCGGAAGATAGTGAAATTTTACTCTGATTTGGGTTTAATGGGTTTGTGCAGTACTCGTGATATTGCAGAGTTTTCAATAAAACAGAAACAGTTTTGAGTCATTCCTATGAGTATAAAATATGTACAATTGAAGAAGTTATACAACCTATTCCAAATCTTGACTATCGGTGCGGTAGGAAAATCGAATCGGAGGTTTCAAAATGAGAGTACTACTGGCCTACTGGCAGTGTAACTCTAATCAATTATTGTTTGGCAGTGTTAATAATACATATTCCGATAGGGTTTAGTGAAAAACTGGTTAAAGCGAGTTGAAAAACTTATCTCAGGGCAATTACCACCCAATAAAACGCCATAGAATCATTGGAGCATTAATACCGAAGGATTTTTTCATAATGATAAGTATGCAGCTGACAAAAAGAGTTTATAAGATTAATATTTTTTTTGATGTGCCTCATCACTTTATTCTGTCACAAGCCGCCACTGCTCACTGATGAATAATCCAAAATCAAAAGTAATTATGTCCGGGTATCTGTCAGTCCCTAAACACTCTTGCTTTGAGGTTGAAAAGTTTCCTTAGGTATAAGATCGGAATACCTCGATTTAATTATTAAATGAGCCAAATCGATAGAATGGTTTGAAATTTCATTTTTAGTAATTTGATCTTGTAAAAATGTATGTTCAGCTGCTCAATAAAAAGACTTGTGCATATTTTCAGGAAAGTAAAACTTCAACTCTGAAACGGAAAAATCTTGGGACTAATGATTGCCAAGTTCAGTCATTCTAATGGATTTTGAGTTGAAGAGATACCTATGACATTTTATTTTTCCAAAACTAGAAATCTGGTCGGATCATTATTTCAATTCAAGCTTCTCAAAGGCAAAACAAGACTTACGAGTAACTGTTCGAAATTTCCTAATATCATTGGAATAGAAAGTAAACAAGATGTAGCAAATGGCACATCGACCCTTCTGTGAGCTATTGGCCTTAGTCCATAAAACTCATGAGAATGTAAATATAAAATTTCGAGAGTGGCACTCAGACCTTTTTGAATTTCGACTTTTCAATCATAGATAATATCAATAATTTTCATAATACAACGGTGACATTTCTGAGAACCCACTATTTGTATAATGACCTACAAACATTTGTATTACTCATGAAAATTATAACTAATTCAAGGCGGTGGTCCAGTTATATCATGATAGATCGATAGACCTCTCCTAAGTAACACGTATTCTTTAAGAAAACTGTTATCAGTAATCTATACCTTCATTAATTACATATACCATCAGACAGTGGCGTCTGTTTTATAAGTTGCCACTGAATTCAGAAGCACATTATTTGGAAAAATATAGATTCTTCCAGTTGAAAAATGAATAAACCCAGTCGTTTCAAGCTCAATCATTTATTTTATTATTTTTTCATATTTTCGTTTATTTTTTTCATCAATCTTTCTTCCTACTGTTCTAACAAGTCTTCCGTTAAAACCTACTTCCCTTATGATTGATAAAAAATAACAACTTATTATAAATTATTGAAAAGAAAAGTACTCACCTTTTGCTCCCCAATTTGGATGAGCGATATTGTTAAACCAGCCATCATATCTCTGTTTTTCAGCTCTGTCATATGATTTTTCTGAAAAAAATAGAAACAACAATAATGATTATGAACATCTGAATTATACAGATTGTTAGCTATACTATTTTCTGACAGACTTCAAATTCTAATTTCCTTCCTAAATGATGAAAATGTGGAACTAACGAACGTCTGTATAACGAATCTCTATATAACGAATTCCGTTCAAGACATTGCACCTCGAATCCAAATTCCATGTTAAAACACATCCTCTAAAACGAAGTAAATTCTCTACATAACGAAAAATTCAAAGAACATCACTCTTTGAATGGGTAATGGTAGGAAGAATGGTTTCAGATCCTTCTGAAACAGTTTTAAAAACACCCCTGGCTGTTTGGTTTCAATACAACCATTACGCTAGTGAAGTATACCGCGACTATAGAAAAACATTTTCTGTGTAACGAAATTTCTTTATAACAATTTTTTTTGTGGATTTAGCGCTTTCGTTATAGGGAAGTTCCACAGTAATTATTTATAACTTTAGGTTTGAAATGCACTGTGGGAATAGATATTTTGTATAGCTATTGTGCATAATTTATTAGATTAGCATTTTCTTAAGAAACAGAAAGAAATATTCACGTTTTTGTTGCATCTGCTAATTTATAGTGTATGTCATGATAAAAGAAAATTCCATGTAACATGGATGTACCTATGCAATTGAAATAATGATGACGGCTTCATTTCCATATACAAAGTGAAGAACGTTTAAATAACTTTCCTTGAAACACTTTGTTTCGCTATGAAGCAACTGAACAGACGTATAGTCGTGTTCGAAGAAGCACCATCACTGAAGGAAGTTTAAAGAGGTTTGTTGCGTCATTCTTCACGAATCCTTTGGTATTTCAAGAATATTCGTTTCCGAGAAATCATATCGGAGATAATGCATCGGAATCTCAGACAAGGATTTGGCTAATAAATCGATGATAATATATATATTCTTTTGAATTCAGAGCTAACAAAATACAACACATTAAACAAAAAAGTTCCTAGCTGAGGTTGCAAAACGGGGTACCATACTATTCGACGTATGATACCAGAGCACAGAGAAAAACCTCAGTAGAATAAACCATGTCTCGCCGTTTTTACGAAATTGAAACTCAAAATTATTCGAATAAATAAGTACCTTCAATATTCAGATACAAAATACTTAATTCATGCTCTTGGGCCAGGACCGCTACAGGACTCTATTGAAGGGTAATCACCTCCCATAGATTTAAGTAGTGGTATTTCATCATAAATATCGAATTCAATTTCGGAATAATGAATATAATAATAATACACACAGGGTGTCCCGGCAAAAATGCGACAAACGGATACCATGAATCGAGGGCATCAAGGGGGACTCGCGACAAGAGGTTTTAATCGTTTGGGGGCCTTCGTTTGGAATATACAGGGTGAGATTCAACTTATAGCTGAAATTTCAAAGTTCAATAACGCTTAACCCTCCGTTAGTCGCGCACGGTCTGTGAGACCGGCTAGACACTTTTTATCCTAATTTTCAGAAATTCAGGGGGCATGGCATCTCCGGCTCCGTCTATCTTTCCGTAAGGATGCGACAGAGAGTCCTTGCGAATCTCATCGTGAACGTGCTAGTACGAAAAAAATATATCGTGACACGGTGTGGGAGACCGGCGCGACTACTCTCGTACCCTATTTTTTCATATCTTGATAGTTCGATTGTGCGGTGAGTTCAGGTGTTTTTGTTCTGTATAACTTATAACGAGGTAAATTCATAGTTTTTTAGCCATGTGGTCGTACGAAAAAGAGCAAGCTCGACTGCAGAAATTACTAGAGGTTTTAGATGAGGAAGAGGATAAAATAGCAAATGACGAACATTCAGATATTGATCAGTCTGAAGAAAAATTTGAATATTTAGAACAACAACTTGCGAGTGATGACTCAGAGCAGAATATTTCTGATGATGATGAGGAAGAAAATCAAAGTAATACACTGTCGATTTTTGGCAAAGATAAAGTGACGCGTTGGAAAAATTTCCCCCCACAACAAAAAACTGCCTAGAAAATGCCTTCATTAAGCTAAAATATGTTTGAAGAATCATTTTTATTGATGAAAGGTGTAACTTTTTGTTATTTCTAGTCTTCAAATCCTTAGAGTTTGATTTTTTCTTTTTATGACTGAATAAAATAAGGTGTATGAATAAAATTGATTTTTTTGGAATTTCCCCAATATATTTGCATCAATTCGAAATATGTACCAATCTTGCATTTTCTTGTCACTCAGTTATGTTTTGAAAGACCCATTTGAATTTAAGGCAAACTCATTCCACTTAGCATTCAGAGCTCAAGGAGTAAGCACGGTCTGTGAGACCGGCGCGACTACCCATGTTAAAAATTTTGACGCGACTATTCGAGGGTTAAACTATTCGACCGAATGATTTCAAATTGGGAAGTTTTGTCACCCTTACGATTGCCATCATTCAATATTTCAGAAATTGAATAAATTAGATTCGGACTAGAAAAATCTTGTTCTATTTTCATGAATATTGGAACACCTGTACTAAACTCCGCCTCGGCTGGGGGCTTTTGTCTAACATCATCAATTAGATGTATATTTTTGTAAACCATTCTGAGTTAGAAAAATAAATGCGATTTTATTATTAAAGTTTTTTCCAATAAATTTTTTGAAACTGCAATTTTTTGACATTTGATAAGTAGAACTACTCCATTACTAAAAATGGAACGATACACGCTTCAGGAACGCATTGAAATTATTAGAATTCACTTTTAATATGGTGAAAATTTCGCAGAGA
>CM024248.1:12495066-12558107 GCA_013421045.1 Propylea japonica | reverse complement strand
TTACCTCAAAATGAACTGAAAATTGCACAGAAATAATGACATTTCATTTATCACCATGATCGGAGTTTTATGAAACCGGCTTTAGCGTGTGGTTTGTAGTTTTATGACAATTTTCGGAAAGCATGTAGGGGTAAGATTCCAATATTTCAGCAAGAAAGATGGAAACGAAAAGAAGAAGAGAGAGAAAAATAATGCAAGTAGTGAACGCAAGATCCTGTAGATTTTATTTTGAATAATGATTTCAGTAGAATGCCTTACGATGATAAAATTTTCATAACTCAAGTAATTAAGATACCTCGAACAGCAATGTTAAATTTAATTATTAATTCTGTTTATAATGGTTTCGTTTTGCGTAGAATGGTATAATACATGCCAGTAGCTGACGGAAGCCCAGTTCGAAATAAATTATTTTGTTGGTGGCGTGGTTTGAGGCTCCTCTGATTGAAATCTCACGAGCCGCCACTGCTATGTACCGCGGTTCTGACTTCTTGAAGGATTATTGTTAAAATCACGTATTTAAGTACCTTTTTAGATTAAGGAGTTGGGTACAGTGTTTTGCTATCTATCTTGATGGTCTGATGGAGAATTCGATCTGAAATGAAACGCAGACATGATGAAATTCGAATTTCCATGATAGAAATTTTGTCGTTATGATTTGCGATACAGATCAAACTCTGGAAAATAGCGATTTATAGTAGGTACCTACTTATGTGTTCAATTTTTCATTGTCGATATACATAAATGCTTGCAGCACTACTTTACTAAGGTATTCACCATTATATTGAGGACTGTGAAGAATCAAACTACCTCTAGTGAATGTAAAGCACTATTTACGCGCCCCGTCACTGCTACCTATACTTAGATTCCTATCTTCACTTCAGAACACTTACTTTTCATCTGTGAACGCATAGCCTCCGTGGCGCAATTGGCTAGCGCGTTCGGCTGTTAACCGAAAGGTTGGTGGTTCGAGCCCACCCGGGGGCGACAACTTTTTTTATTACTTCGAAGTGAAATTTTTTGATGATCTGCCTTTTCTTCCTATAAATTTGAGGGCGAGGACATAGACTACTAGAATAATAAACGAATCTAACCACAAATCTCATCTGCATAATTTATTAACAAGATAATCGTCGTAGAAAGAAATTTCGAAAAAACAGAAGGCAATGTTATTCAAGAGCTTTCTTTGTTTTAAAGTTTCACTAAGTACTTTAGCTAGCTTTCGATATCTGTCTCTGAATGCAAATTAAATCGCTTTTTGGATATCTTTGAGTCTCGGCTATCTCCTGCAACTTTTGCCTAATACAATCTTGTGGCTTTTAGCAGCTTCTTTTGGTCTTTTCACTATGAGCAAATGCTACACTCACTTTAATAGAACTTGCTCATGCACATGATAGTTGATTTTCCTGAGGCTGATTCCGAAAAATGCCCATCAAGCCATGTTTGCACTCTGACACTATTTCCTCCCATCAAAAAACAACTTCAAGGTTTTGCAGAAGGTAATCATATCAAATTTTGACAAGTATTATTTGAACTATGATACTAATTGTAGGTGTGGAGCCACCTGCTGGTCAAACCTGGAACTTTCACCAGATTTGATAGCCAAAAACCTACCAGAAGAAGAATAGTCAGGTCTTATTTCGAAATTAATGAAAATTCACCCTTAGCTTGTTGAGAGTCAGCATGAATTTCTTTCAACGAAAAAAGAATAGTATAAACTACCCCACTACAGTCTAGCCTAATCGAAAAAACGTTCAACGAACAAATCCACAAGAAACAAGTTAAGATAAAATTTTTCCTTTAAAATAAAGTTTTCCCAATTATTTTAAACCCCCCAACGAAAGACAAGCAAGCAAGAACAAGCACCACCGCGGATCAGATTACGCGCGATAAGAACCAAATTTATGTCGTCTAGAATCACATTATTCTCGAAAATGTTTATATCTTTATGTCGTGTTAACAATAATTCATTTCGGAGTGAGATTACAATTTCCATTCTGCCGTTTCTTCGGCGCGCAAAGTCTCTAGGAAGACAATAAGAAAAAACAAAAAGAACGGACGGGTCGGTGAATTATTGTGTGTAAGATAAACGGGTCCCGCCACGTACTCGAAATGAAGTCTGGCGGGAAATTTATACGCGGCCCCTGCTGCAATATCTTCAGCCAGAAGGGCAGAATTGGACTGGCTCCGAAACGCGAAGGGAAATAGGCCGCTGCCAGTGGCGCATTTTAAATAGCTTTTATGGGGGATGTTAAGGGCTTCAACTTACCAATCTAAAGTTTACGACGTCGGATATATATCGTTGAAGTTTCTTTTTTCCTCGCTTCGTGGAGTTTTTCGTTACACGTTAAGGTGATTATTGTTGAGTTAAGGGTTATAACAATTCCAGAAACATTAAATGTATCATCCTTCTTCTTATGGCTCCCAGAGCATGATGAAAAAGCAACCCTTGATGACAGCGTCGATTGAAGAATTTAGTTCATCAAATCTAGGAATTTTAATTTATGAAGGTTTTTTTTATTAATTATTAATTAATTCAATAATAAACTAATTTGTTAGTTATATATTCTTATAATACGAGCTTCAGCCAGAAGGGTAGAATTGGACTGGCTCCGAAACGCGAAGGGAAATAGGCCGCTGCCAGTGGCGCATTTTAAATTAGCTTTTTATTGGGGGATGTTTAAGGCTTCAACTTACCAATCTAAAGTTTACGACGTCGGATATATATCGTTGAAGTTTTTTCTTTTTTCCTCGGTTCGTGGAGTTTTTTCGTTACACGTTAAGGTGATTATTGTTGAGTTAAGGGTATAACAATTCCAGAAACAATAAATGTATCACCCTACTTTTATGGCTCCAAGAGCATGATGAAAAAGTAAACCCTTGATGACAGCGTCGATTCAAGAATTTCAGTTCATCAAATATAGGAATATTCATTCAGAAAAGTTTTTTATATTAATCATTAATTAATTCAATAATAAAACTGATTTATAAGTTATAATATTCTTATTAATATGCAATATCTTCAGCCAGAAGGGCAGAATTGGACTGGCTCCGAAACGCGAAGGGTAATAGGCCGCTGCCAGTGACGCATTTAAATTAGCTTTTTATTGGGGGGTTTAAGGGCTTCAACTTACCAATCTAAAGTTTACGACGTCGGATATATATCGTTGCAGTTTTTTCTTTTTTCCTCGGTTCGTGGAGTTTTTTTGTTACACGTTAAGGTGATTATTGTTGAGTTAAGGGTATAACAATTCCAGAACAATAAATGTATCGTTCTACTTCTTACGGCTTCCAAGAGCATGATGAAAAAGTAAACCTGGTATGAAAGCGTCGATTGAAGAATTTCAGTTCATCAAATCTAGGAATTTCATTATGAAGGTTTTTTTTATTAATATATTAATTAATTCAATAATAAACTTAATAATTAGTTATCATATTTTTATTAATACGCAATATCTTCAGCTAGAAGGCAGAATTGGACTGGCTCCGAACGCGAAGGGAAATAGGCCGCTGCCAGTGGCGCATTTTAAATTAGCTTTTTATTGGGGGATGTTTAAGGGCTTCAACTTACCATCTAAACTTTACGACGTCGGATATATATCGTTGAAGTTTTTTTTTTTCCTCGCTCGTGGAGTTTTTTTCGTTTCACGTTAAGGTGATTATTGTTGAGTTAAGGGTATAACAATTCCAGAAACAATAAATGTATCCTACTTCTTGTGGCCCCAAGAGTATGATGAAAAAGTAAACCCTTGATGACAGCGTTGCTTGAAGAATTTTAGTTCATCAAATCTAGAAATTTTCATATATAAAATTTTTTTTATTGATTCATTAATTAACTCAATAATTAACTACTATACAGTGCCCAAAAAAGTTATCGCACATTCTGAAAATTTCAATTTTAATGAAAGTTAAGTCTACATTGACCTTATATCTTAATTTTTATGTTCTCTCGGTAAGGTTTTGAACGAAACAAGACCATTAAATGAAAGAAAAATTCAGGATTTCACCGAATCTTATGTGAAAGAAGAGAAATAAACAATTTCAAAATACTGAAATGCTGTTAAGTAATTTAATACTTGGTATTTCCACCCCTTGCGTTAATTACAGCCGGCAACGACGGTTCATACTCAAAATGAGTGATCTTAAAATGTTCTGATCTAATCCTGCCCAGATTTCTCTGCTCTTCAAAAATGTTCCTTATTAGTTGTCAGCATTTCATAGCTCCATTATCAACGACCACTAGATCTGTGCGAGCAGTCAAGATATTCCACCCCATACGGTATGGGCCATACCATAATCGATCCTCCTCCGAAACCAGTAGTATTCAGGAAATTGCACTGAGCATATCTTTCATGTGGACGTCTGTATACAAGGGAACGTCGATTCACAATGGCAGAGGCAGAATCTAGACTCATCTGTGAAGAGAACTCTTTCCCAATCAGCCTCTTCCCAATATGGATATGCTCTCTCGCAAAATCCAAACGCGCTCTTCGATGGGCTGGGGTAAGAGCTAGGCCTCTTGCCGCGAAACGTAGCCTTAAATCATATTCTCTAAGGCGATTTCTTATTGTCTGAGTGTTAATTTGCACCCCATGAATTTGCTCAAGCTGATTTTGAAGAAGTAGAGCGTTCGCAAACCGTTGTCTCAACGAAGAAACTCTCAAGAAACGTTTTTGAATGGCAGTTGTTACCCGTAGATTTTAGCTTTAGTCATCGAAAGTGAAAAGAAAAAGTGGGATATGTTAAAAGCTAGGTTTTAAATTTAAGCTTGGTGTTTGTAGTGGACGAGGACAAAAACGCCTTATTCTGTGAATTTGTCTGTATAAAACAGAGCCTCCCTAAGACGTGATCAGAGAGAAATGTTCATTACAAACACCAAAAGACATGATAGAATCACCTCAAAATAATTATTAGAAATATTTCAGCTAAAACGGAAGATATGAATTGCATGAACACATCACACCTATAAAACGTCCATTCGGACTCCTTAAATAAACCAATAAAAGACTACTCCAGAGGTTAACTGCAGCACTTATCCACCCATCCCGCTCAATTCAGCACCTTCCAGAGATCATCGGGATTTAGACAGACGACTCCCCATTTCATCCCCGTCCAAACCTTCAGTCCGAGGCTATATCATACAGAATGATCGCTGTTTATCCGAAGATTCCAAGACGATTTATACCCCCAATCGAGAGCCTAAGGGTCGACGCAGAAATAGACTCGAAATAACGTAATAGTTGTGAAAAAGAACGACATGTTTATGATGAGTAGAAAATCAAGTTACCTTTCATTTGATGTATCACAATCCATACATTCCTACTTAATACAGTATATTTGTGCTTGAAAGAAGCTCTAGCGGGAAAGTTTTGTGGTAATTTTGATATCTTCCATTTTTATGTTTTTTGGGGTGCTGTATCCGAGTCTGAAGTTTGCCAACATTATTCTTGACGGAAAATAGAAAAAAATACAAAAAAATAAAAAACATTTTTCGCCGTTTTCTGCTTATTCTCGGAACTATCAACTTTTAGTGAAAAACCTTTCCATACAAAAGAAAGTATATAAAATTTCCTACAAATTGTACTACCATATCTTGTTCTGCGACAACACGTTCTGGCTCAAATTATAGTTGAAAATGAGTTATTTTTTATCTATCCGATTCGAGTGAAATTTTTTTTAGTGAATCAAGACTGTTATACGGAATGTTCATGATAAATTTCAAGAGGATCCAAAGAATTAAATTTTTTCCTTTATTGAGTCATGGAAAATACCTCATTTTCAACTATAATTTGAGCCAGAACAAGTTGTTGCAGAACAAGCTGTGGTAGTACATTTGTAGGAAATTTTATATACTTTCATTTTATATGAAAGGATTTTTCACTAAAAGTTGATAGTTTACGTGAAATAAGCAAAAAACTGACCAAGAATGAGATTTTTATTCTTTTTGTGTATTCGTTTCTATGTTCCGTCACGAAATTTCGTTGGCAAACCTCAAATTTGGATTCAGCACCCCAAAAAACATAAAAAATGAAAGAAATCAAAACTACCCCAAAGCTTTTCTGCTAAAAGCACAATTCGACTGGATTAATTCGAGTAAGGGATGGGAGATTTCAAATTCAAAGAAGCATAGACCTGCTTTCGAAATTGCAAATCCATGGATTCGTAGATTTCCCTAAATAATATTTAATAAAAGAATTTATTCTGATTGCAGTACTCTCTAATCACAAATTGTAATTTTTTCCTGATTTTTCAATAAACAAACTCCACAACCAATTTACTTTAAGTCACATCGCTAAGTAGGTAATTAAATTAACTTTCATTAATTATCAAAATCCATATATTCCCTGTTGAAAAATAATGTAGAGAAGTGCAGGGTGTAGGGGGGTGAGAAACATCAAATTCAAAAGCATAGGATTAATTGTTTTGAAATCAAAAATCGAACGATGCGAGGATTTTCCTCAATGATTCTTCGTACAAGAATTATTGACGAGTTACGGTACTTTTTTCGCCACGGGGTACATTATTTTCTTAATGTTATGTTTTTTCTTTATAGATACCTGGTTCAGAAGAATCTTGAATTCAAGTTTCGAGCGGAGGAGACGATTGCATTAGGAGTAACTACTTTCGGTAAGTTCCATTTGATTATAAATATTGGGGTTGAATCATGAAATAAATTAAATTGGTTTGAACCATTAGACGAATGACAAAATATTTGAAAATTCCTTTGAAGCAAGAGGTAAACTGGAAAATATTTTCGTTATCATCAAAACGGGTTCAATAAAGTCAACAATAAAATATTTCAGCACGCGAATCTCAATATAATGCAATACTTCAGATTTCCACGAATTTGTTGATTAATTATGAAACCCACGTTTTTGCGAGTACGTTTACAAGCCAAATTATGCTCAACATGACCATTATTATGATCGAATATCTGATAACGATCAACATACCCGAAAACATTACCCAAATTACGTTCCTCATTGTTTTAAACTATTCATTATTCCAGTAAGACCAGCACTTCGGCGTTTTTATGGTAGAGGAACACCTCAGTAATCATTTCACTCATTATAACTCACATGGTACACCTTCCATTGACATCCTGTGCCCAGGAACCCATAACTTATTTCACACAACACTGTATTTCTTAATTAATGCCCATGTGTTTGTTGAATTTTAAATTTCGAATTTATCGAGTTTACGTGATTTTTCGTCTCGGATCACAGTAAGTTTAGGATAAACAGTGCATGCGCGCATAGGAAGTAATTAAAAATTTGTAAGAACGCACGAAAAACACGATTGACATCTATAATTTACTATGTGATTCCCACGCATCTGAGAAATGGTACTGAATTGGAATATTTGTTGATGGTACTATTGGGTTGTCCATTCAGTACTTAGCCCCACTCGGAATGGGTTATTATTGTAACGGAGCTGTTAAAATGTTTATTACGTGAGTTATTTTTTTATGGGCTTAAAGGAAGAAATAATGATATTGTTATGGACGTGATGTGGAGGAATTTGATTGCAACTGATTAGGTGTTCAATAGTTCAATGAAAATTAAAAGTGATTTTATCTCCACAGAATATTTCTGAATTAATTCGACAAAAGTGATTGCTCGTATAAAATTAAGATGGATTTTTCCTATAACGAAATTGCTTCGGCCACCCCTTCCGAGATACCATCCCTGATATTGAGTATATTTTTTTTCTAAAATTCAGTGAAGCTGAAAACTTGAAATTCTGTTTTTTCATGCTCTCCCAAAGGACTTACCACATGTTTTTTTCAAAATTTCTGCTATATTATACGATGGTGAAATCAACAACCCTTTATCGATTTAAATAAAAACTTTCTTAGCGATATTTTTCATGGAAGGAAATTATATCCTGAAACTCTTGATCAATATAACATTTTTTCATAATTGTTTTTCAGAAACCAATACCTGGCTCAAGCGAAAAAAATTAAGCACCATAATAAAAATAATTTTTTATAACTTCGGCAAACATGCAAAATTTAATCAGATTCATAAAATTATTTTTTTAAGGGTGATATCTCGGAAAGAAGTGGGATGAGAAGAAATTGGTTATAGGCAAGACTATCCAAACTGTATACGAGAAATCATCATCCTGAATTTTGTCACCTGAATTGAGAAAAACATATGACATTAAGAATATGATGTTAATTCTTCGAGTCAAACTCAAGTTATAGCGGAAAATTGATGTGTCCAATATTTCAGAGGACCACTCATTCAAATTCACTATTAAGTAGGATTACTTTTACGAGTTTTCAGAAGTAGTTATTCTTGACTTACGACAACATTTTTTTACGACTAATTCCTCTAATGGCTAAATAGAAAATAATATTAGTTTGATACAAATTCATCCATGAACATTTTATTTTCGAAGGATAGGGTGTAAAATTCTACATTTTCCGAAATATTATTGTAAGCAGCATCTGAATTTTTTTTCTCCAGAAATTTTTGTAGCGCGCAAGTTTTTCTTTTTATTATCGCTCGTATCTTCATTGCTAACAATATGTTTTTATTTCATTTGATTGAAAATGTGAGCTGTATCTGAGGCACCACGAGACTAGCAAATTTTGAACTGAAGTATATTCAGCTACGTGTCGACATTTATATTCTCAATTTCTTTCATCAAATAACTATATTTTTTTGATTTTGTGTTTTATTTTATTGTTTACTTCCTCGTGGAATTAACCATGATATTTATTCTGATTGTAATACTCCCTATGACGTTAGGCAGGTATATAAATATCAGATTTCAGGCAAATTTTCCCGAAATTACGTTCGTCATTAGTATTAGTAATCTCGTCATCTTTAGAATTGGCTGTAGGCGAATTCTTCCGAAACCACGTTCGTCATTAGTGATGATGATTCCGTCATCTTCAAGATCCAAAGTAGAAATGCACCCAAAATACACCCTGTATCATAACCTCCAAGGAATAAAACCACCCTCCCGAAGAACCTACCCTCATCCTCCAACCATACGCGGCACGTCACTCACCCCCAACCCCTTACGAAGACGCATACGCGACCACAAAGCGGAGAACTTTATTTCACTATTTCACTTAAAATATTCGAAATATCTCCGAGAGCAATTCGCATATTTCGCCCGCGCCGTAACGCCAGCGGGAAGCTCCCTTTGATGGAATGCCCGCAAACAAGTTACATTCCGAGTTCCAACAGACATTTCGAGCGCGTCTCGCAAGTTTAAACAAGACAACATTATTACATTTAGACCGCACTTGCGAAACCCATTTCCGTGCCCACTTCTTATTCTCGCACTTTGCTTACAAGTAGTGGATGAAGAAAATGTTATTGTGATTTAGGGCAGGTCTCACGGGTAATTTCGTAGGGGTAACTTGTCTGTTTACGTAATTTGGGGGTGGTTTGAAATATTTTATGAGTTGGTTTTTTCGGTGGTTCTGATGATGCGATCCTCTTGAAATTTTGCATGAACATTCAGTATATCAATCTTCCATCATAAAATTAATTTCACTCGAATCGGATATGTTGTTATGGAAATATAAAGATTCTTCTTTTCTACTGAATTTAATATTCAAAATAAAATCTACGGGATCTTGCGTTTCTTCAAGTTCCCTACTTGCATTATAATTCTCACGTTTCCATCCTTCTTTGCTAAATATTGAAATTTTACCTACAAACTTTTCCGAAAAATGTCACAAAACCAGAAACCGCACGCTGATAGGATTAATACTTCGTTAATAAAAAAGGAGTGAATCAAAACAAAAGCTGATCTCCATCCACTATCGCCGGGGTTGATTCGGACCGATCGGACGTTCAGTTTCGGCTAAGCTCATTCGCCTAGAAGCGAAAATAATGCCGCGGAGCCGGGCCACCCACACGTGATCTGCAGCTTGGGTTTTGAGTGGTTCACACACGGTTCATTTGAAGAAGTTTGAAATTGAATCCTAACGAATCTCTACTCGTGGAGACGAGCCTTTTTCTCTAAGCGGTTTGCCTGTTATTTGTTACGCTTTATGTGTTGCAGGGAATGTATGAATGTTTCAGATCGCTGAATAATGAACATAGGTTTATTACTTTGAGATTTGGATGGCAGATAGAATGATGGAAATAATACAGATATAGAAATGTGATAGCTTTTATTTAATCTTGAATTTAAAATAGAATAAAATGCAGTGATATTAGGGGAAGCCCGGCCTCCTCTGCCTCCTCTGAGCAGCCGCCACTGCCACTGCACCTAATCTCATAGACGAAATACATCACAGACACCTCTTAAATGAATCCACCATCCCATCTAGCAGCCAGCCAAATCACCCTGACAAACGCCCTGCCAGACTTTCAGGTTCGATTATCCCGAAAATGTATTGCAAAATTCAAATGAGGCCACATAAATTGCCGCAAATGCACATGGTACACCTCGGACGGCCGCCAGGTTGATCTCTGACATCCTTAAATCAGGGTAGGCTTTGTAAGACGGGCGTTAAAGTGGTCGTTCCTCTCCGAGGCGGGCGGTAAAGTTGAATAGTTTCCAACGTTTTGGCTTCTATTAATAATGGCGGGGATAATTCTCGGTCTGCCGTTGCAGATTTAATTGGATGTGAGTAATGAACCTGTTAGAATCGGTCTCTTATTGTCGACCGAGAGGGTATAATGGCGTTTTTTTGGGGTTGGTTTGGTGTTGGGGGTGAGTGATGATGTGTTCGCGGGTGTAATTGGGAAGTATGGGGGTTTGAGATGCAATTTGTTGCTGCAGAGTGGTATTAAAATAATACTTTTTATCTATTTACAAGATGAATTATACATATTAGTTTTGTACGCCTATGTTCAAAGCGACTTTCGATTTTGTAAGTGTTATAATATGTTGCTGTTGATACTGGGTTTTTCGATAAGAGGCGGTATTTTGATATTCAAAGAAAATCTCATTCCTCAATACAAATGATCGGATGTTCATTTCATTATAAAGGGAAAGGTAGGCCGTTAATAGTGGAAAATAACATCAAGCAAATGACCATCACGACCACGCTTACAGACCATATCCTTTTAATTAAATTTTCCATAACCAAATCGCCAAGTGGCAATTGGCGTAGACCTTCTTATCACGTGGCCCCAAAGGAAGAAGTCGCAAGGTGTTAAATCACAAGATCTCGGTGGCCAATTGTGATCACCTCATCGAGAGATAAAACGGTCCAGAAACTTTTCCTGCAGAACATCAATGGTTTGTTGCTTGAGTAGAACGTAGCACCGTCTTGTTGAAAGTAAACGTTGTCCAGATCCATACTATCCAATTTCGGCCATAAAAAATCATTAATCATCTCTCCATAGCGCAATCCATTCACCGTAACTGTTGCTTCACCTCATTTTCGAAAAAGTGAGGTCCAATGACTCCGCGGACCATAAACCGCACCAAACGTCACACGTTGAGGATAGAGAGGCTTTTCAACAATAAGTCTTGGTTTTACGAGCCCCAGATGCGATAATTCTGCTTGTTGACGAAGCCACCGAGGTGGAAAAAGCTTCATCCCTCAAGATGATTTTTCGATTGAATTCTGGATCCTCTTCATGCATTTCAACGACCACAATCAGCAAAGACACGACGTTGTTGATGATCGGCCGGCATGAGTTATTGTGTTAACTGAACTTTATAAGCCTTAAGACCCAATCTGTATGTAAATACTATGTAATGACGTTTGTGGAATGCCTAATTCCAAACACGACGAGGAATGGACAAACCTGGGTTTTTTTCAACACTTTCGGCTACAGCAGCAATATTCTCGGCTGTTCTTGAGCGACATGCACGGGTTTTATTCTTCACATCACTAACTTGTCCGAACAGTTCGAATTTTTCCACCAATTTCTTTATTGCTGTCCTTCAAGTTGCTTCACGACGACCCAAAACTCTGCCAAATTTTCACTATTCACTAGTGAATTTTAATAATTTCAATGCGTTCTTGAAGCGTGTATCGTTCCATTTTTATTAATGGCATAGTTTCTACTTGTCAAATGTCAAAAAATGACAGCTTCAAACGTCTACCGCAATTGTGGGATATTCAAAATAACTCCTCTTTTTGGAAAACCCTTTACAAAGGTAAACTGCTCTTTCAGAAATAGGAAATTCTACTTCCATATAATAATTAATCAACTCATCATCCACATCACTCAGCTCTAAATCTCCAAATAACCTTCAAACATCCTCAACGTCTCAATCGGATTCGTCTCAAAATCCATCCCCGCAAATAGAGCAACATCAATAAAAAGCCCACCGCAGAGCGCAATAAGTTCGAACAATATTCGTGGATCCCCTGCACGTCAAAGATGTTGTCTTCCCGGCCTGCTTAATATGCCGGGTACGGCGTCTGCCGCCGTCGTTTCTCTTCCTGCCGCCGAAGTTTTCCGCCTGCGAAATTCAGCGGGGGCGGCCCAATAAATCTTCCCGGCCATGCATGTCTTGAATTATGAGGACGGACAGAGATCCTGGATGAGATATTCGCGATTTTTCGCTGCCTCTGTAATTGATCTATGATAGTTTGATGCGGACTGAATGATAATAGGTGCGAGAATTGGGTGGTGGTGGTGAAAGCGATCGAGGTTAGGTTATCGTTTGGGAGTATTGGAACTGTACAGGATGTCCTCTATGCTGCCCTGGACATCCTGGTCTCATTACACAAAACTGACAACCCAATATCTGATGAAGCTTATGTAGTATGTGTCAGTACACACAGCCTGTATAATTACCATACGTGAGACGGCTAGGCCTGTCCAACCTCGCATCATCTTAAAATGTTATTGAAATAACGCGTAGCGTAATTTTTGAAGGTATAACCATTGCCGACTATGTTTAATATTAAGTAAAAACACTAACAATTGGATTGTATAAATAAACAAGTATCGATTTTTTAAAGGAGAGTCCGATTACATGATACTATGGCCATTCAGTGAAATGTCCAAGTAATTGAACACCTTTGATGAGTCTAATGCTCAGTTGCAGGAACGTCCGTTAAAATTTAAAGGTCCATTAAACCCCTAATCCTCCATTAGTTCCTTGTAATAATGGAGGATTAAGAGTTTAATGGACCTTTAAATTTTAATGGACGTTCCTGCAACTGACACTAAGTGTATCATTCCACCAACCCTCTACTGTATATAGGCGATTGGCCGAACCTACCGTTGTTGGGTACATTACACTTAAAGGAGATGCCTTTCGCTTTAAGTTTCCAGAAATACCTTGTATCATTCAGAGCTATCCTGTGCTGATGGGTCCTAATAAGGACGAATAGCTATCCATAGGTGATCTGTTTGATACCACTTCCTTGCATTTTGTCTTGACCGAGAACGAGATAAGCTCCGAAGTATGGATTTAATATTGGTTGATTTCAATCGATTGATATTATTCTCTACTTTCACTATTTTGATATTCATGGCGATGTTACCCGTTTAACCTCTTCTTATCATTTACTACGGTGTCAACTGACGTTACTCCGAGCGCACCGCGTCGTGTACTGAAGAAGTAAAATTTGCGAAATCCAAGAAAGCTTCGATCAATGCGACAAATGGTAAACATCTCGCTACTTCGTTCAAGGTTCATACTATGAAAGAAGTGTTTCGTATGGATCTAGAGATGGCGTCTTCGGTATGTTTATACTTTAAAGAAGATGCCATTTCACTGTAAGTTCCAAGAAATAGCTTGTATAATTCAGAACTATCCTGTGCTGATGAGTCCTTATAAGTACAAAATGGACATCCATAAGTGATCTGTTTGATACCACTTCCCTGCATTTTGTCTTGAACGAGGACGAGATTAGCTCCGAAGTATGGGTTGATTTCAATCGATTTTCTGCTTTCACTATTATCATCATCATTTACTAGGTTGTTTTCTATAAATTTTGCGGTTCGACTAGAAAGCAAGCTTAAAAACCGTAAACCGTAGAGATCACTATCATACTTTATTATGTTGCTTGTTATTTGGGAGGAGAGTTCGAACTGAAAATTGGCCGCATAACAGAAGGGAGAATAGGAAAAACACTATCCTCCACTAAAATCGGGCAAATGTCTGTTCACATTGGTTTAGTCAACCAGTAATCCAGTTGAGTAGAGTAAAACTGCTATCCACTCTTCTCTACCGTGTACTATCTTAAGTAGGTACCCCACTGTCACTACCACAATCTATTAGGGAGAATGCAGGATGGCACTTATGTTGTCCAAGAATACCAAAACGTTCAACACCAAAAGAACAACCTGTAGTATGTACCAGTGCGTACAGACTGGATAAATCTCATACGTAATACAGCAAGGTCTGTATAACCTCAAATCATCTTTAAAACGTGTATATAAAATAGATAAAACTGATATTGAGAAAACACGTTATCTACCTCAGCTGGGTACATCACAAACCCAACCTTTTGGCCCATCATCTACTAGATTGTTCAATAAGTTTTGCAGTTTGATCAGAAGGTCACAATTATATGGTTTGAAATATTTTTCGATTCTTTCCAGACTTCAACATACTATAGAGCAAATTTAGGTTAGGAATTTTGGAGTTTTTCGTTGTTATCATGTTACCCATGATATTGTGACGGAGGAGCAGCTTACACAAAAGATGATGTCATCCGAAAGTACACTAAATGAGGTATTTTTACTGGAAAGAAAACGTGTGCATAATTATTAATATTTCATCGAAAGAATCATTGGAAAAAAAGGACTAATTCTCTTAGTCGTGATATTCACCTCCCCAGTACTCCTGCAAAAAGAGTTATTTCTGCACACATACTCTCTTATCTTATAGCAAATTTATTGTCCTTTACGTATATGTGGTCAAATTTGATGGGACTACCAGGAAACCTGAATAATGAACATTTTATTGAAAAAACTAGGAATATTTAGTGAAATCAAGAAATGTTAAATTGAAGAATAACCGTCAACATTTCGATCATATACATATGTTATATGACATTTTTTGTTGCAAATCACTCGTATTATCTCCCCTTGAAAATTGTCCATTCTATATAGACGAATACCGACCTAATTAAGCACCAAAATAGGTCGAAACAACACCAGACCATCTATAAGAAAGAACGGACATTCTTGAATATAAATACAACCCCCAACATTTTTCCATGCCCATCCGGAGCTCCTGGAGCGGCCAAAATCCACAATTATATCCATCCGCGCCACTCTCTCTCGCCCCAATTCCTCTCCCAAATTAAAGGGTTGGATTCCTTACCGAGTGCCATTTGTTGCAATGAAATATTAAGTATTCAGACACCCTGAGCACGTTTCACATCGATCAAGTGACTCTGCCGTCCCTGCTGGAACCACGCGATGCTCTGGAAGCCATTTTTCTTCATCGTGGGGTCTTTCGGACGCTTCGTGTGGCCATCCTGGCATGCCATTATTGGTTCTTTCACGAATGGCAAATTGGGATATACGAAGTTATTTCGAACGTATCAGTCTTGTTTAAGGGGTGTTTGGGTTGTTGTTTTGGGTATGGGGAAGGCTATCTGGTGGTTGGGAGGTTGTTAGGGTGTGTTTTGGGGTGTTTGGGGGTGGTGTTTGATGAACTTCTATGAATTATTGGCCTTTAGGGGTGTAAAAAGCCAGGTTAATCATTTTCATTAGATTAGATTAGATTAGATTAGAGGAGGGGTGACAGATCAAAACCGACCTTCTGAGCACCTCAACCTTAAGATCTATTGTGCATCCGCGCGCTGTTTACCAGTCAGGCAGCAAAGTCTCAAGGAACTTCACCACCTTTCTAGGGACCACATCCATTTCTTGTTCAGGCTTTAGGAACCAGGAGCCAAGATGCCGTAACCGTTTCTGGTGAACAGCTTCACACTCACATAGCAGGTGTCTGGCTGTCTCGGTGGCTTCCTGACAGAAGTGACATGTACTATCGGTCGCTTTTCCCATGTTTTTTAAGTGATACCTCACGGGACAGTGCCCAGTGAGAGCGCCCGTCAGTTTTCCTCAGTTCCAATTTGCTGAGTGAGAGGACTTTCTTGGTCCAGCTCGTCGAGTGAGAGAGAAGTGACCTAGCTTGCCTTTGACCATTGGTCGTACGCCAGGACATACGCTTCCTCTTTCGTTCCCAGTCCTTAGTAGCCGCAAAACGCTTCTGGTCCAGTGAGGGGGGTTGTTCCTCCTTCCCTGGCCAGTTGGTCTGCCGCTTCATTGCCGTGGATCCCGGAGTGACCAGGCATCCAGATGAGATTGACCTGGTTATTTTCATAAACAACGATGTTTCAAAACAAATACGAGTACCAAGAACGAGAATCGTTATCCAAAAAGCAAAAGTTGAATACCTCAGACATTCAACAAGAGCGAAGTCCAGGAAATGGTGAAACTGCTGTCTGAAAATTTGAACAATGATTTTCTTCGACAACTACGGAACTTTTCCTATTGACTGAGTGAAGATGGCTATGTTGGTCACCTACGAATAAGAAGAAATCAAATGTGAAATATTATAGAATCATTGTAGTTTCTATAATGAATGTTTCGTTACCCCAACTCATGGAATAATAGCGGAGCATCAATAGATTCTGATTCTACATTCTACTTAGCTGGATGAAGAGAATTGTGGCTTTTCAAACACTAAGCCTCATCATTCTGCAAAGCTGACGTGGCTTTCTTCTTAAATTTCGAAAGATGTGTTGATCCTTTCTTTCGATTTCAAATTCTTTGTTATTCGGAACCCGAGTTGGTTAAATTAGGAAATATGATTCATAATGGCTAATAAAATTTTGACCTTGAACTTATTCGTCCTCAGACAGCAGGAGAGTGAAGCTTTTGGCAAGATATGGAAAGAAGATGTCTTCAATGGATGTCCTACCCAATTATTTGATACAGTTCAATTAGTTCCTCTATGTATAGGATGACCCATTCTTTTAAATACATCTTCTGAATTAAAAACTCTATGAGCTTTTGTCCACTCATGAATATGAAACACCTCCATAACTTGAGAGTCTCTGTTTTTCTCTTCTACTAAAAATGTAATTGCATTTTCTATGAATATGAAACATTGCACTTCG
Organism: Propylea japonica; assembly: GCA_013421045.1. NCBI lineage: Eukaryota > Metazoa > Arthropoda > Insecta > Coleoptera > Coccinellidae > Propylea > Propylea japonica. Next base: position 12,541,081 of record CM024248.1, on the reverse strand, counting down.
AATTACCTCACATCCTGATCCCATGACCTCGGTCCGCTGCCAAATCTCCATTTTTTCTCTCCCTCAAGGAAACTGCAACCCCCATATCAAAACCACTTCTCGGCAAGTGGAATCAATCATTACCTCCCATCCTCCTGTCAAGACATCGCACGAAAAATCAACACACTCCCTTCCGTATAAATCCTGGAAGGGGATGATATACGGGTGCATCACGAACTCATTACGGTGCGTCCTCGGGATTTACGACGTTGTCAGATGTAATATCGTCGGAATTAATGAAGAACAAATTGACATTTTTCAGGGCCGTGCGTGCTCGTTGCGTATGCGGAGTCACGGCCGGAGGGGTTGAGGGTGTGGGGGGTTGGTGGATCGAAAGGGGATGGGGGAAGGTGTAGACCTGTACACGTAACGGCATGCTTGGGCACATGGGGGAAAACCATGTTATTTGGTGGAATGAAATTAGCGATATTTTTGCGGGATCGGAGAATGGCTTTATTTTTGTTTGAGTGGAACATTCGATATTAATTTATTGTTATATTTCTTAAAAAACGAGTGAAACTATATTCTTCGTCAATAAGTTTTATGTTATTTTTATATTTTAGCCGATAATATTGCATTCTGAGAGACGAACGAGAGTATAGCATATTCTAATAATAACTAGGTTAGCTAGGAGGGCAAAAAAATCAAAATTGAAATGGTGAACCGAAGGTAATGTAGGATGAAAAAAATTGATTTTAATGAGTTTTTAAGGGGTACTTGTGAAGCTCTAGGGAAGGGGGGCTCCTGCCCCCCCCTTGGGAAGCCCATGTTGCTAGCTGGACCGCTGCCTTTATTGGTCTTATTAAAGCCCACAGAAAGGCTCAAGTTCAGCAGCTGTTAACCTTGATTCACTTTTTGCAAGCTCATCGGCTTTTTTCAGTACCTTCATAATAGGCTTGTTACACCATGCCTTTTTTCATGTCTATATTCGAGCCTTTTTTCAGGGCTATTTGTAAATTTCCCCAAAATGAGTCGCCCTATTACACCATGCCTTTTCAAGGGTTGTTTCAAGGGGTTTCAGGTAGTAATTCCAATGACCAAAATTGCAAACATTGAAGGAATTGATATTTCACCTCAAGCCTGTATTTTGTTGGAATATTTTCGAAAGAATACCATGTTATCTGTTTTTGTTATGAAAAATAATGATGCAAACAATAGAAGACGAAATTGAATTTGAAAAAATCACTTATAACTATTATTGCAACTGTAACTTTATTCTAAAAAAAAGGGTTTTGCAGGAGAAAGGAGGTGAAGCCTGGGATGAACTAAAAATCAGGCAATAAAAGCCATGAGTCTAAATTAGTCATATATAGGTTTAAAAAAGGCTCCTCTCCTATTAAAAAAGGCTTCATTTATTTTTATATTATAATCTGCCCATTCATTGAATCTTTGAATAAAGATAAGTATATTTTTTATCGAGCAACCAAAAAAAAAATATATTAGCTTACGCCAAGATGTCGAAAATGTTGTGTTATTGGAATCGACTCGACATTTCTACGAAAAGGCTCGAAATCCCCACATTTCAGGGGTAAAAGATAGAAACGGTTCTATTTATTTGCAAGCCTAAAATAGTTCAGGCGAAATTGGTCAGGCCGACAAAAGGCACGAAAAAGGCATGGTGTTATAGGTGTTTAACTAATTTGTAAGGCCCAATGTTTTGAATATTTAATATACAGTGGAAATTTCCCATAACGAACGTCTGTATAACCAATTTCTCTGTATAACGAATTTCGTACAAGACATTGCACCTTGAAAGCAAATTTCATATCAAAAACACCCTCTAAAACGAAGTAAATTCTCTCTATAACGAAATATTCAAAGAACATCACTCTTTGAATGGTTATTGGTAAGAAGGTATAAGGGTGTGTTTTTTCCGAAATTTTTCCGGACTGACGCAATGAATCCCGACCTTAAACTAAATCATTACGGCGGGCAGAGAGATCCTTCTGAAACAGTTTTGAATACACCCTTGGCTGTTTGGTTTCAATCTTACCATTACGCTAGTGTTAAAGTTGAGCGAAAATGTTTAAAAGGAAGGGATTAAGTTTGAATGATAAACTTAAGTTCATCAGTGAAGTCGACCACGACATAAAAAGAAATTTTCTGTAAAACGAAATTTCTTTATAACGAAATTATTTTGCGGATTCATCGCTTTCGTTATAGGAAAGTTTCACTGTAATACTGATAGATTCATTACTGTTCATATGAACCAAACTTGTAAAGTCATAACTTCAACTACGAGTACATAATTCAACAAGAGACACAGAAAACAGAATTGATTTCACGTTTCAATCACTCCTCTGACACCCAGGCATAGACGATTCCCCAAAAACAATGAAATAGTGCGCCAATAAATAACAATTCTCACGCAGAAATTTCAAAATTGCAATTATTCCCGCGTAAACGTATTTCACTACCAGTAGAACCGCATAACGAAATAATTTTCGATGTCATACTAGCAGGTCGACCAACGTGAATAAACAAAGCTCTACCGAAAAGTAATCAGTGGCGCACGATCGTCCATCATCGAAATTGTGATTGGTGGTTGCATTCGCAATTTACTTTCTTCATAATGCATCTGATTAATTTAATAATGCAGAATTCATTAGCTACGCTTGATTCGGTGTTTAAAATTTATTGACGATTAAAATTTGTCGTTGATATTTTTATCGGGCACATTATGCGAATTGTTTTTCTATGGGAATTGTCTGTTGATGAGTTTATGGCTGCTGTTTTTCTTAACCGTTATTAATTACTTCTTTATCTTTTGGATAAGGTAATTTAATACCTATACATTAGGCGGTATGGGTGATTACGTCATTTTTTGCTTCAGTTTATCTTAACCGTTATTTTGTCTCTTAAATTTTGCATTATAATTTGATGCATTTCTTCCTGACCAACAACTAAATGATAAGTTCTGAATATTGATGAGAATTTTACTGTATCGATTGAAATATAATCTGGGAGGATTTTGCATTTCTAGAAAACTTTTTTATGTTTTCACTCCCAATCTCTCAAACAGAAACATTTTAATACATTTTTAATTCACTTACAGTTTTTTTTTTACAATTGAAACATTTTCAATTAGAATGAAATGCTCCTGCGCAAATCTTTTCACTAATTTGTCAAGAGCGAATTGGTCTTGAAAAAATTGTTGCCTAACAGTAAAACTAAAAAAGGAAAAAAGGATAACGTAACGTTTCGATGTCTATATCAGACTCCTTTTTCAGACAAACTTGGGAAATCTTTAGAATTGGGCTTTTTTTCGTTTGTAGTCTTATTGACATCGAAGTTGTCAAAACATGGGCATTTCACAAACTTCATTACACCGTATTTTGCATACAGATTTTAGTCTTAAGGCTTATAAAGTTCAGTTAACACAAGAACTCAAGCCGGCCGATCATCAACAACGTCGTGTCTTTGCTGATTGGGTCGTTGAAATGCATGAAAATGATCCGGAATTCCATCGAAAAATCATCTTAGTGATGAGGCCCTTTTCCATATCGGTGGCTTCGTCAACAAGCAAAATTAACGCATCTGGGGCTCGGAAAATTCAAGAATTATTGTTGAAAAGCCCCTCTTTCCCCAACGTGTGACTGTTTGATGCGGTTTATGGTCCGGCGGAGTCATTGAACCTTACTTTTTCGAAAATGAGTCTGGAGCAACAGTTACGGTGAATGGATTGCGCTATCGAGAGATGATTCATGATTTTTTATGGCCGGAATTGGACAACGTTTACTTCCAACAAGAAATCGCTACGTGCCAAATAATCGATGAAACCATTGCTCTTTTGCGGAAAAAGTTTCAAGACCGTGTTATCTCTCGAAGAGGTGATCACATTTGACCACCGAAATCTTGTGATTTAACATCTTGCGACTTCTTCCTTTGGGACCACGTGAGAGAGAAGGTCTACGTCAATAGCCCAGCGTCGATTCAAGACCTCAAAGATGGAATACGTAAGGCTGTCGAGGACATAGGGCAGCCACTTTGCGATTTGGTTATGGAAATTTCATTGAAAGGATATGGTCCTGTAAGCGTGGTCGTGGTGGTCATTTGCCTGATGTTATATTCTACTATTAACGGCATAGCCTTTTCTTTATAATTAGATAAACATCCAATCATTTATATTGAAGAATGGCATTTTTCTTTGAATATCAAATTAACACCTATTATTGGAAAACCCTTTATTTCAAGAGAACTTCGTCCACATTATCAAAACTATGAGCATTAAAATTTGAATAAGTTTTTTAGGGAAACATATATTCTTTTACATTCTTTTAGTTTAAGATCCCAACTTGTGTATCAACAAATATAAAAATCATCATCGATATTTCGCAAAACTTGCCCCCCTATGTGAAGCCTATCATTCCCGAAATTAATTTCAGACCGATTCCCAATAACACTAATTACACATTAAAAAACAATCTTCCTTAGCCATATCCGGCCTTCCTCCCTCGTCAGCATCCAAACCACCACCCGCAAGGGGGCGGGGGTGGATTTGCGGTAGGGGATGCAATCAGCCGCTTGACGGCGATGAAAGATGGCGCCACCAGGTGTTGCATAAAGCATCGTGCGTCGACGGGCGAACTGAGGGGTGATTTAGCGATCTTATTTAGTTTTTTTTTTAATTTCGCATAACGGCGATGAGAGAGCGGTTATCTCATCGAATTATAATCGATGCAGGAGGGTTGCCTGAGTAGGGTGATAAATTTGTATTTTTTCCACCCCCGTGAAGATGGAAGATTGGTTTGGCTGTGAGATGGGGTTTTTCGTTTGGTGTAGCATCTGGAAGATAGGAAATAGAACTGAAGCATCAGAAGTGTCTAAAGTCTTTCTCCTGACCATTCTACATCCGATTAAAGGAATGTAGTTCAACCTTAGAGTAAAAAGTAAACCTAGAGATGCCTTCATGCCTTTGTTGACGCATACGGCACCTGGTGCTGTATTCTCGACAAGTGATCTTTCAAAGCGAATAAGAACTTCACTACGCGGTGTGCATTTTTGAAGGTAAATGGGGGACTCGCGCAATGAAGTTCGTATTCGCTTTGAAAGATCACTTGTCCAGAATACGGGACCAAAGCCGTATCTTTATTCCGTTAATAATTGACATGTGCACGGCAACGTACGTTAAATGAACGTTGCCGAACGAAGATTTGCGTATGCTGAAATTTTGAAATAAATTGTTCAATTGTCAATCTGATTGTAAATAAAAAAACACACATTTCTGAAGATTTCACAATTTTTTCTGAAGAAGGTGTCTGATATAGACACCGAAACGTTACATTATCCTTTTAATTTATTTCCTTTTTCAGTTTTACTGTTAGGCAACAATTTTTTCAAGACCAATTTGCTCCGGACAAATAAGTGCAAAGATTCTCGCAGCAGCACTTCACCCTAATTAAAAATTTTTTTAAATTATTTATGTTTCAGAGACTGGGAGTGAAAACCTATAAAGTTTTTAAGAAATGCAGAATCCTTCCAGAATATATTTCAATCGATAAATTGTTCCTAACCTTGAAAAATTAAATTAATAAAATCTAGTTACAGTAACAGATGTAACAGAAACTTTATTTTAAGAACACAATTATTCACGATTTATTCATTTTTTAAAATATTTTTTTAAATATTTATAAACTGCGATTTTGTATTTTTCTAAGAAGCCGCTTCGAAAAAAAAATGATGGAGACTGATCTAATATTTTCATGTTTTATCTGAATCCGAGAGATTTCTCACGTTCTCTCGAACATCCTGTATCTTATTCATGTAATATTCGTGTAAGAAGTATACTTTTGGCAGATCTAACTCTGAATAAATAAATTTGAGAAATATAGTTTGGATTCTGGATCACATAAACTGAGATGAAGAATAATCTACTAAAAATACATTCGTTCATTTTAACTGTGAACTTATGCCTCAGACAGCATCTAATAATATTCTGTGAATTGAAAAAGGAAGCCATAAACTTCTTATGGACTAGAGTAGCACTGCATAATTCAGCAATTCTTTTCTCTTCTCAGATTACCAAACATACAGTTATCAAGGTGATCATCCATGGTAGTATAATAAAATACTTTATGTCCCCAACATGTTCTATCAATAATTCCGTCAAACATAAATCCGAAAATTCCAGAATATTCAAAAAATTCTATTCAATAATAATAAAAACTGATAAAACATGAATCGATAGCGCGGCTACTTCAAAGTAGAGTCTCATCTCCATTTTTCACTGTCCATTTTCGACCATCTTTTTATTCTGAAAGCATTCTGACATGTGTTATCTTCCCGATAAATTTCTATAGCTTAATTATTTACAGCTTTCATTAACACGAGCTAATTCATTTCTGTCAGCTACCGTTCAAGCGCTCAAACAGATAAGGTTGACTGACATACTGAGAAATTATGGTAATACAGTGAACTGTCGGAGTTCAAAAATATGCTCATTATGTAAATACCGTTGGAGTGGTTTTATTTGATATTTAAAATGTATTTGGCGAGATGGAATAGACGGATGGGAAACGCATTGTTTGGAGAGCTTTAGCTTGTTGAATTCTGATTTTCAGAAAGTCATATCGTAACTAAGGATGCATTTGACTTTTGGGTGATTTTATGAAAGCAGAAACTGCAGAATTTCAGCTCTATCGAATAGACAAATACCGAATTATTTGTAAAAATGAATAATTTTGAAAAAAGGGTATAACGAATTTCGTACAAGAAATTGCACCTAAATCAAATCACCCAGTGAACGGAGTAAATTCTCTCTATAACGAAATAATCAAAGAACATCACTCTTTGAATGGGTATTGGTAGAAGGTATAAGGGTGGGTTGTGGGTTTTTTCCGAAATTTTTCGGGACGTACGTAATAAATCCCGATTTTGAACTAAATCATTACGGCGGACAGAAAGGTCCTTCTGAAACAGTTTCAAATACACCCTTGGCTGTTTGGTTCCAATCTAACCATAACGCTAGTGTGAAAGTTGTGCGAAAATGTCTACAAGGAAGTGCTTGAGTTTGAATGATAAACTCAAATTTATCAGTGAAGGCGACCTAGACATTGGCGACTATAGAAACAAATTTTCTGTATAACAAAATTTCTTTATAACGAATTTTTGTGCAGATTTAGCGCTTTCGTTATAGGAAAGTTCCACTTTATATGGTTCCGATTATGGGATCCTTTTGAAATTTTGCTTGAACTTTCATTATAATACTTTATCTTCAAAATAAATTTTATTTGGATCAGATATTTTGTTGTGGAGACTTTGCAGACATTTGGTCAAAACGATATTTGATCGCTCAAAAATATTCGAAAAAATAACAAATAATTGTAGTGCGCGAACTATTCGATCTATTATAGCTTCCTGCATTATGAATCCAATCGCGTGGTTTGAGACCTCTTGAAAACACTTAGGCAAAACATTCTTAAGCTGTTCTCTTAGGAACAAGCTCAATGAGAACAAATAACCCTTCAGTCTTCCCTTTTTACGTTCAAACTTGAATAAAACAAGAATTTCCTATGAATCATCATTGAAATTGTCAAATTTGAGGTTGTGATAATCTCAACATAATGTAACTAATTTTAAAGGGTTTTCCAATAGGAGGTATTATTTAGAATAGCCCGCTATTTCTGTAGATGTCACGTTTGAGCTATCATATTTTGACATTTGACAAGAAGAAACTACGCCATTAATAAAAATGGCATGATACACGCTTCCAGAACGCATTGAAATCATTAAAATTCACTATTAAGATGGTGAAAATTCGGCAGTGACGGTTCGTAAACTCGAACATTTTTGAGTCGTCGTGAAGCACCTTGTCGGACCGCAATAAAGAGATTGGTGGAATAATTCGAGCTGTTGGGACAAGTTAGTGATGTGAAGCATAAAACTCGTGCATGTCACTCAAGAAAAGCCGAGAATATCGCTGCTGTAGCCATTGACTTTTGCGGTAAAAGTTTCCGGACCGTGTTATCTCTCGAAGAGGTGATCACATTGGTCACCGAGATCTTGTGATTTAACACCTTGCGATTTCTTCCTTTGGGGCCACGTGTAAGAGAAGGTCTACGTCAATAGCCCAGCGTCGATTCAAGACCTCAAAGATGGAATCCGTGAGGTTTGCGAGGACATAGGGCAGTCACTTTGTGATTTGGTTATGGAAAATTTGATTGAAAGGATATGGTCCAGTAAGCATGGTTTGCCTGATCTTATTTTCCACTATCAATGGCATAGCTTCTTCTTTATAATGAAATAAACATCCGATCATTATATTGAAAAATGGCATTTTTCTTTGAATATCGAAATAACACCTCTTATTGGAAAACCTTTAATGTAACTGAGTGAACGAAAAGCTATAACCTTAACTAAAATTCTCCTCCGCATACCATCAAATCTGCAAATCTCGAAATTAAACCAGCACTAAGTTACAAGCGAAAGGGATACATCCCTTTCAGTCCCAAAGACAGATTAATCCTCCATCCCAGATCCCGCAATTTTGTTAATAGTTCCCCAGTTATATCGCCATTAAAATATAGGATTCAGCATCGCCCTAAACAAAGCGCATTCGGCCATATATCTAATAGGAAAAATATTGTACCTTAGTACCGTTTCAAACTGAACCCGCCGCTTTGAAAAATCCTACACGTCCTCTCTGTCTTTCCCTCTTCCCCATCTCAAGGAGGGTTGGAGAGAGAGGGAAAAAGGATGCTGTGGGGAAGGTCGCCTTTATACCGGGAATACTTCATTGGTATGCATTGAGGATTTATGCAGGCATAGAGCCAAAAACATTCATCAAGGTGGATTTGCCTGAAACTCTGATTCATTGCAGCTTTAATATATGTTCGGTTTCACCATGCACCTCGTTGAAAATTATTATTTACTGGGGCTGATTGCTTTTTCGGGGGAGATTGCTCGAACGAGTGGTGAAAACGATCTGGGTGCTTGATGGTGGGATTAAGATGTCTTACTACGTGTTATGGTCTATGGATGAAGGAAAAGCGTGAATTTGTTGCGAAGATATTTGACGAATTTCGGGTATGGATATGTGTTCTACTTTATCAGGAGGTTGAAGTGCTGATGGAGCACTTACATTTTTACGATACACGAACACAAAATATGAAATCCTCAATAAGAAACTCTTTCTCCTCAGGTGAGTTCAATAATTCTTGTATGATTGATTTCGAACAGCTCATTTCTCATAAGGACCAATTTGCGTTTTCCTTTCGTCAGATTTCGCAGAATATCTTGAAAGTGCAACAATTTATCCTACATGTTTTTTTGGAATTTCCACTCCCTATTTCATTTTTGAGCGCTCGTTCTACTTGAACGAGTGCTATATCTTTTTGCCCAGATGTCTGTAATTTCAGAATTTCAAGCAGAAAATGGTCTCAAACGATAGGCTTTGACTCCCTGATGTCCAATTCGTGGTCGAATTCAATTCTGTTCATGGGGCTCGGTTAAGTTCGTCAACCAGCCAAATCATACAGGGTGTTTCCATAAAATATGGCCATTCAAAACTTTTGTTCCTTAATATCTCAGAAAATACGAAACCAATCAGAATAAAATGTTACGACCAAATGGAAGATGCTGATAACAAGCATCATGCAAGTTTTGTGACCATGGTAGTAACTGAAATATAGAAAATTCAATTGGAATATTGATAAGGAAAATCTTTATATTTCCATAACCCTCGAATAGTCGCGTCAAAATTTTTAACATGGGTAGTCGCGCCGGTCTCACAGACCGTGCTTACTCATTGAGCTCTGAATGCTAAGTGGAATGAGTTTTTGCCTAAAAATTCAAATGGATGTCTTTCAAAACATAACTGAGTGACAAGAAAATGCAAGATTGGTACATATTTCGAATTGATGCAAATATATTGGGAAAATTCCAAAAAATCAATTATATTCATACACCTTACTTTATTCAGTCATAAAAAGAAGAAATCAAACTCTAAGGATTTGAAGACTAGAAATAACAAAAAGTTACACCTTTCATCAAATAAAAATGATTTTTCAAACATATTTTAGCTTAATGTATTGTGGGGGGAAATTTTTCCAACGCGTCACTTTATCTTTGCCAAAAAATCGACAGTGTATTACTTTGATTTTCTTCCTCATCATCATCAGAATATTCTGCTCTGAGTCATCACTCGCAAGTTGTTGTTCTAAATATTCAAATTTTTCTTCAGACTGATCAATATCTGAATGTTCGTCATTTGCTATTTTATCCTCTTCCTCATCTAAAACCTCTAGTAATTTCTGCAGTCGAGCTTGCTCTTTTTCGTACGACCACATGGCTAAAAAACTATGAATTTACCTCGTTATAAGTTATACAGAACAAAAACACCTGAAACTCACCGCACAATCGAACTATCAAGATATGAAAAAATAGGGTACGAGAGTAGTCGCGCCGGTCTCCCACACCGTGTCACGATATATTTTTTTCGTACTAGCACGTTTCACGATGAGATTCGCAAGGAATCTCTGTCGCATCCTTACGGAAAGATAGACGGAGCCGGAGATGCCATGCCCCTTGAATTCTGAAAATTAGGATAAAAAGTGTCTGGCCGGTCTCACAGACCGTGCGCGACTAACGGAGGGTTAACAGGATATCCGATTCGAGTAAATTTTTTTCTGTGAGATTGTTGTACTGAATCTTTATACAGAATTTTATGGACATAGGATTTACAAAACAATATAAAATTCAATTGGAATATTGAAAGAAGAATCTTATATTTCCATAATAGAATATCCGATTCGTGTGAAATTTATTTTGAGAATGGAAACTATTATACTGAATGTTCATGCAAAATTTCAAGGGATCACATCATCCATAGAACCATAGAATTTAATTATTGTAATTAATTATTTCTTACATACTTAATTTTTTGAATGATTCATCAACCTCAAATCCCACATAAAATTTGGGGAAATAGTCTTATTGCTCACCAGAAAACTAGCGCCCAGAAGCTCCTGCTAAGGGCTTTTCTTAAATTTATTCAAATGCGAATACACATCAGTTGTGATACATCAAATGATAGGTAATTTGATTACCTATTCAGCTATGGTATTGAATTGCATTGGTTGAAAGGTAATTGATCATTATTATGTCCTAATTCATGTATTCCTATAAAAGAGGTTTGGGGCGACGGGGTGCGAGATTTTAAATTCAAAAAAGCATAAAAGAGCGGTTTTTGAATAATAAATCCATGGATTCATGAATTTCCTTGAATATTAAGTAAAATTAAAGGTTTCATTGCAGTATTCTCCAATCACCAATTGTAAATTATTTCCTAATTAAAAAAAATTGAGAAAAGCTCGAAGCGGATGCTTTTGAGCACTTGTTCATAACAATTGTATTGAAAATGCATAGGATAAATCCCCTAAAAATTAAATCGATAGGTGCGAGAATTTCCTTAATAATAATAATCAAGTTATTGACGAGTTATGTTACTTCTTTGGTAGGCTGTATTATGATGATGAAAAAGTTACATTTTTCCTTAAATATTTTTACCTCATTCTAATAAAAAATCATCTAATATGGCATCATATCGTTTGCGAAGCCGATTATACATACATATTGTATGTTTATTTCAATTCATTGCAATCTTTATGATAAATATTTATTATTTATTAAACAAGTACCTACAGAATATTCTTTCATGAGTTCATAAGCAAGCCATGTGAGTAGTATCTATCTATTTTGAATAAATAGCAATCAGATTGATGTCGTTTTTTATATTTGTTGGTAATGATTCTATTAATTATTCTAAGCAAAATGGTGAATGCGCTACTTCTCTCAATGACTACATCATTGTATTCGATGTGAAACAAGACATTTATTTTCATTCGAAATAATCGATTCGAAAGCTCAACTCAACTCAAATATACTTTTAAAAAAGGGAAATCCTAATACGTTTTTCATTCATCCATCACAAGATAACTAACTACTCTCGTTCGCTAATACCTATTCATATCATAGCTTATGAATGAATTGACGAATCTGGATTTGATGATTTGATATCAAATGCGTTCGAAGCATAATTCAAAAAATTTTTCTGAATAGTATTCAAAAAAATATTCTTATTTGCTCAAGATAAATCTCATCAAAGTAAACTATAAATGAATTCAACACTCTTTTCAACAATCTGGAATAATTACGATCAGAACCAAGCATTCATATAGTCCAAATGCGAAAATATTTGACTATTAAATCAGTTATTTTATTTTTCATGCTGAATAATTTCTAATTAATTAATGAATCTATAAAGTTCCAATCAGTATTAGTATTATTTTTTGATGATTAGCTCATATGAACACTCTAACGACAACTTTATGATTATCCATCGAAATAAAAACCCACACTAGCGTCGTCCACTATGTACACATTTCAACAAGAAGAAACTTCCATATGAAGAGATAAGCATCATACATCCCTCGAGCTCTTCTACACTTCATCATTCCAAACCAAGGCAAACTCATTTTAAACTTCTCGCCTGAAAGGTCGTTTCAGAAGTGAAATAGCTCACAAAACCTTCGTATACTATTTTATAAGAATTTACTGCCCCCCAAGGGACGAGCGTAAATGAAGTAAAAGTTGAAGAAAACACAGACAACTGGAGAACATGACTTTTATTAAAATAAATTACAGTCACACACAGACGACGATAAGATGGAGCGTTATTATGGTACATACTAAAATATAATATCTTGAGCAACAAAAAGCAACAAATTGTTCATATAAAAACCGGAAAGAAAACAAACAATAATAATCTAGATGAACAGTATACATTTTATCCTTATTCTACGAATTTTACAGCGTTATATACAATGTTTGGGATTAATAAATTTCTGTTTTTCCTTTCGCCAGCCCAAACTTACTGCTGTTCTATGACTACCTAAACATAACCTAACAATAACGTATACATTTCTTGTACTTTCGTTTTCTGATAAAGACGAATTATTGGAAAAGATTCCTATAAGCATAATATCAGATTTCTGACCTTAGAAAAGGAACATTGTTTTCAATATCCATCATGGAGGCAAGAATTATAAAATAATTATGACTATTTTGATTATAGTGTGCTCTTGACGTGAAAATTTAGATTTTTATTTTGTTGGTATTATTTTGAGTGAATACCTCAAACAAATTTTTTCTCATGGACGGAACACATTTTGAACTTTTATTACCAAATTTCTCTGCCTATTTTTTCATATTAATCGACGAAATTTATTGTTGCTGTTCTGAATTAATTAAATTGATCACAAACAAATACCATAAATATTAAATAAATCAATATTGGAAAAAATTACCCAGATCATAGTGAAATTTTTTTACAATGTTAAAATAGTATGTTCAAAATCACATTTTTAGTCGATATGCAAGATTTTTTGACTTCCCTGAAATATTTTTTGTTATATATTTCATGGAATCATTTCTCTGATTCAAATTACATAATTTGTATATATTATATAATATAATATATTATTCATTTTCCTATTAGTTCATGTGGTCTGTAACATAAGCTAGATCAGTGCAAAATTGTTATTCTGGAACAATTCCAAAAAATTCCATATTTTTTTTCTAAATGCATGAAAGCATTAATTGATTCGAATTTTTGCAAGTTGAAATACCTAAAAACGTTAGTCAAAATATCCGAAATTGTTTTCTATCTCATTTGCTTCAAAATAACAAGTTTGCACCAAACTAGACTAATGTCACAAACCGCAATTTGAAATTGGAAAATATTCAGTAAAAGAAAAATGAAAAACTGAACCAGAATCGAAAAAATTCAATTATCTCGAACAGGGATAATTTTCAAATTATGTACTTATTTTCGACCTGAAATTTTGCATTTCTTCTAAAAATGTGATTCTGCATAAATGTTCTCATCACTCGACATTTTCACATTTAAACAATAATTTGGGAATTTTCCGGAAAACTGCGAGAACTGACAGCTTTGAAGCATTTCCTGGTTTTCTATGGCTCACATTTTTTCCAAGCAGCCATTTCTATTTGACATTGACAAAAATATTCAACTAATTGTACAAATAAATTGTAAATTTCCTATTGTTCCGAACCCTTTTTTTCTTTCGGAATAGAAAAAAAATATTTATTTTGTGACAAAATGCTCTTCTCATTCTCTAGATGAACAAGGAGCTTTTTCAAGTGAAATTTGAACATAACTTCCTACCAAATAATCAAAATAATATTTATTGTTTACATTATCAAGTGCCTTATAATTTCTATTGGGACCAATTTTTTATATCTGAAGAATAAACATATTTCAGAATAAGATGAAAAAAATTACACCATATTTGGTGGAATAGAGAGTTCTTCTCGTTTAAGATTTAATTTTCAACATATATTTTGTCTTGTTAGTTCTGCTTATTCATGTTTTTCTTCAATTGTAGTGACTTTCTTTATTTTATGCTGCTAGTCTTGCAAATCAATGTTCGTTAAAATTCATATTAGGTTCTATGAAATAATCTGAATGAATTATCAAAATAAAAGATTGCACACTATAAACAGTTTACATTAAAGCATAAAAATAGGTACGAAAGAAGATTCTTTATATCTAAGTACTATATGGAAATAAACATACATATATTATTAATCTATTCTAAATATCTAATTTCTAATGTCTTTAGTTTTAAATTCTTTCAGAGGTTCATTCGATAGTATATACACTGTATTTTACATTTTATGTGAATAATATATTATAGTACAAAGCGGTGCTCTACATGAAGCGGTGTCTTATTAATATAAATAATTTACAGAACTATAATGCAGTATTTTGGGCTTTTTTGAATACTGGACAATATGTCACATCGATTATTCAATATGAAATATTTCACTTAATTCGTACGTATATCTTAGAGATCCATCTGTGAATTTTTCTAAACTTAATGAAAAATAAAATGATATTCATTCAAATTTAATAGTGTTGCACTTAATTATTGCACAAAAGTTCCGCATAGTACGTACTGCTTGTTTTGATTTTGAAAAATCAATTACTTAAGACTATATTTACATTGAATATAACTTTAGTGATTCTCAGTATAATTATAATCAATTTTATTATAAAGATTTTTAGAATTATGTACAAAGTGCACAATTAGCTAGATAATTTCTTTTGTATTCTTTGTTCTTACATCTAGTAGGATTACAAATTTACGTATATCGTTTCGTGGTTTATGGCACGTTTAAAGATTGGGAATAAAAAAGTTTTTGATTTCAAACAATTAATTTCTCATTAGGTATGTAGATGCAACTACTATTGACTAGAACTAATAGTTCAAAGCTAATGAGAACATAAATAGTGGAATTATTATCATTTCTATAATTTAGAACAGAAAAATCAATTTAAGTTTCACAAGAAATATTCATTTTTACATTCACATCGAATTTTACAAATTTACAGGTTTGTTCCATTTGGAAAAGTAGGTGTTTTTACTGTCCGACATCGTATGTTGATGAACTAGCAGCTGTCCTTTTTTTTCTGTCCTTGGAGGTCTGAGGTCTGCCAGAGGCTCGCACCCTTGTGGTTCTGTAAAGATTTTATATTGTGAATTTTTTGAAAATAAGTTCAGCCAATTGAAATATTGATAAACAAATTTCTATATTTGTATAGATTTCAAAGAGAAAAAATATCAAAATGGTTATCGTGAAGTGTATGCAATGATGAAAAATTTGTTTCAGATGATTGAATGGACGAAATATTATATTAATTTGTTTAAGAACATTTAATTTTTCGGATTTGCAGGATCAGGCAGAGCTCAGACATCCGAAGAAGTTGTAGCTCTATAGGAAAAGGTTTAATTCTTTTCAAAATTGCAAAAAGAATATGTGGATAAAAGAGATATTTTCCAAAAAAGCACAATAGAAGATCGCATGATCCTTTGGACTTCATGAAGGCGGTTTCATTAACCAATAGTTCCATCATATGTTTCCATTTTCTGCTCCAATTGAATTCCATTCTATCAATTTAAAGATCCATTAGCTGTCCTTGGCAAATACCAAACTCTTACGTAGGAGTTAGCCTTATCAACTTTCAAGTGTGATTTTGATATTGGTTGATTTTTATTTTATTGATTTAATATTATTTTATTCTCTCTTATTAGTTATTTTTTGGAGAATATCATTTGTGTTTAAACATTCTTCATTTATTTTATTCTTTGAAAAGTTTCATTTTTTGTTAATTAACTGAAATTGGACGAAAAAGAGTTCCAACTATCAGGCTAGGTTAGATTGGTTAGAATATACTAGTATTATCCAGCTGAGTACCAATTATCATATTCAAATGCTATAAATTTTTATCTTCATTATTCAACCCATGGATCATCATCATTTTCAAAACTTTATAGGTTTTCACTCCCAGTCTCTGAAACATAAATAATTGAAAATTTTCAATTAAGATGAAGTGCTCGTGCGAAAATCTTTGTCAGGAGCAAATTGGTTCTGAAAAAAATTGTTGCCTAACAGTAAAACTAAAAAGTTACATTATCCTTTTCATTTATTTTCTTTTTCATTCTTACTGTTAGGCAACAATTTTCTCAGAACCAATTTGCTCCTGACAATAAGTGCAAAGATTCGCAGGAGCACTACACCTTAATTGAAAATTTTTAATTATTTCTGTTTCAGAGACTGGAGTGAAAACCTATAAAGTTGTTTAGAAATGCAGAATCCTCCCAGATTACATTTCAATCGATATCTTGGATCATTTTTATTATTAGAAAGTAGTTTATGAGAACCTGCATATACGGGTCCTGGTATGTGGCATTTCCTTTGAGGCATTTTTTTTCAAAACTCTTAAAATTCGACAATATTATTCAATTTTTGAAGAATCTCGAATAATTTCACTCACAAGGGCTTTGAAATTCGCAATAAAATAACTTGGGTTACAATGGATACGTATTGAGGTTGAATTGTCTAACTTGACTCTCATTAATTCAATTGATTATTCCGAAGAAAAATGATAAGAGATGATACAGATTTCGTTCATCCAGAATTGGTGGAAGTAGTGAATACTGCTTCATCAGAATTATTCCCAAATAAATCAAGAGAAAAGCACGAACATGCATTATAAACGTATTATGTAGAAGACTAACAACTGTAAGATATATATTCTTATTTCAACACAGTAGAAAAATCATGACTTCCAATTTGAGAAATGTCGACATTTTCTGGCCATTTGCGGATGAAGTATTATCGTCGGATTTATTTATGAATCGTAGAACAGAATATGCTGTGAATGCTCATGATTGAGTTGAAGAACGACCTTCACTGAAACGACCTAAAATTTCACAATATCCAAACCCAAATACCCCAAACCAGCATCTACCAAAACCAGTGCCGTAAAGGCTAACCCGATTACTCCACCATAACTTTCATCTCCCACCCTCCAACGCACCATAAACCTCATTACAATACGGACACGATCACATCTTTCCAATCGAACCAGAAGCCCGGCCGCATGACAGATTACCTCCAGACATGATACCATTTATAAAATTATATTCGAGAAGTCGAACCTCAACTTAAGGGGCCTACAGACGATCAACCTAGTTGAAGACTAAGTTGTAAACACGGCATGTTGACGACCAAGTTGAACGTCTGTAGGCTGGTTGGTGGTTGATTTTCCAGGTTGAAGACTAAGTTGATGCGAGATCAAATCGGTTTGATATTTGGTGGGCGGAGCCCGATGTTGAAGACTAAGTTGGAGCGTCTGTATGGTAGTCATCAACTAGGTTGACAACACCAGTTGGAATTCTACCTTGTAGAGTGAACATCTCCTAGCGTATTCAAAATTCTTCGTAAATATTCGAGAAAAGGTAGTAATTTAACTAGAAAATATGAGCAAAATTCCAAACATTCAAGTTGGGTAGATTTCTTTGATTGGGTGGAAGATCTTCCTGAATTATGGAGAGTCAAATCCGAGATTTATAAAAAACCTTGGGCAGATTCTTTGAGCGAACATTCATTGGTGGAGCAATAATGCTATTACCTCAAAATTTTGTATAGTACTTGAGATTCATGCTTAGTAAATGAATGCAAAATCTCAGGATGATCAGACTTATATTATGAAAATTATTAAAAACGAAATATGTAAAAATCATAATTAAAAGAAAATTGAATTATATGCTTTAGATGATGCGATTCTTGGATATCCTGTTATGACATATAATGATTCTTTCTTTCAATATTTCGCATGAGGCTTACTGTGAGCATTTTGCATGTGGTCGAGAAATTCTATTCCAATTGGTTTCGTTTTGTCTGAGATTATTAAGGAACAAAAATTCGGAATGGTCATATTTTATGGGACACCTTGTATGATTTGGCTGATTACGAACTTAATTGTGGCATTTGGAAACCAAACTCACCCTGAAAATCTCAAGTCTCTAGAACAATTCCTCAGAAAGTTATCGTGTTTATGGCCGGACGGACCCACGGACCGGATTGAATTTGACCACGGATTCGTCATCAGGGAGCAGAACCCTATCGTTGGAGACTAATTTCGGCTCAAAATTCGAAAAGTTCTTTCATTAAACCGGAATGGGAAAAATGAGACCGATTGTGGTACCAATCCTTGGTCCAAATTCTTTCATTCAAGGACTGTGCTGCACCACATTGTCGCATATAACGTTTATCATAACATATAACGAAAGATCTCTCCCCATGTTTCGATAATTTCTCCTAATCAGCCGACTAGTTCACTCGACGGAAACCACCGCTGGAATGATGTTTTCAACTTGGTTGACAACCGCTATTTTCACTCTCATTTGGTTTACAACCTAGTTGACAACATAGTCTTCAACTAAGTTGATCGTCTGTAGGCCGCTTTAAACTCTTCCTCCGCATCTCTGCAGCGATGCCAGCCCGTACATCCAAACTGCTGGCATACCGTCGGTCCAACTTGAAATTAAACTCAGTTAAAAGAGAGCCAATTAGAAGTGGCAAGATAGGAGATTATTTCCATGGCAACGAGTTGCCTGTCGCCCGGTGAAGGATTGCCGGTCATGTGACTACAGCCCCCTGGGATGGGGCGAGGATGAGAATATGGAATAGGGCCGATTCGTTCAGGTTGGCGGCGGCGTTGTCAGATTTACGCTGGGGAGGCTGAACGGCCTTATGCAAACGTTTGTTTAACATTGTTAACATTAATAGTTGTTTTGGCACAAATTTTCAAATTGATATCAAACATGTCGACGAGGTGTCAAGTGTTCTACTAGGATTTTCAAAACGATCTTTGAACAAGAGAAAATTGTGAACTTCTGCTCGTTCATAAAAAAATTCGAGGTTGAAGAGCTCAGTTAAATGGTTTCTGTTGAAAATGATCTCAAATTCCTTTGAATGGTACGCTTATGTTGTGTGCGGGCAATGATCTACCTAAATCTCCTTATATTATTGTTAGGTTAGGTTAGGTTGGTTAGGTTGAAAAATGCTCTTGGACTGAATTTTTCCTCAAAATACGCAGCAATATTTTCGGGTTATCCTATCGGCGTTAGAAAGCTGGATAAATTTATAAGTTTATTTTGACTGTAGTTATATATTAATACTTATATCTGACTACAGTGGAACACTTGTGATGGTCAGGGTCGCCAAATGTTGAAATCTTCCAGAAATACAGTGGATCTTCCCTATAACGAAAGCGCTAAATCCGCAAAAAAAATTCATTATAAAGAATTTTCGTTATACAGAAAATTTGTCTCTATAGTCGGCAATGTCGCGGTCAACTTCACTGATAAATTTAAGTTCATCATTCAAATTTAAGCACTTCCTTCTACACATTTCCGCACAACTTCCACACTAGCCTAATGGTTAGATTGAAACCAGATAGACAGGGATGTATTTAAAACTGTTTCAGAAGCATGTCTCTGCCCGCCGTAATGATTAAGTTTAAGGTCAGGATTTAGTACGTACGTCCGGAAAATTTTCGGAAAAACCCGCCATTCTACCTTCTCACTAATACCCATTCAAAGAATGAAGTTCTTTGAATACTTCGTTATAGAGAGAATTTACTTCGTTTTAGAGGGTTTTTAACATGGAATTTGAATTCAAGGTGCTATGTCTTGTACGAAATTCGTTATACAGACGTTCGTTATAGGGAAGTTTCACTGTATATTGATCAATATTTTGCGGAGAATTTTAGAAGCCAATAAAGTGGATACAAATTATTTAGAGAACTTGTTCGGAATTATCACCATTTCTTTCAAGTGTACAAAATATTGCCGGCCAGATAATAAATTTTCTTGCATTATTAAGTTCTTGCTAATCTCTACAAATTATTGACTTCAACAACACCAAACATTATTTTATGTCAAAAAGTTCACTATAGGAATGGACATGCGACATCGTTAAACTTCACCGAAAAATTACTTTTGATCATAATTCCAGCAGAAACTTTATTTGTGTTCTCTAAGATTTTTTACCTATGAACGATAAGTTGTTTTCTATCAGATTTCACAACAAACGAAATTTATAATTTCTACATTGATTTGTTGGTTCATACAAGAAAGATTCAAATTCATTACCGATAAACTTTATCAGATCTGGCAACGTCGCAGTTCCCAATTCTCCTCGCTTTCTTCCCCGAAAAAGACGAGGGAAAGCAACGAAATTCAGATAGATGACTAACTGATAAGAGTACTTTAAAATTCTGGGAAGACTGGAGGAGAGAAGTTTTTTTAAGTGTAATATATGGTTCACTCAATTATGCGTGACGAAAAATGCGATTTTCATGCATATCTAAGTCGGTGATTTCGAAAGATGGGGGAGATTTTGTGATTTATTTGGGTTTATTGGGGTTTGATTGAATTATGGCGGTTGAAAAAGGAATTGCAAATGGGAAACCATGTTCATCTATGATTTTTAGTTTTTTAAATGTTACTCGTGGTAAGTGTTGTTTTATTGTGCTATGGAATCTGCTTATCGGAGCAATTCTATATTACTGTCATTTTTATTTCACCTTCGATTCAATAGATATATTTTTCTTTCCATCTATAATCTTGAAAATGATTTATGAGTTGTTTTTTACCGATTTTGTTCGAGCTACATCTATCCTGCACCTACCCTGAAAATTGCAAGTCTTTGGTTGTTTTCGACCTCGGATTCTATGTAAGTGATTCCATTTAATCATTTAAGGCCACTGCCGGCCCAAAATTCGAAATTTTCCAGCATTTCTGCAAAACTTGGCAAGCTGTTACCATAAAAACCAAAGCCCAAAAACCACTGAAATTTCGAAAGGTAAAACTTTGTATGATGCTATATTTTAAGGATTATCTAAATCATTTTTTTTCTGATCGAATCAATAATGAGCAATATCGCTTAGTTAC
Organism: Propylea japonica; assembly: GCA_013421045.1. NCBI lineage: Eukaryota > Metazoa > Arthropoda > Insecta > Coleoptera > Coccinellidae > Propylea > Propylea japonica. The sequence goes on along the minus strand of CM024248.1, from coordinate 12,519,716 downwards.
CATATGTCATAACACACTCATATTTCCCAAGGGAAATATGAAACGTCAAGTCTTATTGTCCCAAGGGAATATGAAACGTCAAGTCATATTTTACTGAAAGAAGTATAATATGCAACCTTATACATCAGAAAAAATTATTTGGAGCTTCTATAAAAAATTTCTTAACCTGCTCCCGGGACAGCACTGCTGATTTTTTTTGGAACGGATCCTTTATTTTTGTTCTTAAGAAATACTTCTACTTCATCGAATAATTTGACATTCGTTTTTTCCTTTCAAATGTAGCATGGATCTTAACATAGATATTTTTGGCCACAACGTGTTTGGTTAATATTCCTGCAACAGGAGATCGAATGAATTGATCATACATTGAAAAGAACAAGAATCAGAGCAACATACCAAATCTTCAAAATATGCTAGCAAAATATTTTCGCTGACACCGTCCACCAAACTTTTTTTTTTCTCTCCCGAAAGCCTTCATACTCTTTACTATAGGTAGCTTTAGATTTGGCCGGAATCGAAAATTCACGGGCTTTCGCCGCTTGAGTTTCGACGTAGTTCGACATTATTTCAATAATTTTATTTCTGACAAGACGTCAAAATTAAACCAGTCAACCATGATTCTCACAAACACGGCCCATATCAACGTTAAAAATCCAATTAGATCCAAAATTTACAATGTAATATTAATTTTTCCATTTCAAAAACGATATTGTATCGATCAGAAAAAAACTATTGATTACAACACGGGAATATGAATACCTTTCCCACGGTTGTCTATACATCCCTCGGGCTTCGCCTCGGGATGTAACTAGGACAACCTCGGGAAATATACTATTCATATTTCCCTGTTGTAATAATAGCTATTTGAGCTCTCGTTTGAGAGCTATATCGTTTTGCCCAAATGTCTGCAATATTCGAATTTGAGCCGAAAATGGTCTCAAACGATAGGGTTGGACTCCCTGATGACGAATTCTTGGTCAATTCCATTCTGTCCGTGGGCCGTCCGTTAAAACAATAACTTTCGAAGGGATTGTTCTAGGGACTTGAAGTTCGTACAGGGTGTTCCATAAAATATGGCCATTCAAAATTTTTGTTCCTCATTATCTCAGAAAATACGGAACCAATCGAAATGAAATTTTACGGTCAAATGTAAGATGCTGATAACAAGCCTCATGCAAAATTTTGTGGCCATAGTGTGAAGAGAACCATTGCAAATTCAATTGGAATATTGAAAAAAAGAACCTTCATATTTCCATGAAAAGATATCCGATTCGAGTAAAATTTTCTCCGTCAATGGAGATCGATATTCTGAATGTTATACGAAATTTCGTGGCCATAGTTTGAACAGAACCAGAGAAAATTCAATTTTAATATTGACAAGAAAAATATTTATATTTCCATAACAGGATATCGGATTAAAATGAAATTTTTCTGTGAATTAAAATTGATATACTGAATCTTCGTGCAAAATTTTGTGGCCATAGTGTTAACAGAACCATAGAATATCCGATTCGAGCGAAATTCATTTTGTGTATAGAAATCGATATATTGAATGTTCGTTCAAAATTCAGCAGAACCATAGAATTCGATTGGAATATTGAAAAAAAAATTTTTATATATCAATAACAGAATATCCGATTCAAGTGAAATTTATTTTGTGAATGAACACTGATATTATACTGAATGTTCATGCAGAATTTCAAGAGGATCGCTTCAGCAGAACCATAGAATTTAATTTTTATAATTTACATTTTTACATATTTCATTTTCAGAATATTGTTTGATTGTTCTGAGATTCTTCATCAATCTCAAGTCCCCTATAATATCTTGAGGTAATAGTCTTATTGGGGCTTTTCTTAATTTCTTTCTGCAACATCTTTCGAATATTCCACGGTAAGCATTGAACCCTGAACTTCTCTTATACTCACTGCAACTACGTAGTTCTCGTTGGTAACCCTAGTTCATTAACACAGTGCATTAATTATTCCACGCTCATTATTCATCAACACTAGACTAACGTAGACTTTCTCGGCCGTACAAAAGACACGTTGTCTTTAGAATTTAATTGAAATTCATCACCTGACCTAGGAAGTTTAGATCGTTTTGCTTGGCTAAGGGCTAGTCGCCTTCAATATATCTCGATGAATATTGAAACAGCTAAATTAATGTGGGAAATAACTACCTGTTGTTTGGTAAAATGAGGGAACACGATCGAAGCAATCACAAAATTTATATTCCTCGCTTCGGAACATGTTGGGAGGTCTTAGTTGATGGTACTGGTAATGAGGTTTGGTATAGTATGTTAGAGGAGAATTTTTGATGAATTCCACTTTCACATTTTGATTAATTTAGGGCTTAATCTAGCTTGAATGGAGTGTTTTAATATTTCTGGTTCACTGAAGGTTGAATACACGTTATATAATCTCTTAATAGATAGGAATATTTTAACTTATTCTTCATACGGGCATGGCCGTGGCGAGGAGGGTTAGGATACCTTGTAACTCGAGATTTTTAGTGTGACCATTCAAAATTTTGTTCCTCAATCTCAGACAAAACGAAACCAATTAAAATAAAATTGCGGCCACATGCAGGATGCTTATAATAAGCCTCATGCAAAGTTTGTGGAAATAGTGTTAACAGAACCATAGAAAAATCAATTGAAATATCAAAAAGAAGAATCTTCATATTTCCATAATAAGATATCCGATTCGAGTGAAATCTATTTTGTGAATGAAGATTGATATACCTACTGAATGTTCACGAAAAATTTAAAGAAGATTGCATCATCTGAACCTTATAATTTAGTGTTTTTAACTATTTATGTTTTACATATTTCATTTTGCGAAGAAATCCCAGATGATAATTCCGATCGTGCTGAGATTTTGCATTCATGTACTTAGAATATATCTGAAGTCCTATACAAAATTTTGAAGTAATAGCATTATTCCTGCTCCAAAAACGAGCGATCAAAGCACCTGCTTTCCTTAAATTTTTTATACTGTAGAGTAGACAGTAGGGAGTAAGGAATCATCAGGAATGTCGAAATACAGTAGATAGATCAAGGTATAGCAGAGTCAATAGACCATCAGATCGCAATGTACAAAAACCGGTAAATATCGAATTTTGTTGACCAGCAGATATCGACCAGATTTTGGTGTCATTGTATTCATTGAGTTTTCCTGAACAATATAAGAGAAACCACAAGTGACGATCTTGGTTTAGAAACATCAGCCTCCAAAGTTCCAAAAATGTTCCATCTTCACATCGTTTTTTTCACTATAAACCACAAATTCACTGCTTCAATTTAGTCTATAAATCGCCTTCGAACATTCAAATAACAATTCGAATAGTTTTATTTCAGGTATATTCAATAATTAAAGCAGAACATCGAAATTCTGGAGGTATCACATATCCACTAATTCTAAGGAAAGCCCGCCGTTCTTCATGGTAAGTTTGGCACCACTACTCCGTCCTTCGGTGAGTGACATACCAAATGATGGCAGGAATTACGGAAAGGCATTGTATCATTTTCGCGCGAATGAATCTGCGGTAGAGCCAAATCTACCATTCGTAACGTGGGCTATCCTTAAAATTTGTAGATATGTGGTGCTCCTAGAATTTCGATTTTTCTGCATTTATTATTGAATATACCTGAATGGAACTATTCGAATAGTTATTTGAATGTTCGAAGGTGATTTTTGGACTGAATTGGAGCAGTGAATTGATGTTTTTTAATGTGAAAAACGTAACGTGAAGATAGCACATTTTTGCAAGTTTTGGGACCCATATTTTCTAACTTAAGATAGATCGCCACCTGTTGGTTTCACTAATGTTGTTCAAGAAGACTCAATGAATACAATGACTCCAAAACCTCTTTGATAAATCTTGCGAATCATGGGTGATGTTTTGCAAAGCAATTATTAAATACCCACAACTCTTCCTTCGCCGATACTTCAACAAGTGCGCGCATAAACAACCATCCCTATCGTACCCAATCAACCTCACGCCTCCCAAAACAATTGAATTGCGACGTCCATCGCCACCGTTGTTGTCGTCCGCGTAACCAAAACAGGGCGACCGTGTCGCCGTCTTGTCGCCCGGCCGGTAATAAAGCCGCCCGTCCCTAGGAAACAATACCGTCATAAAACATTTAACGCGGTCCGATCAGATAAACTCGAACGGGACCGCGCTCGCGTACGCGTAACTGACCACTGACAACGCGAATACGGATTCTATGGTCGTAATTCATCTTGAATTGGAGGCACGCTTCGTCGCCGCCGCTGCGTTTGTCGCTAATGAATAAATTTGCGGGAAGAAAATGGAGGTGAGTATCGGCAGGTCACTCTGGAACAGCTACAGAATTTTAAAAATCGGTTGTATCGCATTTTTTGAGTTATGCATGGAGTGAGGACCTGAATCTCTACCTCCGAAGTTGATGAATTCACTATGAAGGAATATTTTGGGACCCAACACGGAACCTTCAGGAACACCTTTGGTTTAAAAGACATTCTAAGAACGGAATATGTTATATATGAGGCCTTTTCGGAAACTTACTCGGGTTAACTCGATCCCTTACCTTCGCGTTCGTTTACCTTACCCGAACATCCAACCCGTGTTCGGAAAGTACGGTGCTATTAACTCGATCACTGACCCAGGTTGATTTATCGTAACCCTAAACAAGAGCAGGGTCGTAGAGTCACCGCATGCGCACTGCAGTTTAATTTTGTATTTGAAAAAGGCGGGAATAAGTCCTCGACTCTTTTCTTAGTAATTTCATAAATTCTATTCCTGAAAATTGCGGTAAGAGAAAGAATTTGGTTCAATGTAAATGTGTAGTTTTTTGAGCCAAGAAATATATGTAAAACAACTTTTTCATAACTTTGTATGCAGATCTTTCTGCGCTCAAGCTATAGCCTTCTTTACTTCTTTAAAAGAGTTATTCAAAGATAACATTAAATATGGGAGGGCACACCAGAAATTATAAGACAGATTTCACAAATGCCAATAAATCCAAGCTAAGCTAGAGACCATTCGAAATTAAACTGCTACTGAAAAACCAAATTCTTTACATTACAAAAATAACATAAAACATGGAAAGGCTCACCAGAAATTATAAGAAAGATTTACAAAATCAATCCATGCAAGAAAAGCTAAAGACAATCCGAAAATAGACTGGGACTGAAAAATAAATTCATAAAATGTTTGGTTATGATTAGATACGTCTGGCACTTCAAATCCTGGTGTGTTCGTAACCCGGGTCCATGATCCGAGTAGATCCGTAACCCTGAGTAAGTTTCCAAAAACGCCTATGTACAGTTCAGATGGAAGTACATAACATGTATTAATCTCATTGAAGAGATTGAGAATTACAGAATAATTTGATGAAAACAAATACATAATTGTTATCTTTTTTTCTGATGTGCAGTATTCTCTAGTTGGAAGTGAACTGACAAAATTAGTATTTGAAGGGTTTTTTAGTGAGGAAGAACGGTTCGAGTTACAAATGAAATGAAATAAGCTTGAAAATATTCGAATCATCAAAATTTGTGAACCATCCCAACCATCTGGTCCATTAAGGAACTCAAAATCTTGTGAGGAATCAGAATTTGTGAAAACACTTAAACAGTTTCGAAGACGGAGGAGATGATCTGGAATACGAAGCTTGCTTTTACTAGCAACTCCCTGGAGAGGGTTGCAACCCCTTCAGAAATTTCAATAGGAAAAGTGGCTAGTTTTGAAGCACAAATGTTGCATGGATTCAAATTTGTATGAACCTTCAGTTTGTGTTCTATGAAGTGAACATCACAGAGTTATAAGGTGTTTTTCATGGAATTAAATTCACTTCATAAAACACAAACTGCAGGTTCATAGAAATTTTGAATCCATGCTTCATTTGTGCTGCAGGCAACCCACTTTCCCTATTCAAATTCTGATGGGGTTGCAACTCTCTTCAGGAGGTTGCTAGTATAAAAACAAGTTTTGTATCCTAGGTCATATCCCCCTGCAATAAAAAATCGACCTCTCTGAGTGTTTTCACAAATTCTGATTCGCTGTTGAGTTATTGAGGGTGGACACTTTTGAATGAAACACTCTGTATTTTTGAAGTAATTGGAGCAAAATTTGAATAGTCCATGGGCCAGCGCAGCGCCTGTTTCTCATAATAATTACTAACAATCTTATTTATTATTTGTGAGGTGCTTCATTTTGACGAGACACTCAACTTTTTCCTCTACGAAAATTCTCTATAGTGAGGGCGAATACAGTATGGAGACGTCAAAAGTAATAAATGGGTGAAAGTTCAATTTTATTACTAACAGCTACTTTGTAAATTATATCTTGAAACAATTTTATTGCAAATTGATCCATACTGTATAAGCCTCCTTATCGAGAATTTTCGTAGAGGAAAAAGTTGGGCGTCTCGTCAAAATTAAGCTACTCAGAAATATTCAGATTATTAGAAAACATTATGAAAAACAGGCGCTCGCCCATGGACTAGGAGTCAATGCAGTCGCCAAGTCAATTATCAACACCCCCCACTAATCCATCTCAAACCATGAAAAGCATGGCTCCTCACAATCCAGTTGATATCGGAGGCAGACATGCGAAATATAAATATCATCCCGTTCTCGACGATGAATTGGCCGAATAAATTTTATTCGCAATTCACATTGCGGAATGTACAGTCGGTCGTAAATCAGCCGGTATAAATTTATCCCGTCCCTATTCTTCTCGAACCGCCTCACTTAGTTGGCCGTGGCTGTACATCTTTCAGGGTGCATGTCTAGGAGGAGGAAAGATATTCCTTGCAGCGTCTCAACGTAACATATGAATTTGCTGCTATATGAAATTTGCCGGTCCATTAAACACTCCTAGCGGCATACAGCATGCATTATGCATGTATGTGTTTAAGACTTCTAGACGCAGTATTTTCGATTCGTCGTTGAACGTTCTAGAAGAACAGACGTGTATTATCAGTTTCTATGCAATTCGCTCATTATCAGTTATTCGCAAGTTGAAATGAACAATTCAATTTCATAAATGTAAGTCTTTTTACACTTAAGTTGGGTTCACCTTATATTTATCAGATTTGATACTTTTTTCAAATTTTATGAAATAATTCATTGCTTTTGTTTATATTTCACTTTTCTCGTACACTCGAACAGCTGACGAATATACATAACCGGTTGACCTTGACAAGTCCCTTCCTCTTCTGCATGTCGCATCGCTTCGCTTGGCGATTTCGGCAGCAGTTGCACTCTGGTCGTCGGGGATATAGTTGACGACTTTGTTTCTTCAACCTAAAAATTTTCGTGCATTCCCAATATCTACTGTTTCCCACCTGAGTTCCTTTCGATCGTGGCCATCCGAATCTGTTTTAAGTCTTCATTAGCGGCCCATTGAAGTGAAGAGTCTAACTGTCATCCCTATTCCTTCTTCCTAGGTTTCCTTCATAATGTCGCAGGAGAGAAAATTGCGAGGTAACCTCTGGCTCTCGTCATCAGTTAGCTCAGCAGGCTTCGTCCGATAATGGTAACATGCCAATCACAGCTCAGCATTTCAATACCCTTCTAGAAACATTCAAAGGTCGCAGCAAGTGTGGGAACGCATCGAAAAGCGTCAGGACGACCTTTTTAATCAACTTTCAATTTGCACCGCAAAAATCGCTGAGCATAGCGAAATAATATCCGAACATCAAAGCGCAATTGAAACTTGTCAATCAGAAATTGTGAACTTACATCAAGCTAACTTAGCATTAAGCGATGAATTGATACAGTTTCCTCAAAATTAGATAATCTTTCATCTGCTTCTAGCACCTCCCATCTTTCAATTCAAGATGATATGGTAGAAATTCTGAATCGCGTAAAAAATATCACAATATCATTATATGCAATCTACCTGAGAAAGACAACTTGTCTGATGTTGCTACCGTTCGAGATATTGTTGAATACATTCAGCAGGGTGCCAGTGAGACCCTCAACAGTTCAACTCGGTTACCATCCAACAAAGATAGTAGCAAACCAAGGTGGATACGAGCCACTTTCACATCGCCTGATTTGTATTGACCATTCTGAGAAATAAATCCAAATTAAAGGATCATCATAGCTTCCGCGATATAACCATATATGACGATAAGACGAGAAAACAAGTTTCCGCCGCTTAACTTTCTTCGTGCTGAGTTGAAGAACCGTCAAAACGCTGGTGAATCTAATCTTACTATCAAGTATTTACAAGGTGTCCCAACTATAGTATGTTCGACCCAAAAACTTCATGACTCCCCTAAAATCTGAATAATCTCCATGTTTGGCCACTGCTTCACTCTACTATACAACCACTATCCTCCAAATTTTCTGATATTTTGTTTATAGTTCAACTACAAAATTCTGTTTTTCACTGATAACTGAGACCTGGCTACATCCGCCCATTTCAAACAGCTCATAAGATATACATCATTATATTTTTTCCTCGATGATTACTCGTCGAGCACTTCATACTCTCTTCAGTACATACAAGGTATTCCACTTTCCTCTCAACCAGAATAGAGGACACTGCTACAACCTTGCGAAGGATAATCTCAGGACAACTGCCAGTAGCCAATTTCTTCACACACTGGATGAATCGTTTGGCCAGCTTTGAAGATTAACCACTACTCGAAGTTTAATTTCTTTTGACTTTTTTGTATAGCTTCTCGAATATTTCCATTTTTCTTTTGTATTTGAGTTTATAGGTTTAACCTCAACTCTTGTTATTATTTAATAAATAAATAAATAAATAAATAAATAAATTTTTTCTTGTTGGAGGAACGGGGGAGTCGATAAAAGGGGGTGTGATGGTGATACATGTCCAAAAGTTGTTTCGATATTGGAACTTGGTACAACGTTTCGAGTTGGTAGTGATACAGCATTCCAAACGATTTTTATTATACATTGATTGAATTGGGACAGTTATTTGAGTTGAAGGCATGTCTTTCTTGAACTTCCTTAATCGATTATCTTCAGAAATAGTTTTTTTTCAACTTCGTAAAAGAAGCAGAGTGATAATTGTTAACATTTCAAACTTCTTCAAATGACCGGTATGGAAACCACTCAAAATTCAAGCTGTAGATCACGTGTCGGAGGCCCGGCTCCGCGGCATTATTTTAGCTTCTAGATGAACGAGCTTAGCCGAAACTGAACGTGTCCGATCTGCCCTAATCAACCCTAGCGATCGTGGATGGAGTTCAGCTGTTGTTTTGGTTCCCTCCCTTTTTATTAACGAAGTATTAATCCTCTTAGCATGCGGTTTTGTGATTTTGTGATATTTTTCGAGAAAGTTTGTAGGTAAGATTTTAATATTTCAGCTAGAAAAATGGAAAACGGAAGCAAGAAGTGAGGATTATAACGCAAGTAGTGAGCTTAAAGAAACGCAAGTTCCTGTAGATTTTATTTTGAATAATAATTTCAGTAAATTCCCTGAGGATGATAAAATTTTATGACTCCAGTAATTAAGACACCTCGTCCAGCAATGTCAAATTTAATTAACAATTCTGCTCATAATCGTTCGTTCTGCGTAGAATGATATAATAAATGCCAGTGGCTGACAGGAATCCCAGTTCGAAATGACATACCTTGTCGGACCGCAACAAAAAAATTGGTGGAAAAATTCGAGCTGTTGGGACAAGTTAGTGATGGGAAGAATAAAACCCGTGCACGTCGCTGAAGAACAGCCGAGAATATTGCTATTGTAACCGAAAGTTCTTTGGAATTAGTGATGATTAATGAATTTTATGGCCGAAAATGGAGTGTTGATCTGGACAACGTTTACTTTCAACACAACAGCGCGCTACGTCTCACACAAGCAACGAACCCATTGACCTTTCGCGGGAAGAGTGTCCGGACTTTGTTATCCTCGAAGAGGTGATCACCATTGGTCACCGAGATCTTGTGATTTAAACACTTTGCGATTATTTCTTTGGGGCCACGTGAAAGAGAAGGTCTACGCCAATAGCCCAGCGTCGATTCAAGACCTCAAATATGGAATTTGTGAGGCTATCGAGGACAAAGGGCAGCCACTTTGCGATTTGGTTATGGAAAATTTCATTAAAGGATATGGTCCTGTAAACGTGGTCGTGGTGGTCATTTGCCTGATGTTATTTTCCACTATTAACGGCATAGCTTCTTCTTTATAATGAAATAAACATCCGATCATTTAAAATTAAAAAACTCACTCTCTCTTAAATGCAAAGAATGAGATAATCTGGATCATTAGGTTCTTATGGAAGCGTATTTCAAACAGAAATGCATGCAATACTGAAAACTAAACCTTTCCTCGTCGACTATCATTCTATAAACAGAATCGTGACTCGTTGGTAAAAAAGTAGCTACTCTGGACTATTCTCCAGTAATACTCGGAGCACTTTGATTCTGAAAAATTCATCAGATTAATCCAAAGAAACTTGACAAACATATTGGATGAAGTGCACCTGTCCAACAGATAAAATGTCTGGTTTCAAATGAATAACTGCTCAGCACATAGTGGTCGTAATGTCAAGATCTATTTAAAGTCGCATCCACACTATGCCGAACGACATCATTCGACTTGTGTCGTTCGACAAAGTCGAATAAGTGTGGACGTTGTAGAAGTCGAATCGAATCATGTCGCTTCCAACCGACTGAGCGCGGTCCCGATCAAAGGAAGTCGAATCGAATCATTCAGTCTGGACGTGTCGACTGTCGAATGGGCCGAATGGGGTTCAGTTGCATCCAAAAGCGCTGCGTATTCACATGCCGTCGGATTCGGATTTGAACTGAATTTCACCCGCGTCCCGGCTCCGTGACGAAGACGTTCTTGTTGAAGGCTCGCTCACAACTGAGTCGAACCGTTTATCGTTCGACACGTCCACACCGATTGTCGAATCGAACGTGTCGCCCCGAACGTGTCGAATGATGTCGTTCGGCATAGTGTGGATGCGACTTAACGAATATCTTGCGATACAATGGATTTTAATATACGGTCAGATGGTCACCGAAGAGCTCCGACCTTACGCCTTCGGATTTTTATGTCTAGAATACTTCAAAAGAGAAAAAAATTATCTAATTCGCATTCAGAGTCGGAGATATCTCATCGACATAATAAAATTGTGTTGTGCAGAAATGCGTCAGAAACTTATTATGTGAACAGTTGTTCATTTTCTGGGCTTTTATAGGTTATACCACAGCTCTACATGTTCTGCAATAATGATAATCATTATGATAAGAATTAAATATACATCACCAAACAATCCCACCATCCCAAACTCTCATTCAAAGACGAACAACCCTCTTGAATATTCCAGATTCGTACCAAAACGGACACCGAAGAAGCTTCGCGAAATATCTTATTGTAATTTTATAGGGGGCTGATACATTTTAAAATGTGCCGAGTGCGCAAGAATGAGAAATGTGACGTCGGCCGCCATACTGTCGTCCCACTACCCCCTCACGCTACCGCATACACAAAATACGGGCCCGATCCAGAGCCGGGGGTTGAAATGAGCTGGAAATTCGAAATGCGATATCGGATCGTATACGTATGGAAAATCAGAGCGCGTATGCGCTATATACGCTATATATTGTTGTTTAATCGACATTATAATGGTGGTAACGATTGGCAATGTGTTAACGGTTGATATGGGTGGAATGGATTGAGACATCTTGGTTTAAGTTTCTATTAATGTTTTTCTCTCAAGTTTTGCACTTGCGAGTGATTTGTGCGGGATTAATGGAGGGGATGATTTTATTCAATTTGAACAGATGATGGCAAGGTACAGCGTTCATAAAAATAACGTAAATCTTCAATAATTCTTGTACGCAGAATAGTTGAGCGAAATTATCGCACACTAGATTTTTATTTCAAAATCAGTTTATTCCATGCTCTTTTGAATTATTATTTTCCACCCCATATGAACGAAAGGTAATTAGATTACCTACTCCTTTGATTATGTCACAATCCATAACTTTTTATTTGAAAAATAGAGATGCAGGGAGCAAACAAGCTTAGGGAGAAATTCTTCTGAAATTACAAATCCATTGCTTCGTGAATTTTCCTTAGTAATTTACCTATCACTAGAAGAATGAAGGTTTTATTGCAGTATTGTGCAATCACAAATTGTAAATTACAGTGGAACTTCCATATAACGAACGTCTGTATAACGAATTTCTCTGTTTAACGGATTTCGTACATGACATTGCATCTTGAATCCAAATTACATGTTAAAAACACCCTCTAAAAAAGAGTTAATTTCTCTCTAAACGAAATATTCAAAGAACATCACTCTTTGAAAAGTTATTGGTAAGAAGGTATAAGGGTGTGTTTTTTCGAAAATTTTCCGGACGTACGTAATAAATCCCGACCTTATTAAAGCATTACGGTGTGCAAAAAGATACTTCTGAAACAGTTTTAAAATACACCCCTGGCTGCTAACCTTCACGCTAGTGTGAAACTGTCTGAAAGGAAGGGCTTGATTTTAAATGATAAACTTGAATTATCAGTGAAATGGACAGCGACCTTGCCTACTATAGAAACGAATATTGCTGTATAACGAAATTTCTTTATACGAATTTTTTTGTGTATTGAACGCTTTCGTTATAGGGAAGTTCCACTCTATTTCCTTATTTTAGAACGAAAAACCGGCACAATCAATTCTACATTTAGCCACATCGCTGTATCCTATGTCATCAAATTACCTTTCATTTTATTATGTATCACAACCAATACCTTTTTGAAAAAATGCATGTAGCAGGGGGTGAGAAGTACCAAATTACAAAAAAAACATAGGATAACTTGCTTTCGAAATTAAAAATTGACGGATGTGAGGATTTTCCATAATACTTCAAAAATTATTAACGATTTACGTTACTCTTTTGACACGCTGTATACTTGTTGTTTAAACAATAATCTGAGAGATTTCATGAAAGGTAGAGAAATTTGTTGTAGTTTCCTAGTTCCGAGATGCTTTGACAGATTGTCTTTCTGCCTACTTCTTTATTTGGCGATTTCCGTCTTGCATCTGTTTTTTTCTATGCTACAAATTTATACTGCACATTTGAGAGGAGTAGATGATCCATTCTCGGCAAGGTTATGAGCCCATCTTTTTTTCCAGATTTCCGATTATCTTGAATACCATACCAAGGAGAAAACGATAGGCAAAAGAAAATGATTTGAATGAAGACCAGAATAGAATATACTTATGATGAGATTTTTCTTCGCGCCATTCAAGCATCAAATCAACAATATGAGTCATTCACCAACCCCTCAAAATTTAAGATTCGAATAACTCCTACTCCATTCCATCTTTGAAATCCGCCCCTGTTCGAGCATTCTTTTCTTATCTCCGTCTTCGAACTCCAATAAATAGAAGCTGCACAACTGCTTTATCCATCTCGCGCTCAAGTTTTCCTCCAAACTTTTTCCTTTTTCCGAGGGTTCGATCAGATATTATTCCGCTCTCGATCTCGCCGTCCCCAACCCCCGACCCACCCCCTTAGGCGCACACCGCGACAAGCGCAGCGACACAGGAAGTTGCAGGGTGGCACGTGACTCCAGGATAAACACACAACAAAATAAGAAGTTTGCGACTGGTCGCTTTTTCCGAGATCACTTCGATTCTCGTCAGTTACGGTGAAAAGTTGGATTGGATTTGAGGGTGGAAAGGTATGGATGATCTAGATGGCGTAGACGATGAGAATTTACGATATACTGGATGTCTCATTCGAAAGTATCCATCCTCAATAACTCAACTACGAATCGAAATTTGTGAGAAGACTCAGACAGGTCGATTTTGATGACAGGGGACATGATATAAAGCTTGTTTTATTACACAACCCCCGAATACTGCCGCAGAAGTATTTCGGGAATTATTTCAGGCAACGCGAGTGGCAGTGAAAGTGACTGAGTGTAATTGAAACTTCTTAACTGAAAAAAAAACACAAGAAGTTTATCTATACACAATATTCGGGATACACATTAAGACATAAATACAGGGTGTCTGGTGGCAGATTTATTTTTTGAAATACGAATATTTCAACAAGTAATAAACTGCGCGGGGGGAGGGTAGTGTCGTTGGAATCATGGTCATGCGGATTTCTTAGTCACAATGTCGCAGTGGTCGAATGAGCATCGCGCGTTCGCCATAGAGGCCTTTTTCAAGAGTAACGATTCCTACGTAATTGCTCGTCGACAATTTTGTTCACACTTCGATATTCGACGGATAAACTGATGGGCCGAGTGTGAATTTAATTCGTTTCTGGGTGCAAAGGTTCCGCACAACTGCTACGGCTATAAACACCCCACGGCCAGGGCCCAGTCGATTTTCAAGGACTCCCGGAAACATTGAACTGGTTGAAGAGAGTTCACGTGAAAATCCACGACTTTCGATACGGAAAAGGGCAGCTTCACTGGGACTTCCCAGGACGATTGTTCATGAAATTTTAAGAAAGGATCTAAAGTTCCATCCATTCAAAATTCAAATCGTTCAAGAACTTAAAGAAAATGACGTTTTTTTTACGCAAAACATTTTGTCAAACGATGTTGGAACGTTTTCAAACAGTGATCGCATTTTTTGGAGCGACGAGGCTCATTTCCATTTAACAGGCACGTAAATAAGCAAAACTAAATTACTGGCCGTTACTGGTCCCAAGACCCTCGACTGAAACACCAAAGAGCATTGCATTGCCCTAGGTTAAGAAAATATTCATCGAGAAATCAGCAAAATTGAACCGAGTTTACTGCAACGTGTGGCGAAGAACAGAGGCTCCGTTTTGAACGGTGTGTAAAAACTCGATGGAAAACATTTGGATGGTATAATTTTCAAAAAAATGAAATCCGCATGATTATTTGTCATTCAATGTTTCATTAAGATGATATGTCAAATAGCATTTTTTTATTTAACTTTGAAAATAAATCTGCCACCAGACACCCTGTATAAGTTCATTAATACATCATGTTCAAAACCGAATTATTAATGAAGATATAATTTCTGGGACATCTGAAGGGTTTTCCAATAAGAGGTTTTTTTGATATTCAAAGAAAAATGCCAATTTTCAAAATGAATGATCAGATATTCATTTCATTATAAAGAAGAAGCTATGCCATTAATAGTGAAAAATAACATCAGGCAAATGACCATCACGACCCTGGTTACAGGACCATATCCTTTAATGAAATGAAATTTCCATAACCAAATCGCAAAGTGGCTGGCCCTATGTCCTCGATAGCCTCACGAATTCCATCTTTGAGGTCTTTAAAATCGACGCTGGCCATTGGCATGGGCCTTCTCTTTCACGTGGCCCCTAAGGAAGAAGTCGCAAAGTGTTAAGTCACAAGATCTCGGTGGCCAGTTTTGATCACCTCTTCGAGAGTATATACGGTCCGGAAACTTTTCCTGCAAAAGATCTATGGCCAATGATCGGCCGGCCGAGTTCTTGTGTTACTGAACTTTATAAGCCCTTAAGACCCAAATAGTTATGCAAAATAAGGTGTAATGACGTTTGTGGAAAGCCTGATTCCAAAAACGATGAGAATGGACAACCATGGGTTTTCTTCTTCAACGCTTTGGGCTACAGCAGAAATATTCTCGGCTCTTCTTGAGGCGAGAAGCACGGGCTTTATTCTTCACATCACTAATTTGTCCCAACAGCTCGAATTTTTTTCACACAACAATTTCTTTATTGCGGTCCGACAAGGGACAGGTGCTTCAACTAGGAACAAAAATGTTCGAGTTTTACGATCCGTCTCTACCAAAGTTCTCACCATTTTATAGTGAATTTCGATAATTTCAATGCGTTCCCGAAGCGTGTATCTTTCCATTTTTTACTAATGGCGTAGTTTTCTACATGTCAAATGTCAAAAATGACAGCTTCAAACGTGAATCTACCGAAATAGCAGGCTATTCAAAATAACACCTCTTATTAGAATAAACCCTTTATATCCTCTTCTTTCCTCCACATCCTGAATTCTTCGCTCTACTTGTTCCCAATCCACATCTACAATTATACGAAACTAGTTCTTGCTAATAATATCTCCACGTTTATTTATCCATCACCCACTCAAAACCAAAGATGAAAATATTCCCAACCGAGCAATACCTGAATATAGGATTTCGAACAAGTTTACACAATGTAATGCAAATCAATTGATTATGACTACCGCCTGACCGTAATCAATTAAACCATGATTTGATACATTAAGGGGCCCGTCGAATAGCCTGATTAATATAGGCCATGATGAATTATTAACTTTTGGACCGTGGTGAATATTGTCGGAGGTGAATATATATGTCTGGGTATTGCAACGTTGGGTATTCGTGATATCGTGATTATCGTAGGAACATGGTATTTTATAACCCTTATTTGTTTGACCTCTATGGATGGGCATGGTATATGTCTGTGTGTATTGGTTGCAAATTCCTATATCGTGTCTGATGTGGGCACGCTTGTAAGTGATGTATGATGCAAATAGAGAGTTACGCTTCGTCTGAACTGAGTAATTTTTCCCATGTCGCTACTGCCGCTATTGGGAATCAATCACGTGAGCGTTCAGGAAGTTTGAAGCAGTTTTTGTACCTATTATCTGCTTTCATGGATTATGGAAATAAAGAATATTATTTTTTGTGAATCTAAACCTAAATGACACAGCAGTTATGAGAAATCAGAAACAAAAGCTGCGAAGGGAAGTCTCGAATAGCTTAGGTACTCTTTATTGATTCGTGCCTTTCATTTTTAGCTATTCATTATAGTCGGTTCTAAATATTTGGTTCTCTTTTTAGCATACATATAAACAGTGTGTTTGGTCATGACTCAGCGATAATTTAGGGGCATCAAATATACCTAATATTATCGACAAAAACACCCGAATTTGGAAGTTTACCCCCTTAGTTTTGGAGAAGCCCCCATTTTGATTTACTTTTTTATTTTCGTGACCCTTTCCAAATAATATCCATTCTTTGAACATAAAGGTCCTATAGATGTGAAAAAAATGTTTCTTGAAAGATGATACTACCACCTTTCATTAAAGTATAAAAATATGAAAACATTCAACTTGAGAACGCCATAAAAAAATTCTCTGAAAAAGTTTTAGTAAAAATATGTACCTACTGATTTTCTTAGTAAATCCGCAATAGTACAAGAACTAGCACATTGAAGACATAAGACAGGTCGTCATGAAGGCCACTGCCTGTCTACAACAACAGAGTAGAGGCGGCAATTTTGAGCAATTTTTATGATTAATTTGTTTGTTCATCATTGAAAATTATCGAAAGTACAGTACTACTGAGGTTTTTTTTATTTTATCAATTTTCATAAGGGTCTGTTCGAACAGCAATACCTTTCAAATTATGTAACTTACAGAAATGATGTCAATGTTGTTTTGGTAGCTTGTGTCCTTGCGTGTTTAAATCATGACGAAAAATATACTTCAATGTGTTAGTTCTTGTACTATTGCGGATTTACTGATAAAATCAGTACATATTTCACTATGACTTTTTTAAAGAATTTTTATGGCGTTTTCAAGTTGAATGTTCTTATATTGTATACTTCAATGAAAGGTGGTAGTATCATCTTTGAAAAACTTTTTTTTTTACATCTGTATGGCCTTTATGTCCAAAGAAATCGATATTATTTGAAAGGGTCAACGAAAATAAAAGAGTAAATTTAAAATGGGGGCTACTTCCAAAACTAAGGGGGTAAACTTCTAAGTTTGGGTGTTTTTTGTCGATAATATTAGGTATATTTGATAACTTTAAATTATCGCTAAACTCGTGACCAAACACACTGTATATTTTTTGAAACCCTAAATATGTGTGCAAAATTTTGGGACAATCGCACCAGAAAAAAACTAGTAAAAATATGTTTAGAACAGGACAATAAAGCAAACATGATTTTCGGGTGGAATAATATAAAATTTGAAACTCAATGTCTGAACCCGAAAATTCAATTCTTCAATTAGCTTGAGCTGAACGTACCGTAGTTATATTACCCCCAATCGGATCTAGCAACAAATATCTATCAAAAAATTTTTTCCAACGTTTTATCCGCCTAAACGAGTTATGCATAATAGAGCAATATATAGCAGCAGCGCTATCCCCCAAAAACATGCAGCCCCAGTTATTCCGGGCCGAAATTAACGCTATTGCCCAGTGAAGTGTGCGAAGATGAACGTTTATTTTAATATAAAAAAGCGAGGGGTAGAACAGGAGATGTATATCTGCAAATAAAGGACTTTAATTTTAAATAACAAGTGTAAATGACCGCGCTAATTATGGTTTTATCTGCTACCCTTCTTTCCCATTTATCTTCATGTACCACTAAATATTTATAAACGAGTACTTATCACGCTGCTCGGGCCTGAAATATGGCCTATTTTAACTGGTTTTTCTCCTCCTTGCATCTAATTTGAGATCGGTGTAGACAGAGTGATTAAAATGCATAAACCGGATGCTGTATTTTTCGCGAAAATTCTGATGATTTTTGATTTTTTCTGCACTTTCAACTAATCAACTATTTTTGTAGATTATGTGCCCACTACATTATTCTATTATTATTTTTATTTCTCGATAATAACTTTCAAATTGATTACCGAATGAACCGTTGGGGTCAAAAAGTTTGACCGATTAAGATTCCTTAATTTGGCCAATGAATAATAATGTCATTGGGAACTTTATCTCCGATTCAATATCGAAACAACTTTTGACATGTATCACCCATCATCATCCCTTTTATCGACTCCCCTGTTCCTCCAACAAGAAAAATATGCTCTCGAAAATACTGAGACTAGAAGTCTTAAACACATACCTACATGCAAAATGCATGCTGTATTCCAGAAACTCTTCTCCAAGAGGTGATAACTTCATTGCATAACAGCATTTGAAAAACATTGATTGCCTTTGATAACCGATTCTTCACTAACTCGTCCCAACAGCTCGAAATTTTCCACCAATTTCTTTATTGCGGTCCGACAAGGTGCTTCACACGACGACCCAAAAATGTTCCAGTTTTACGAACCGTCTCTGCCATATTTTCATCATATTTATAGTGAATTTTTAATTTTCGATGCGTTTCTTGAAGCGTGTATCGTTCCATTTTTATTAATGAAGTAGTTTCTACTTGTCAAATGTCAAAAAATGACAGCATCAAACGTGACATCTATCAAAATAGCGGGCTATTCAAAATAACACCTCGTATTGGAAAACCCTTCGATACACGTTGACTGCCAACTACGAGATAACTCGAAGATCGCGTTCTCTTTCAGGACGCCAACTACGAGTCGTCTCGTACTGTAGTGTTCACTTGCCATTATGGAGTAGCTAATATGGACAATGGCTTCTGGGAACAGAAAAAGAAATCAATGCTAGCTTACAAGAACGGAAAATTTATTCATAAGGAAACAGATATTATCTATAATTCAAAAAAATACGAGATGATTCGTAAGCCCTTTTTTTCCAACAAAATACATTTTCTTCAAATTTCGGTGATAACTTTGTCCTTAACAGAGTTCTGAATGAGATAATATGATTAATTGATGCTGGCAGAATTTGGAAAATTGCCGTGGCTGTCAACGTGTTAATACATAATAATTTCAATCGAAATTGAAAACTTATTTTTCATAAATATAATAAATATAATTAACACCATGAACTCCGAACTTTGTATTCTCCTAAACATCAATTGACGAATCCTCCTCAGAGCAAATAGATCACACCGTGCGCCACCGTTACGTATACGAAACCTCGTGATCGGTCACGATTTTTTCTATTCCCACAATTTTTCCGGACCCGCCGGCCGTGCGCAATAGGGGGCTCTCGCAATTTACCTCATCAGCGTTATCTTCTCGGAGTAATTAACGGATTCGTGCACATGTCTTCCGATGATCGTATGTGAAATCTCACGGCAGCATGGCGGCCCTGAATGAAATCCCCATCAAGATTCTTCTATGTAACATCTCAATAACGCGGGCTCGAGACTCGCTTGAAAAACGCGGCGAGGTCTGCCTTGCAGGGATCGAACGGTACGGCTAAAGGTGAGGACGTACCTCAGAGTAGAATTGAGTAAACATAGATATACCCCTACGCATTTTATTCAATCTCAAATTCGAGTTCAAAAAATAATCACATTTTTCTATCTGTATTATTTCCATCATTCTATCTACTATCCAAATCCTAAAGCTATAAACATAATTTTAATACTCAGCGATCTAAAACTTCATACATTATCCGAAAAACACAATACAGCGTAACAGATAGCAGCAAACCGCTAAGCGAAGGAGGCTCGCCTCCTTGTGACGAGATTCGTTAAAATGTAACTTTTCAACTTCTTCAAATGAAATGCGAAAACCGCTCAAAATTCAAGTTGTAGATCACATGTCGGAGGCGTGCTCCGCAGCCTTATTTTCGCTTCTAGGCGAACGAGCTTAGCCGAACTGAACGTCCGATCGGCCCGAATCAACTCCGGCGATCGTGGATGGAGATCAGATGTTGTTTCGATTCCATCCATTTTATTAACGAAGTTTTAATACTCTCAGCGTGCGGTTTGTGGTTTTGTGAATTTTTCGGAAAAGTTTGTAGGTAAGATTTTAATATTTCAGCAAGAAAGATGGAAACGGAAACAAGAAGTAAGAATTATAATGCAAGAAGTGTACTTAAAGAAACGCATAATCCTGAGGATTTTATTTTTAATAATAATTCATGCCTTACGATGATAAAATTCTCATAACTTAAGTACCTAATTATGACATCTCAACCAGCAATGCCATATTCAATTATTAATTCTGTTCATAATCATTCGTTCTGCATAAAATGGTATAATAAATGCAGTGGCTGACAGGAAGCCTAGTCCAAAATAAATTATATTTTGTTGGTTGCGTGGTCTAGGGCCTCCTCTGATTGAAATCTCACGAGCTGCAAATCAGTAAAATAATCAAGCTTATAAACGTCAAGTTAAACGAAGATGTAAACACGACGCATCGAATAACTAAACGTAACAGAACGATGTTGCCAAACTGACAGAATTGTCTACAGCAACTCTAGCTGTTAGCACCATTGTAGGGGAGCTGTAGACCAATTATCCCAATACGGAATAAAGATACGGCACATTTCGCAACGCAATGTTGTTCGCATGTAAAAAATGATTCTACTTGGCTGCGTCAACAAATGCGCAAAGGCATCTCTAGTTTTACTTCTTATTCCGTGAACCAGTCCAACTAAACAGCTAATCGTCGCTTTTCATGATGGCTGCTGGGAGTTGATATAAACAATCAGAAATTTAAAGTGTTGATCACGCAACAAGCCAAAATAATGGCATACATAAATCAAAACTAGTGAAAATAATATAAAAATAGAACAATAAATTACTGTCAAATGCGATAATGGAATTCGTTCGTTTACACTTTCAGCCATCAGCAGTCTTATTGAAAAGCTAATGTTGAGATATAACTTGGTATGTTTCCATCATATTCGTTTCTTCTGTTCAATAGCCAACATTCGCTAATCGTCATAAGGAAAAACACTTTCAACTTTTAACATTCAAAAAATTAACTTCCGTCCCACTTCGAAAATGTTTTATCATTTTTGACAGTTCTCAGAAAACAATCATGGATGACTTTGATTCATTTAGGTATGATTTATCAAGCTGCCAAAAAAGCATTCGATCTTTTCATTTCATTACGAATGTGTGTATTTTCTGGAACTTTTTAACACCAATTTTTTCTGTTCAGGTAAGGTAAGGTAAGGAGTAGTCAATCCCAACGAAATTTGAATACTGGAACTTCCAATTTCGACGATACCTCAATTCGTGTACGTATGGTAACCTTAAGCAGGACAACTGCTTGTTTATTATGAAAGCCCAAGGTAGTTTCGAGACGTCCTCTCAGGGTAGTCGATCGTCCTGACGATAAAGAGACTAATGTATTTTACTCTAGGATAGTCTTAAATCCGTGGTAAACCACGATTACAAATAATTAGCTTCCTAGATCACGTGGGTATTACGAACGACAATATTTCTAGATTGGAGATGTCAGAAAGGTCGAATTACTCTTACAAGTGATTTTTTGGTATCGTTTTAGTGGATAGTTTTGAAATCAATCACACAATTATTATCCATGAAATTCACGACAGTATCTCACTAAACTACAACCAAATCTCAATGAGATATTTCACTTACATTGGGGAAAAACCGGTCAGTCAGATTGAAAGAGCTTCATATTCTATGTCATGCTTTCTTTCTCTTTTACTTGAAACTGGTGCAATAGGCGTTTTTCGAATACTTACTCGGGTTATCTCGATCCCTAATCTTCGCCTTCGTTTACCTAACGCGAACATCCAACCCGTGTTCGAAAAGTACGGTGCTATTAACTCGATCACTGACTCAGGTTGCTCTATCGTAACCCTATAGAGAACAGGGTCGTAGAGTCACCGCATGAGCACTGCAGTTCATTTTGTATTTGAAAAAAGGTGGAAATAGTCTTCTACTCTTTACTTATAATTTCATATATTCTATCCTTAAAAGTTATGGATAGAGAAGAGAATTTGGCTCAGTGTGAAATGTTTGCTTCCATGAGCCGAGAAAATAATGTGGAACAACTTCTTCATAACTTTGTATGCAGATTCTTCTGCGTTAAACCCTTCTTTACTTCTTTAACATGGTTATTCAAAATAACATTGAACATGCGAGGGCACACCAGAATTATAAAAGATTTAGAGAAGCCAATCAATGCAAGCAAAGCTAGAGACAATCATAGATAAACTGGAACTGAAAAACTAAAGTCTCTACTTCTTTAACATAGGTACTCAAATAACATTAAACATGGAAGAGCACACCAGAAATTATAAGAAATATTTTACAAAAGCCACAAATGCTAGCAAAGCTAGAGAAAATGCGAAAATAAACTGGGACTGAAAAAATAAATCTATAATTATTTGGTTATGTTATTGATACGACTGTCACTTCAAATCCTAAACTGATGTGTTCGTAAACTTAGAACCCCGGTTCGTGATCCGAGTAGATCCGTCACGTGACCCAAGGATCGAGTTAGGGGTCGTTTATACTGGCCCGTAATTTTAACTTTCCCTTACCCCTAAGAATTGAAACATAGAAATTTCGTGCTATGGTTTAACTCGAACTTTAACTTATTCCTTAAATAGAAGTTTTTCATTCATAATTTAAGGGCATAAGTTAAGGCATAAGTTACGGGCCAGTATAAACGACCCCTTAGTAACCCTGAGTAAGTTTCCGAAAACGCCTAATGTTAGAGATGGAACTGACCTAACATATGTAATAGAACATCACAAAGCATCACAGTGACGAACCCTGTCTGAAATAAAGGACAACTGATCCTAGATAGATCACATTCAAGGATCAGGTCAACGCTTATAACCATTCTGAGCGTCTCCAATTCGAACTTTTTGCTATGCATCTATTTTGCAGAGCTTGTTAACCGACCAGATTAGTGGAAGCGTACAGTTTCAATCAAATCCCAATGAGATCCTGTACCTTCCAGGCCGGCTACGGGATAAATTGGGGGATTGCCCGGCTTAGAGTGAGTAATGCCCCGTCGTGCGCGTTTCCACCCCGATATATCTGCGCCGCGCCGTTGAAGCCGCTCAGGGTTGCCAGATGTAACATAATTTTCGGATTGTAATATAATTTTTGGAAATATAAAGTTGAACAATTGAAGCCTGGTTTCACAACTCCAATCACGTTGATTAACGATATGTCATCATTTCCAGTTTATTTTTGACGTTTAACCATCGACCGATTCAAAATCAAAGATTTGATTGCCAAATCAAACTTTGTGAACGCGTACATGCACTGGCGTATTTAGGGGAGATTCAGGGGGGTCAGCCCCCCTCTGATGTACCTCTGCCCCCCTGAAAGATTCTAATAAAAACTACGTATAGGTTATCAAAAAAAACTTCTAGGTACTACAACATAGGGGCCGCGGCCCCCGAAAAATGAGGCCAGATACGCCTACGCATAAAAATGTCAATGTCTATCGATTTTTTCGTTTCAGATTCAGAATTTCGAAGCATCTTTCAAAGGATTATCGTATATTTTGTTTTCGAATTTTATGTTGTAAGAATGGCGAGAAAGGGTTTATTCTACCGAGGTCTACAGTCGGTACTTTTCTCAAAAAATAAAAACATACAAGCAGTATAATCACTGTTCATTCCACTTCATCGTATGTCCCATAGAATTAATATTCTAAGATATTATTTATGCTCAAAATGGTTTTGTCAATTATGCTTATTAATCGAAAGAAAGTTCTATTTGTGAAATTAAAATAGTAAGGATGAAATTTTCTTCTGAATATCTTTATCTTATGTCCTAGACATACAGTATCTTAGAATAATCATTCATTTCACTTATTGACAATGGAATGAACAGTGATCATAACTGCTTGTAAGTTTCTATTTTTTTCCGAGAAAGTATCGACTCTATCGAAACTTAGCAGGAGACTTTTTTAATCCAGAATTGAATGGAAACCAAAAAAACTATTTTATTTTTCGAAAATGTATCCCACGAAAATAATTTTTGAACGAAAATCGTAGGGGGTTGTTATTTTCGACCCCTATAATAAAGTTGTGGGATCTAAAAAAAATGTGTGAGTGACATCTACTTAGTGCTTCGTATTTTGTATAGTTTTAT
>CM024248.1:12413622-12494966 GCA_013421045.1 Propylea japonica | reverse complement strand
AAATGGTCATAGGCTATAAATAATCACGCCATCGTTCTAGGAGGTAGCAGTAGGCAGATTAAATTGAGTTAGTGATTTTAGTCGTTTTTGTTGGGACTTTTGCTCTTTCACGTCTAAACGGCTGAACAGATTTTGATGAAATTTAGTAAGGTAATAGATGATTACCTAAAAACGGATATAAGATCAAAATGATCACGTCATCGTAATTAGGGGGTAGGAAGTAGGTAGAAAACTGAATTGAGTTTTTGCTCTATCATGCCTAAACGGCTGAATGGATTTTGATGAAATTTAGTTAAGGATAGATAGTGACCTAGAAAAGGATATGGGCTATTAAGATTCATGCTATCGTACTTAAGGCGTAGGCAGTAGGCAGAAAACCAATTAAGTTAGTGATTTTAATCGTTTGGTTTAAAAGTTTACCTCATTCACGCCTTAACGTCTGAACGGATTTTTATAAGACTTGGTTGATATAAAGATAGGATCCTAGGCATGGACACAGGCTACTTTTTACGGCGGAAAAATACCTCATTCCCGCGGAAATCTAGCGTGATCGTGTCAAGAAGCGCATGACGCCATAGCTACTGAAATGATTTTGATGTTTTTTTTTAACAGAGTATTACTAAGACTTCGAGTTAGTATTTGATCACAAGATCGGATGAACAGAGACCGATTTATAATAATTCATTATAGATGAAAAAATGGCATTTTTCATCTCCTCCCAAGTTTATTCGATTTATTTTCAAACGATAGGTTATGAAAAAGAGTGGTCAATACGGCGTTTGTAGAGAATTAATTAACCTAGAAATGAGGTATCAAACATTCTGATCAGATGATCAGGGAAAGATTCCTTTTCATTAAAAGGTGAAAAAAGGTCATTTTCCATCTCCTTCCAGGTTATTCGATATATTTTCGAAAGGGAGGTTATAGAAAAAAAGTGGTCAATAGGGCGTTTGTAGAGAATAAATCACTACATAGATAAAACAAAGTCGCTTTCTCTGTCCCTATGTCCCTTGTATGCTTTAAATCTCTGAAACTACGCAACGGATTTTGATGCGTTTTTTTTAATAGATAGAGTGATTCAAGAGGAAGGTTTATATGTATGATAACATCCATTAAATAGTATAGAAGTACTGTAATTTTTGAGGGTTTCTAATGTGATGTCCGTGCGAAGCCGGGGCGGGTCACTAGTATTCAATAAATTTATGAGTACCTATTTCAGGAAAATAAAAGCAAACCGATCTCGGCTTCTGAGCTCTATTTTAGGAAATACTCAATGGTGAAAACCACAATGAATATCTTTCGCAATCTCAGTGATATCTGCCTTCCAAAAAAATACGCAAAGTTCTAACTATACGCCAGACTCTAGTGCAAGAAATTTGAGAAAAGCCCTGAGCAGAGGTTTTTGAGGGCTCGTTCTTCGGTGGAGCAATAAGACTGTTTATTTAAAATTTTATTTTGGACTTGAGATTGATACCAATATATCGATGCAGAATCTCAGCACAATCGAAATTATATTCTGAAAATTATTCAAAAAATAATAATAAATTAAATTCTATGGTTCTAATGATGCGATCCTTGAAATTTCAGTATATCAGTTTTGATTCACAAAATAAATTTCTCTTGAATCGGTTATCCTGTTAGGGAAATATAGAGATTCCTCTTTTCAATATTCCAATTGAATTTTCTACTACGGTTCTGTTGACACAATGGCCACAAATTCTGCATGAACATTCAGTGTATTAATTTTTATTGATAAAATGAATTTCATCCGAATCAGATCTTTTTTTTCATGAAAATATGAAGTTTCTTCTTTTCAATATTCCAATTCAGTTTTCTATGGTTCTGTTAACACTTTGGCTACCAAATTTTGCATGAAGCTTATGATAAGCATCTTGCATATGGCCGCAACATTTCTTTTCGATGGTTTTCGTTTTGAGAGATATTGAGGAACAAAAAATTTGAATGGCCATATTTTATGGACCACCCTGTACGATTTGCTGGTAAACGAACTTACCGAGCCATTTGGTAACCGAGCTCAACCTGAAAATTTCAAGTCTCTAAGACAATCCTTTCGAAAGTTATGTTTCTACTTTCTTCAACGGTTCGTACTCCGTTGAAGTAGCAGTGAGTAAGTTGTGGTGAGTAGAGGGTTGTAAATCCACTACAAACCAAGTAAAACTCGCGGTGGAGTTTGAATAATATATTTACGTCAAAAACTTGAACAAAAAATGTTGTTAAGAATTAAATGATCACAGCTTATATATTATTTGTGACGACACACAGTTTTCGTCATCGGGCGCCTTACGGAGTTGCTAGAATCTGCACAATTCGCACATTATTTGGCCTAGATATGGTATATCGAATGTATGAGGTCGATTACTGCTTCCTGGTAATTTTCCATGGAATTTGAATTCATGATTTTTAAATGCGATTTTTTCTGAATATTCTTCAATGTTTAATTCACATTAAACATACTCCGGGGGGCCCTTGAAGTGAAGAAGGCAGCTCTCAGTATTGTGGTCGTCCAGTTTACTATGCCACCGGATTCCAGGTAGTTGATGTGGGCATAGTAAGCTATCATCAGTTTTCTTGACGTAATACTAAACTGATGTTGTGTTTTGAGTTTGAACTCGTGAATAAATAGGTTCAAGTTCAAACCGTGATGCACTTTCGGCAGGTCTTTGGCTTCTCGGTGCTGGTTGAGGTATTTCCCTGGTCGGTGATCCCTCCTTGCTGGTTTTTTTCGTAGCGTGCTGTGAGGCTTTTCAGCCCTACGTAAATAGTGATTGCTATAAGTATGACAGCAAGTGTAGTTGCAAAGCTTGTAATGGAAGTATGAAGGGTTATGCTCTTCCAGGGAGTTTCGAATTGGCTTTCTAACTCGTTCCGGTCAATGAGAAGTTGATCCAGCATATCCGGGTCCTTCCAAGAAGGCTCTAGTGCTATGTCCGCGTTGTCCTTTTCATTTTTGAATGAAAGAATGTTAGGGGGGACCTCTTTGTTGAACGTGGTTATTATGGATGTTTCATCTCTCGTGTAGGCGTGCAGGGTGCTTTTCTTGGTTTGAATAGTACATCCTGATGTAGAATGAATAACTCCAGTTCCATTCAAAGTGGTGTCCTCTCGTTTTCCGTTGCATATTACGGCAATTCTTCGGGGATTATTGGTTACGAAAAGCCAGGTATTTTCCTTGCGTAATTCTTTCCATTTTATGTCATTAACTTGTATATTGGCTTTTCTGCAAGTTGACTTTTCCGTGCGATTGTAGATTTCGTCAATTATGCAATTCGGATCATTTTCCATGTCTCTAATTATGGACGGGTTGAGAATATATTCGTTTTGGCTGATGCGTATAGCTTGTTCGAATTGTTCGCTGCTGAGCTCAAAATACTTTTGCACATTGTACTCCATCGCTAGGTATGGGTGGCTTATGTAGATCTCAATGAACGTATCGTTGGTGATTTTTCTTGGGACAGCTGTAGTCTGAACTACGTCGAATTTTTGGCTGTAGATAATATGGAAAAATACTTGAATGTTCATTTCATTCTGTGAACGGGACATCCTCAAGTTTGCCGTTGGCTGTTCTATAATGGTGAGCTGGGATGGTAGTTTCGCCGTTGCCTTTTGTATTTCTCTTCGGATTTCACTGGTGCTCAAGAATTCAGAGATGGTACTTTTGTGACCCTGGACGTCCATTAGTTTCTTGTACTTGAGCTGCAACTCCTAAAGGTAATTCTGAGCGAGTTGTAATATGGTTAGTGAGTGTATGTTTAGACCGTGGTGGTCAGTAGAGCGAAACCATGCGTTCATTTGATTCACTACTTTCAGCCCTTCGTTGAACTTCTTCCGAAAACTTTCAAGTTTCAGATTAATCCTTTTTTCTGTTTCCTCAATAGTGGCCACACTCGATATCATCAGCTTGGATTGTTGATTTACCGTATGAATAAGTCTGTGTTGATTTTCGTCCAGGGAGTTTATGTCTCTGTAGACTTCATCGTTCACCCCGAACACTGACGTCATAAATTGTCCGAATAATCCTCGTTTCAGTCTGGGGGAGTTTTCTAAGCTATCCATGGCCATTGTAATTTCTCTTTTCATTTCTAGAAGATGGTGAGTGAATTCTGGACAATGTGCGCTTTCTGATATACCCTTTGTAAGCGCACAAAATTTGTTGAATTCTTCTACGGTACGATTTACGTTCTGTCGATCCTTTTCCATTTGAGCGTATGGGAATTTCAGCTCAAGTCTGAATTTTCCTCCATTCGTGTAGCCATGCCCCAAGTGTTCGATGTATAATCCAGGTTTGAGTTGCTGTATGGTGTAGTTTGCTTGAGTCACCGCAATATTGCTACAAATGAGCAGAGTAGTGAGAAAAGTGCCTATGCGCAGTGAGCTCCTGTTTTCTTTCTTCTTATCTGATGACCCTTGGCAGTTTTCTTCCTGTCGAACGGGTAATTTACATATTTTGGTGATGGGCCGTTTGAATTTCTTCTTTTCCGCAGTCGTCACCGTTACTACTCGTACCAATCCATCATTTCCAGGGTGACATTCTGTTATTTTCGCTAGGGGCCACTTATTTGGGTTGATATCTTCTTGTTTAAGCAGCACTATATCTCCATTTGCTAAGTTGTCCTCTACTTTTCTCCATTTAGTACGTTGTTGTAGTCGTGACAGATATTCGCTGGACCATCTCTTCCAGAAGTCGTTTTTGATTTTCTGAATGGTTTTCCATTTATTAGTATAACTATGGGGAAAACTATCTTCCTCGAGTGTGTTGGATGTTGGCAAAGAGAGTAGTGGTCTTCCGATGAGAAAGTGACCTGGAGTTAGAATTTCGCTTTCAGACGTTTGTTCATCGATTGGGATCAAAGGTCTGGAGTTCAGGCAAGCTTCTATCTGATATAGGACTGTCGCTATTTCTTCGAAAGTGAGTGTGTTCTCGCCTATGACCCTCTTGAGGTGGAACTTAATAGATTTTACTCCGGCCTCCCACAATCCCCCGTGATGTGGACTCAGGGGAGGAATGCAGTGCCATTTGATGAATTCTCTGGACAGCGTTTGCTCAATATCCTTCTCGGGAATTTCTTGTCGAAACAGTTTATCGATTTTGTTTTTTGCCCCAATGAATGTAGTGCCATTGTCACTGTACAAGTTTTTGCAGAGACCTCGCCTAGCTGTGAATCGTCTGAATGCGGCGATGAATGCGTCTGTCGTCAGATCACTAACTGCTTCAATATGAATGGCTTTAGTGGTCAAGCAAATGAAGATGGCGATGTACCCTTTGTAGGACTTATTTCCTCTTCCCTTAGACATTCGTAGTGCTATGGGTCCAGCATAGTCTACCCCTGTGTGAGTAAAGGGGCTAGTGGTGTGACTCTTGGCTCTGGAGTGATCCCATTAATTGAATATGACTTTGTGCTTGCTGCCTCAAACAGATGTTGCACCCTCGTATTATCTTCCTTATTTATCTTTTCCTCGGGGAATCCAGTACTGCTGTCTGATATATGCGAGGGTTAGCTGAATTCCACCATGAAGCGTAGTATGATGGGCATTTCTTATTATTTTCTCTGTCGCTGGGCTACTATTGGGTATAATGATAGGATGCTTCTCATCGTATCTTAGCGCTGAATTTTGCAGACGTCCTCCTACCCGCATCAATTGTTGGTTATCCAGGAAGGGGTTTAGACTCAAGATACTACTTTTTTTACTCAGAGGTCGATCGTTGCTGGACGGACGGCCCCACGGACA
Source organism: Propylea japonica (assembly GCA_013421045.1). NCBI lineage: Eukaryota > Metazoa > Arthropoda > Insecta > Coleoptera > Coccinellidae > Propylea > Propylea japonica. The sequence goes on along the minus strand of CM024248.1, from coordinate 12,489,218 downwards.
GAATCGAATTTTCAGCTCAAAATTCGAAAAAAACAGACATTTGGGCAAAACGATATAGCACTAGTTCAAGTAGAACGAGCGCTGAAAAAGAACAGGCCAACACGGATAAAAAGAAGGAAATCCATATATGGAACACACTCTGTACCGGGTTTTTCACTATAATTTGACCCCCCCCTTTAACTTTGTTACTGAAGGAGATACAAAAAAATGTTTCGTATAAAAGTTTCACGAAACCAACTGAGGTTTTTTTATATGAGTCCAGAAACTGAAATATAACAGGGTGACCAACATATTGATGGCCACTTCATTATTTCAAATGGTACACCCTGTATATTTTTCCATATTTGGTTAGCTCTTTTTCCCCTTATTTCGAATATGCAACATATGTTGGTCTATCTTTCTTATTCTGAGCACCACAGAGTTTCAAATTTTAATAACCATCTGGCATAACGTTTTGGAAGTTCGTGAATATTTAAGTGACCAATTTGATCTTTGGATTGGTAATGGCGCACCCATTTTATGGCCACCAAATAGTCCCGATTTAACACCGTTGGACACGTTTTCATAGCCGTTCCTGAAGGTAAAATTACTTCAGCAATAATGACAATCAATGAAAGCGGGGAATAATATTAATGATATAAAATAAACCAATATTAAACCCATAATTCGGAACTAATCCCGTCAATGCACAAAGAATAATGATAATATTGTAATGATTAGAAACAAATTTTGAAGCTTTAATTTCTTACTTGAATCAGAGGCATAATAATGCTATCAAAAATAGTCTAAACAACTTGAGACAACTATATGAACTATTTGTATTGAATGAAGGTGGTCATTTTGAGCAATTTCTTTAGTTGATGTTATTCTTACCATACTACACCCGGTACATAGATACTTGTTTCGAGTGATATGAAGAATATTTCTTGAAGAAATATGAGAGAATAAAATATTGAGACCTCAAAACATAATTTTTATAAATCACTTTGTATTTTATTGAAAAAATTCAATTCATAGAATGATTCTTCAAAAATTGAGGTATCGATTCTTTTCTGGAATGAAATTCATGTTGATAGAAAAGTGACTATGTTTTCGTTGTTCAATTTACTTTGTATGAAATGTTTTCAAATAAAAACATGCCGGCTGTCAGCCTACGCTCCAGCCCTTATGTCCCAGATATGATCGCCAGCCCTGAAGGTTAAAGATTCAATTTTTTCATTCTAACTTGAAGAACAAGTTGTAACTTGTATTTACGATCTGTTGTTATATTAGACAGTTATTTTATTATGTATGATAAAATACTTACCTCCATATTCGCCGTTTTTCGTGATCCATGACGCAGAGAGTTTTTTTGCATATACTTTTTGTCAATGTTTTTTCGAGTCATTTTTAATAAGATAATTGAATTCGAATAGTTTTTGTTTATGTTAAATGAATGAACATCATGTTCAGTTCAGAAAAACATTCAAAGTAACAGACGAAGATGATTATGATTACTTTTATTCTTAATCAATGAGAATATATGTATTTTAAAGAATTCAAAGTCAGGACTCTTTGATACTTTCACTATATTTTTCAACCAAAATACAGGGTCTCTATAAATGATTATAACAACGCAGTTGGCGTTGGACTATTATGAATATTTATATTCAGGGGTAAACTTTACTGAGAGGTTAGGCTGGTCATTCCGAAAGGAATTGAATGATGTGACTGGAATTATGAATTGGTAGACTTAAAGAGAAACGTCAAGATAAAAATTTTCAAAGCACTCTACGATGTTACGATCATTCATAGAAAGACCCCGTATATGAAATACTCATTCGAGTAACGTGGAAAATGAAATTCCAACATCATATAATAATTTATTTATAAAGTAAATACCTTTATACAGAAAAGATTACATACATAATTTTAATATTCTGTAAATATAATATACTAAACACTAGTTTAAGTTTATTGCTTATAAAGATAACGGACTAGTTATGTCGTTCTTCCGGGACCGGAGCGATCAACCTCTGCAAACTCAAATACTCGTTGCCTGACCGTGGTCTCAACGTGCAACTTGGTGGTGGCGCCTCACTGGAGCTGTGCGAAGAAAGGGACAAAGTCTCGAAGTAATCCGACATGTCGGAAGTGCCGCTACTGGTAGATCCCGAAGGACAAACTGGAACCTCAGCTTCGGCACTGGCAGATTTACCATCAGTCTTATTGAATTGAAAACTAAGATCTCGCAGAGGATCAGACGACTTTGATCGTCTAGGAAGAGTCGTTGGACATAACTGAACCTTGCGTGGCAGTTCGAATACACCTGAATCGTTGGAACTTGAAGAATCCCTGTTGGACTTGCACGGCACCGAAGAGGATCTCCTAACTGCTATCTGCTGGCTGCACTGGCAGGTCGTTGGCGGCGTGGGCGAAGACATATCAGTCTCTTCACATCTGCTCGAGGAGTCTGCAGAATTCGACCTCTTTCGTTGTAGGTTATCCGTGTAGTCTAATATTTGCTTTCGTTGATAGATATTCGCCTGGAACATGGAAGACCCTGAAGGTTTGTTAGAGCGATCTAAGGCTGGTCCTAAATTCGGGTTACTATTAGACAAAACTTTCTCTAAAACGTTGCTTGACAGCCGGTGACATCGGAAGGTACCCTGGATGAGGCTGGGCCGGCTTACTCGAAGGCTCCATCATAAGATAATCCTCTTGAGCATGTCCGCATTTCTCGCACATATCCCTGCATTTATCCTGGATCTCCTTCGAATTCTCGTACAGCTGAAGGGTTTGAGCAAATTCCATGTTTTCGTAGTTGGTGGCAGCTGGAATGGATGATTGACCCTTCTCGGGTGGATGTTCGATTGTTTGGTTTGGAGGTGCTAGGTTTGCGTAGTTGGCAGAATTGGCGGTGGGTTGGGTTCGGTGACACTTCTTGCTTTTATCTACAGTGGCGTAAAGGGCGTGGACGTCTTCGGTGGCGGTCCAGCATGACATTAGACGTTGGCAAACGCAGGGTCGGTCTGGCTGTTTTTCAGGCTGTCGTTCTGGTTGTCTTTCTGGTTGTTTATCTATTTCTGGTTGACGGACGCGAACGATGCAACCGCATGGTTTCTGTACAGTTTCGAATATACATTCCTTGAGCTTCCTTGGGGTGTCGTAGTGCTCGTCGGCTTTGGATTCCTGAAACAATAGAAAGAACGGTATAAAAAGCAATTCATCTAGATAATAGTTTCAGTTATAGGCTCTTATTCTATTGATCCTTATGGTATGACATTTATAGGTCATTTATGTCTTCATTCTATTATTGTCTCATATTTCAAACATATCTTTCTATTAATTCTTAACGAATAATCTGTGTAGATTCCAAGCGCATTTTTCAACTGAAGACAGAAAAAGCGAATGCGTGTTCAACATAGAAAAGTTTCCCTTGAGCTGGAGCTTTTCCAGAACTTAGAGCCATGTAACGATCAAATTGAAAAAATTTGCAATCGCTATCAAGAAGATTATCGAAAGATGCAAGATAGAAATCTGCGAAGAAACTACCAAGGGTATGACATAGTGATCATTTCTGATAGTCAAGCTTCTTAAATATCCTATATTATCCGAAGAACTCAATTAAGGAGGCAAGAACAATAAGGTCACTTTGATCAGGGTATTCTGCTTTTATCTGTAAGCCAATCTGTAACTTTTCGTAAGCTTCCAGGAAAATTGCAATTCTTTAAGGAATCTGTAGCTGACAGAAATCGTTGAATATTTACGCATACTCGGCGGGTGATCGGAAACATTATCGAATGACATATTGTGAGGTTACGTTGAATGGATTGTTTATTTCAGGACGAACACAACGTTTTAATATGAGAAATTCATGATAAATAAAAATAATGTGGCTTTGTTTATTTGTTTGTTATCGGAAGAAAATCATAACAAATAAAACATTGTTCATAATGTACATGACCTGAAAATCATCCTTTTTTCAAGTAGGAACTTCATGAGAATTGGAAGGAAAAGGTTGCGTGATCAAATAAATCCATTTGAAATGCCAGAAGCCCTGAAAATGTTCAGATTGAAGAAATGTCGAATGCGTTTGTGAACATGTTCAGACTGAAGAACCAGTGTACTATAAACTTAATGATGATCTACAGCAATTTTAACCAAGAAATTTTTATCTTTCCTGTTTTCAATTTATGGGATGAAAGAAACAAAGGCAAATTACATTCAGATAAATGTATTTTCAAATTCAAACCAAAACCATTTACTGATAATACATAAAGTAATCATCAAATCTTACGATTGAAGGTTATGTTTATCGATAAGTAGTTCAAAAGTGACACTGTAACTAAGATAGTTACCGGAACCATTCCAGATTTGCATTATTTACGAATCTGTAAGTCAGCCAGTTACAGATCAATCGTACGCTATAGTATCGTAACTTATAGATGAAAAGCAGAATACCACCATAAGAGTATTATAATTACGCTAACAGCAATTTGAGGTTTGGAAAGATAATCAAGATTGCCGTCAAAATGCAATATCTTTCAAACGGCTGCACCAAATTGGATAATGCTTTTTTTGAGGTGTTCATAAATGCTAGGGCAAGGTTTACACAACCAAAAAATAGTTTAGAATAAAATAAAAGGCTTCCTTCTTCTTACGACCAATTAAGCAGTCATAGAACACATATTTATAGGTTATAATGATTTGACATTTGGACAAAAGTGAAGTGAATCGAAAATTTTAATCAGAAATAACGTATGAACTAACATATTATACAACAATTTTTTTCTTATGCCTTATTTTACAAATTTTAAACCTGTGATGTATGAATGTATTTCGGATTGCCTGATGCCCGTGTGTTTATGATCACTTATCAGATCAACAGATGGCGCTGTAGTCGTTATCTAGGATCTAGGTTATTAAATTATTCTGCAACTAAACGGTTCTAATTGAATGAATTTTTGTGTATGCAGAACAACGTCTGTTGAATCCGCTAGTAAAGAATAATGAAACATCACAACTCACCACAGGATATGGTATTTTGGGTACATCATAATTATCGTAACTAGGCTGACTTTGAACAGCTTTGCTAGGGCTAGGGCTGGTACATCCAGGCTTCGGCGGCCTGGCAGGAGGCCTGGTTATAGTCTGACTCCATCCACTGCTGTCCGAACCGCTGATGATAGAATGTCCGTCGCAGGTGTGCTCCCAAAAGGGTGTCAACCCCATGGGAACGGTGGCCGTGGAAGACCTCGACAGAGCTCCTAGTTTGCTGATACAGCTCATGCACCTTTCTATCGGAGGTGGACCCCAACCATCATTTGATATACTATCACCACAGCCGTAGTTGCTTTCCAAGTCCGTGTAGGGCGAATCCGCCCTGGACATGGAGCCTTCACTCAAGTCTAACACCGCCCTACCGTCGCTTCGTAAGGGTGGCCTGCGGGGACTGTCCATAACTGAAATAAAAGTTGTAGGTTAGGTACGATCCAGTCTGAGGAAGGTTGAAATTTGGTGAACACTGTGGTTACAATTAAACCTTATTCGACATTGGTTTCGGAGAAAATTTTATCTGGGGAAATTTTTTCGGAGAAAATAATAGATATTACCAAGCTCTAAAGCGGGAATTTGATTTATATTCAACGTTTTTGCTGAAGAATAATATTTTCAATCTACACATCTTGGGATGATCTCATTATTCAAGGTTTTCCTTTTAAGTTGGCCTATTCCTATTAGACGTTTTAGGAGAACTAGGAATATTTCGTTCTGAAATTTTGGGTGGAGCCTTGAGGGTGAAGGAACTCTTTGCTTAAAATATTTTCAAGTCGACAGTGTTGCCGCGTTTATGTCGAACACATATCTATTTTCTTATTTCAAATGGAAGTACCTATATTTTCATTTATGTATCGATTCAATATCGAATTCGCAGTATAACCTACTAAAAGAATTTCTCTGCTATGCACTGTTGCCAAGTTATTTATTACAACTCCATATTTATTTTACAGCATTCGGTTGGAAATAAAAAATGAATGGCAGTATTTCTTCACTCTTATTATTTATTTTGGATAGTTTTCGGATGAGACTAAAAAAACTGAATTTTTTCAGTCATGATCTGTGGTAGTGCGTTTACGATGAAATGGCTCAATGATTTTGAGGGTTGTTATTGAAGTTGAAACTTTCTTAACTTTCATTATTTCGCGAGATTTACATCATATTCATTAACTCTGATGTTTTTTCTTGAAAAAAGATGCTCCTATATAATAACGCCCAGATGCAATATTTCTGAAAGAAATAGATTTGAAATTTTCTCTCTTTTCACTAACTCATTACTCAATGTGAATGGTGCATCTGAGCGTTATTATACAATAGCATCTTTTTTCAAGAAAAAACATCAGAGTTTATGAATATGATGTTATTCTCGCGAAATAATGAAAGTTAAAAAAGTTTCAACTGAAAATACCCTGCACCACCCCCCCGAATGATACGATTGTGCTTGACATGAAAGAAATGCACTCAATCTAATCGATGCGTATTTTCGATATTAGCCAATGTGTATACTTTCAGCACTTTATGTGACTCCGTTTTGCGAATATGTGGCAAAAAGTGTGAACAGGACGTCATCTTCAAAGGGCACTAGCTCCTTAACGTAGCAATTTTGCATTATATTATTTGGGTCGAATCTGTCTAAAATACGATCTATAATGTCCACTAGAAGTTTGTCGGTCTAATTACGGGACACCCTGTATAATTAGTGTAAAAAGAGACTGCAATTCATTTTTATTTCGATTGGAATGCTGTGAAATAAATATGGGGTTGCCATTTGAAATTCTCGAAAGATTTCAATTTAAAATTTCACATTTCGGAGCAATATCTTCTGAGAAACTTACGATGTATCAAAATACTGAATGCACCACATAAATGCATAGATTCTCCACTATGAGCCTGCTGAGTTTGGTTCGGTTCCCATAAAAAATTGTCGAGATATTGCATTTTAAAACTGGCAATGTAGATGTCAGAAATTTCAGGAATTTGTGCATAACTTAGCAACAGCCCATGGCAAAGAAATCATTTTTAGTAGGTTATACTGCGAATTCGGTATTGAATCGATATATAAATGAAAATACAGGTAGTTCCATTTGAAATAAGAAAGAAGATATGAGTTTGAGATGAACGTGGCAACACTGTCGACTTAAAAATATTAAAGGCGAAGAGTTCCTTCACCCTCAAGGCTCCACCTAAAATTTCAGAACGAAATATTCACTAGTTCTCCTAAAACGTTTAATAGGCCAACTTAAAAGGAAAACACTATGATGCTTTGCAATGAGATATACTTTCATGATAAATAATATGCACCAAAATGAGCATTCATAAAAAAAGGTGCAGATAATTCAAAGAACATAAATAAAAATATGATGAACAAATACGTAAAACTCATACTTACCAGACATATTCCTCGACACCGGTCTTCTCCTAGACGTATGCAAATTACCAGTAGCCGCAACCTTCAGCGTACTCGTAATTTCATCCCCCTGATCAGTCAGCAGCACATGAACCCCCTCCCCTTTCCCGCACCTAGAACCTCCCTCAAAGCAGAACCTTCCCTCCACCACTCCATACCTCCTAAGGTTGCTAATAAGCCACTGTCCCGATATTCTTGGAGGCACCCCCGTCGTCAAGCAGAACCCCCTTTCTTGCACGTGTAACCTGGCGGGACCTTGAGGTATCCTGGACTTTGGAGGAGCGGAGGAGATGAGCACCAAGAAGTGGGGTCCATCTCCAAGGTGTGAACTGAGCTTAACCTGCCATTGCATGAGGCGCTCTCTGTTGTCGAAGGCGAGAACCACGACGACATCCTGACACAATATGGCGACCGTGTGTGATTCTTTGTCTAGGGTGAAGCCTGATTCGAGGCCTAGGAAGTGTTCTAGAGAGAGGGAAGCCTTGGTTTGGCCCTGTTTGTAGCGGTCTTTGGAGTCTCGGTATAGTTGGAGGTGTAGACAATCTGAAAGAAAAGAAGTGCTATTAGAATCTAGGTTAATATTGAAGTATTGTATAGGTAGTCGTATTTGGTTAATAAACTAATAGGGAGATTTCTAAAGAACTTGTTGAAATATGTCAGTTTCTTTTGAAGGCTTTTTCTAATTGGTGCAAATGTAATTTCCTTGTCCTAAATCTAGATAAGACTGTGGTTGTGAGATTCGGATTGAGAGAGGGAGGATCTCTAGTTCTTAATCATGGACCAAATACTCTCATTTCCAGGAATTCAACGAAATTCCTTGGTGTCTATATTGACAGCTGCTTGAGATGGTCTGATCACATCGACTATGTTAGTAAGAAACTGAGCTCTTCCTTCTATGCAATTCGTCGAATCAAAATTCTCTTCCACCAAGTGCAGTCCTTAGTGTTTATTATAGTTTAGTTTATAGTCACCTGTCATATAATATTATGATCTGGGGATGCTCGTCAGATTTTTACAGAGTGTTTATTGCTCAGAAACGTATTCTAAGATTGATATTTGGACTTGATACAAGAACATCATGTAAACCTGTTTTTAAAAAATATTCAATACTGACAGCCCCCTGTATTTATATGTATAAATGTTTGATGCTCGCAAAGAAAAGAGGGGAAGAAAATGTAACAGTTTCTAGCTTTCATAGCTATGGTACTAGAAATAGTAAAACTCTATTTATCCCAAATCATAAAACTGCTAAATATGAAACATCAGCAAAATATCGAAGCATCATACTTTTCAACCATCTTCCTGATTCAATTAAGACTCTGAATATGTCATGTTTCTCTAGGAGAATAAAATCTTTATTTATTTCCAAATGTTATTATGGTGTTGATGAATATCTGAATGATAGATGTATCCAATGATTTGTTGAATATTTTGTTGACTTGTCCTACACACTGTATTTGTGTCAAACTGGATCAATAAACATTATTATTATTATTATTATTAACCTTATAGGTTTTCGCTCCCAGTCACTGAAACAGAAATAATTGAAAAAATTTTAATGAAGAAGAAGTGCTCCTGCGAAAATCTTTGCACTTATTTGTCACGAGCAAATTGGTTTTGAAAAAATTGTTGCCTAACTAAACAGTAAACAGTAAAACTGAAAAAGGAAATAAATGAAAAGGATAATGTAACGTTTCGGTGTCTATATCTATAGACAAACTAGTAAAATCTTCGGAATCGTGTGTTTTTTCATTTGCAGACTAATTGACATTGAAAGTTGTCAACACATAGAGGTGTTGATTCTTTTAATTTGGAAATTTCCTGATGTCATTTCTTTCTTCAATAAATCAATCCAAATACGATCTATTCCAACAGAACAATTGGCCAAATTATCTACTTCATCTAACAAAATACATGTGGTTCCTTCATTTTCCTTTTATAATTATCAGGTTCCGTCATTAGGATCTTTGTGTTGTTCCAGTTCATCATATGATCTCTGCTATTTGAACATACATGATCAGCGATTTGTGATCTTGTAATTTCTCTAATTTTGATGTTGTTCTTATGTTCCCGTTTTCTTATCCTAAAAGCCTTGATGTCTATCCTGTATAAGATTTTCCACATATGCAGGGAATATTGTAAACACAATTTTTTGATTTTTGTGTCTCATTCATTGGTTTTGTTCTGGTGAGAATGGATCTCAAATCATTTTGTGTTTTGAAAACAGTTCTTATGTTGAATTTGGAACTAATTCTTTCTATTTTTTCTGAAAGGGCAGGAATATAAGGAATGACGTTTAACAGAGACTGGGAGTAAAAACCTAAGAAGTTTTTCAGAAATGCAGAATCCTCCCAGATTATATTTCAATCGATATCTAAGTATTTTCGTTGAAAGGAAGTGTCTAGTTCCTGGTTCATTGTTTTACAGGGTTTTTGAGCGTTTGTACTACTTAAACGAGTGCTTATCGTTCTGTCCAAAGGTCTGTCATTTTCGAATCTCGAGCCGAAAATGGCTAACGTAAGGGTTCGACTCCCTGATGACGAATCAGTCGTCAAATCAATTGTGCCCGTTAGCACGATAACTTTCGAAGGGATTGTCCTAGAAACTTGAAGTTTTCAAGGTGCGTTCGGTTTCCAAATGCCTCGGTTAATTTTGTTGAACAGGCAATTCGTACAGGGTGTTCCATAAAAAATGGCATTCAAAATTTTTGTTCCTCTATATCTCAGACGAGTCGAAACCAATCGCAATGAAATGTTGTGAGCGCATGTAAGATGCTTATAATAAGCATCTTGCAAAATTTGGTGGCCATGGTGTACACAGAACCATAGAAAATTCAATTGGAATATTGAAAAGAAGAAACCGCATATTGCCATAAAAAGATATCCGATTCGAGTGAAATTAATTTTGTGAACAAAGATTGATATACTGAATGTTCATGCAAAATTTTAAGGCCATAGTGTTAGCAGAACCATAGATAATTCAATTGAAATATTGAAAAGAAGAATCTGTATATTTCCATAACATGAATTTTTTTGTGAATGAAAACTGTTATACTGAATCTTTATTCTCGAAAATAGAGGCAAAATTTCTCAATATAACCCCTCGTCCAAGGGCGTAGCCAGGGGGGGTTTTGGAGTAAAACATTAAAAAACTCTAATTAGTTTCAATGAAAGCACACATTTACACTAATTGACTAATTTCATATTGATTCATCCTGTAAGTATTGTTTGGGAAATTAATATTGTTTTTTAAGTTTTTGTTTGACTGAATAAAATTAAAATCTGAAGCATATTTGAAAAATATATATATTTATGTTGAATATGGTTTCCGAAGTAGGAAAAGGATTATTGAATTCTTCAAACAACAAATACTTGCTACAGAAAGCGACCCTCACAATTCCCGGCACCCACAAAGTCAATGGGCAAAATGTCAAAACCCCCCGCGAAATTAATTCCTGGCTACGCCCTTGCCCTCGTCTGTGATTTTTAATACATCCTCATATAATCCACCACTATTAATCCATTACAACAAAACCAAACCATCATCCAATCAACTCCATTAAAACATACAAATATGACAAAGCCTCCAAAATGAACGCCCAAAAACTAATCCCAACATATTTCAATCAGCATTCAAAACCGAACGCGTATTCAGTCCAATAATGTCACCAGTACTTCACCAAATATGATTCAATTATTACAAAATACATCATCGTACCTCGTCCTTTTGAAGGTTATTTATATTATACGTTCAGGACCTGTCATAACGGGATGAATAATGACAAACAAAATGTATTTCGAGTCCGCAAAACGCACAATGGATACGTCTCGTGCGTATTATGAATCATTTTGCGTGGACGTGAGTTTGCTGTTTCGTCCCTTCGGAAATGAAAGCGTTCGGTTCGATTGGCGAAAATGATTTGCAATCCGGTTAATCGGGGTTCTCATTGAAATTTATCTGTCAGGTTATCTAGGAGAGACTCGTACATATTAGCGAAAGTTTATGTGATGTTGGTTATACATTTTGAGTTTATCGAGCATGTTTCAACTATTCATAATATGTATCTTATTGAAACACCGCACTAGAAGCAGTAACGGCGCACAGAGGTGGCCGGGCCTCTCCTGATATCACTGCATTTTATTCCATTTTGAGTTCAAGTTGAAAAAAAATCACATTTCTATATCTGTATTATTTTCATCATTCTATCTACTATCTACATCTCAAAGTAATAAACATATGTTTATTACTCAACGATCTAAAACATTCATACATTATCCGCAATACACAATACAGCGTAACGGATAGCAGGCAAACCGCTCAGCTAAGGAGGCTCGCCTCCACGAGTCGAGATTCGTTAGAATGTAACATTTCAAACTTCTTCAAATGAACTACACGAAATTTAAGCTGTAGATCACGTGTCGGAGGCCCGGCTCCGCGGCATTATTTTCCCTTCTAGGCGAACGTAAATTTCATTTCAAATAATAAATTCAGTAAAATGCCTTACGATGAAGAAATTCTCATAGGTCCAGTAATTAAGACACCTCGACCAGCAATGACAACTTCAATTATTAATTCTGTTCATAATAATCGTTCGTTCTGCGTAAAATGGTATAATAAATGCCAGTGGCTGACAGCAAGCCTAGATCGAAATAAATTATTTGTAGGTTGCGTGGTGTCGGGCCTCCTCTGAAATCTCACGAGCTACCACCGACCAAAAGATAAAAGTTTATTTTTTTTAGGTCACCTCTTTTGGTTACAAACATTGGACTCATGAAATTGTTACTGACCACCTTTACCTGGTAAATTTGGCTGAAGGATTCATGGACTTGCGTAAGCTGAGATTGTTAATTTCGGTTTACATTGGCAGAGTTAATGGTACAGTAAGGTAGTATAGTACTTACTATTCTCCTACTATCACAATGTAAAAAGATTGTGCTAGTGACAGTGGGGCACTACATATAGATAAAGGTAGAAGAGAGTGGATAGTCAATAGTACCCTCTACTATTCCATCTTCACTTTCTCACACACATCAGTTTCTGCTAATATAATTCGAACTTTCTAGTGTAATCTGTAATCTATTCGCAAAAAATTCCTGCAGAGTGCTTCTCTTTCCGTTTCTTTCTCCTCCAAAAACTCTTCTTTAAAAGAGCATTTGCCAATACCATAGCTTTTGGTCCAGTGAGTGGCGTTTGTGCTTCCTTTTGGCAGAATGCATGTTTGGGGAAAATTTTCTATTAGAGTAGCAAACGTGCTTCGACAATTTGTTCAAAAACATGCAGAAGTGTGAAGATCTTCATGGAGAATATTTTTAGAAATGACGAAACAATTTTCTTCAATTGAACTATTTATTTTTGTTCTCTAATCTATATTTGATCTACAAGGTATGGTAGAATATCATCATTTGCCGAATAAATTTGAGAAATTATCAGAATCAGAACGATTATATTCATTATTTCGATCTCAATGATTGAAGTGTTGTAACAAACTGAAATAAACATTTCAATAATTCAACCTCAAAACGTGTTGAGACTAATAATTCCAAATTCACCAGGCTCATCTACAAACATTAATTCCTCTGGCCTCTTCTGACACTCAACTGACTAATGATCCCAAAATTAATGAAATATTTCATGGTTATCAGATATTACTCGAATCTATGTTGGGGTCAAAAACAAATTTCCCTAAAACTTTATAGGCTCGTTTTTCATGTCGATGAAAATGTCATATCGATTGACAATTGGAAATCGGAAACATGTTCTATTTCGCAAATGGAAGTGCATAATTCACATTTTATTGTTACGATGTATTTATTGGTTCGCCGATATAATGAAATTTTTATTTGGATGTTTTCATGGCCAGATGGTTTGATTGTTGAAATTTATAACTATATGTTTGCCGATTTGCGTGGGTGTTCGTTTATATATATTTTTTAATGTGATGTTGTTATTTAGAGGTCCAATGTGAAGGTATGGGCATTGTCGTTTTCGAGCTTTCAAATTTAATTTACACCAAATATTTTTAGGTGGAAAATGCAGACGATAGCATATAAATATAGTCAATACAGATATAAAGGGTTTTCCAATAAGATGTGATAGTTTGAATAGTCCCCTATTTCGGTAGATGTCAAGTTTGAAGCTCCCATTTTTTGACATTTGACAAGTAGAAACTACGCCATTAATAAAAATGAAACGATACACGCTTCAAGAACGCATTGAAATTATTAAAATTCACTATAAAAACGGTGAGATTTTGGCAGAGACGGTTCGTAAAACTCGAACATCTTTGGATCGTCGTGAAGAAGAACCAATAAAGAAATTGGTGGAAAAATTCGAACTGTTGGGACAAGTTAGTGAGGTGAAGAAAAAAATCCGAGAACAGCCGAGAGTATTGCTGCTGAAGCCGAAAGTGTTGAAGAAAACCCAGGTTTGACCATTCCTCGACGTTCTTTGAAATTAAGCATTCCACATACGTCATTTCACTGTATTTTCCAAAAGGATTCGGGTCTTGAGGCTTATAAAGTTTAATTAACACAAAACTCAAGCCTGCCGATCATCAACATTGATCTTTTGCGGGAAAAGTTTCCGGACCGTGTTATCTCTCGAAGAGGTGATCACAATTGGCCACTGAGATCTTGCGACCTTGCGACTTCTTCCTTAGGGGCCACGTGAAAGAGAAGTTCTACGCCAATAGCACAGCGTCGATTCAAGACCTCAAAGATGGTATTCGTGAGGCTATCGAGGACATAGGGCAGCTACTTTGCGAGTTGGTTATGGAAACTTTCATTAAAAGGATATGGTCCTGTAAGCGTGGTCTTGGTAATCATTCGCCTGATGTTATTTTCCACTATTACCAGCATAGCTTTTTCTTTATAATAAAATAAACATCCGATCTTTTATATTGAAAAATGGCATTTTTTTAATATCAAAATAACACCTCTTATTGGAAAACCCTTTAGACTTTTCAAAACGATTGAATACGATATTCCTTACTCTTGTGGAGCAGTTTATTTCTCATACAAACACTGTACAAAAGTATTCGAGTTGATATGATACTATAAATATGCAATTTGGATGTTTTCGAGTAGAAGTGGGCAGACTATTTCTTGTTGGAAAAATCCGCAGATCTAAGTGAACTAGACATAAAGATAAATATGAAGATAAAACCAAACATTCTTTGATTTCCTTCACTTCCATCTGTATAGCTCAATCAATCTCGAAAGCTGACGTTTCACAGACACATCTAGTATATAAGTCCATCATCAACCAAAAGCTCCTCAACAATGTACAACAGATTTTCCTTCTTTGACTGACTAATCCTTTCCAATCTGCCAATTTATCTCCAAGAAATCCCTAGTCCTTCCCTGTTCTCCATCGGAACTAAAAAGATCGACATTGACGTTTTCCTTATGTCCGCTTGGTTTACAGCTTTCCTATTAGTAGGATGAGATCTTAAGAATCGGCTTTGCCGTTAACGATATCGATTTCTTCGACAAAGCTAGCCCCGTCCTAAGCGCCCACTCCATAGTTTCCTGTACGCTTACACTTGTTAAAACTTGTACTTTGTCAGTGTTTTCTTTACGGCCTACTTTATGTGCGTTATGATGTCTTTGAGACGACCGGACGCCTTTTCTCTCGTTTTTTACGAGGTAACTAGGGCGGAATTTATTTGCCTCTGAAGTAATGACCCTCTCGAAAAGTTTTTCTGGATACGGAAAGAATTCTGCGTGCTGCGGTCTCTATAGGAGTTTAGAAATGTCATGTTTTATTGTGGGAGCTACTCTTGAAGTTGAATTGGGTTCACCTGAGTTCTTTCAAGCGATAAGACATCGTTAGTTTTTTGACAAAAGTGAAATAATGAGGTTTTCGTTAAAACATGGAAAACGGTTTGAGACGTGTCAACAGTGAGTGTTCTCAGGTGTGATCCTTTCGCGCGCTTTTTTGTAGCCGAGCATCGTGATATAGATTTGCTTAAATGTCTGTATGTTTCGATTTATGAGCAGGCAGAGATCTTGAACGATTCGATTGAATTCTTCGTTGTATAATACGAGATATAGAACAAATCGTATCTGTATAATATTTGACGGCATTTAATTTGAAATTTCGGGTACTATATCCTTTTTATTGTGAGCGCTAGTTCTCCTTAAACGTTTTGCCAAATATCTGTAATTTTCGAATTTTGAGCCGAAAATGGACTCAAACTATAGGGTTCTACTCCCTGATGAGGCCGTCCGTCTGGCCGGTAGCACAATAACTTTCGAAGGAAATGTCCTAGAGACTCGAAATTTTCAGGGTGTGTTTGGTTCGCAAATGGCTCGGTTGAGTTCGTTAGCCAGCCAAATCATACAGGGTGCTCCATAAAATATGGCCATTCAAAATTTTGATTTCTCAATATCTCAGACAAAACAAAACCAATCGAAATGAAATGTTGCGGCCATATGCAAGATGCTCATAGTAAGCTTCATGCAAAATTTGGTGCCCATAGTGTGAACAGAACCGTAAAAAATTGAATTGGAATATTGAAAAGTATAAACTTCATATGTCCATAAAAAATATCCGATTCGGATGAAATTTATTTTATGATTTAAGATTGATACACTGAATGTTCATGAAGAATTTTGTGGTCAAAGTGGTAACAGAACCCTAGAAAATTCAATTGGAATATTGTGAAGAAAAATCTTTCTATTTCCATAACAGGATATCCGATTCAAGTGAAATTTTTCTTGTGAATGAAGACTCTTATATTGAATTTTCATGCAAAATTTTGTGGCCATAGTAACGACAGAACCATAAAAAATTCAATTGGAATATTGAAATGAAGAATCTTTATATTTCTATAATACAATAACCGATTCAAGTGAAATTTATTTTGAGAATCGAAGATGAAATACTGAATGTTCGTGCAAAATTTTAAGACAAATTTTCAGAATCATAAAATTAAATTTTTGTAATTATTTGTTTTTTTACATATTTAATTTTTTGAGTAATTTACAGAATATAACTCCGACTGTGCTGAGATTCTGCATTTATATATTTGGTATCAATCTCAAATCCCATATAAAATTTGAGTCTTATTGCTCCTCCAATGTACAACCGCTAAGAAACTTCTGCTCAGGGCTTTTCATAAATTTCCATTCTTTCCTCTTCCATTGCTTCCATTGTTGAATTATTTTCAATGCTCAATCTTCTGATCATAACATCACTAGATAGGTTCGATACTCCGATAGATATTTCAAACATTGCTTCTATAGTAAACAAAGCACTGTTATACCCCACATAAATTCACAAAAACTATCAAGCCATCAATTTCAAATCAATTCTAAACAATGGTTTTCCATGAAGCGACTCGTAAAACAAACACACTAAATAAATCGATTTTTATGACCGAAAAAACACGTGAAATGAAGACATAAATACGTTAAAAATAGCGTTGATAAATAGAGGGATACTTTGCGAGACGAAACATCAAACGATTTGTGTTCTTGTCACTTTGACACGAGTGGTATTAAACGGATACTCGTGTTAAGTAGGCCTAACACCCGGCAAGCATTCTTTAAATATGTATGAGGTCACTTCAGGGACGGACGGCAGGACGTATATGATGGATGGCATTTGGAAATTGCTGAACATGAGTGATGGGCGGTTATGCATTTTGATATCAACGTTTCAATATCGGTAGTGGAAAGTTTGTGGTAAACGGAAAAAGTGCTGTGATATATGATGTACAGGATGGCCAGAATTGGAGATCCCTGAACTACACTGCGCGAAAAAATTCACGCACATTATGGAAATCTCAAATTTATTCTACAACTGAAGGTGTTCTGAATAATAATTATTTCTATCAGAATTATGCATTCATATGTTATCCACTTCCAAAGTTTTTCTTCAATACCGATGTTTTTTCCCAACAGGAATAAAAAAGATGAGATTATCAGACTTTGAATGTATTGGCTCCATTCTGAAATCAGTTGTTCTCGATCAATTCTAGTGATCAATAGTTTTTTTCTCGTTTGATTTTCTACACTCGATCGCTATGCAACGCGAAACACGCAATTTGACCCAAGAGGAATGTGCCCAAGCGGTAGTTTTGCGAGAAGAAGGGTGGACATACACAAGAATTGCAGAAAGGTTTGGAGTTTTCCATACACGTGTGTCCAGGATGTTGCAGCGATTCAGGGAGACAGGTATGAATGTCCGAAGTGCCATTCAAGAACGTTACTTGAGAGTTTCTTCATTGAGTCAACGGTTTGCAACCGCTCGCCTCCTTCAAAATCAGCTTGAGCAAACTCATGGGGTGCAAATTAGCACTCAGACAATAAGAAATTGCCTCAGAGAATATGATTTAAGGCCTTGTGTCGCGGCACTAGGCCCATCTCTTACAGCAGCCCATCGAAAGCCGCTTTTGGATTTTGCGAAAGAGCATATCCATTGCGAAGAGGCTGATTGGGAAAGAGTTCTCTTCACAGATCAGTCTAGATTCTGCCGCCACATGAAAGATATGCTCAGTGCAATTTTCTGAATAGTACTGGTTTCGGGGGAGGATCGATTATGGTATGGGGTGGAATATCTTTGACTGCGCGTATCGTTCAGGAGTACCTTGAAGAGGTTGAAGTCTCTCGAATGGAATGGCCAGCAAGAAGTCCAGATCTCAATCCGAATGAGTAGGTTTGGGACAACCTCAATAGAAGGCTGAGAAGTTCAGAAGATCATCCAGCTACTCTTAATGACTTAGGAATCCAATTCAGATAAATCAGGGATTAGATCAGAACATTTTAAGATCACTCATTTTCAGTATAAACCGTCGTTGCTGAGCTGAAATTAACGCCAGGGGTGAAAATACCAAGTATGAAATCACCTATCAGCATTCCAGTATTTTGAAAATTGTTTATTCTCTTCTTTCTCATAAGATTCGGGGAAATCCTGAATTTTTCTTCCATTTAATGTGTCTTGTTTCTTTCAAACCTTCCCGAGAGAACATAAAAAAAATAAAGTCAATGTAGAGTTAACCTGCAAGGCTGTTATAGGCATCAAAATAGTCCCGGGCTCATGCGCATTTCGTTGAAATTTCAGGCGGCGTCGGTCAGACCGACAAAAAGGTACGAAAAGGACATGGTGTAATAGAGGTATTATGTATTGACAAATATCTTTCTCTATCAACATTTGCTTTCGAATTATCGGGTACAAGCTTATCATCAAATGATTTCCAATAACTTAGCTATTAACCGGTATTAACTTAGTTGAAGTGCCGAATATGTTGAATAACGCGCAAGAAAATCGGTATTTCTAAAATCAGTCTTCAGGTTCCAATAAGTCCACCAACATCCAACCAATTATCATCCCTAACTCCACTTTATTCCCCAAATTACACACCAGTCCGAAAATATCTGAAATCGGCAATTCGTTCCCTTTGTGCGAAGATCAAACGCGCCGCGATATCAAACGACGGCGGGTCAGCCGTGCCGTTTCAAAGGCCGACGCCTAGACCGCCGTCGCGACGCTGCTGCCCCATCTCGTCCTATAAAAGTGAAATATAACCTCGGTATTCGAGGCGTTCGCAGTAATGAAAGAGGTATGAATCTGACGGCCGGGTCCGATAAATAATAACGATACAAATGGAAAGAAGCCACGAATTTTACCGCCATTGTTCTGATGAAAGGCCCCCGGTTATGTGGATGTCGGGGAAATGTATCGGAGACAGTGGCGTACCGGGAGGGTGCAGTTTTGTTGACGAAAAATTCTTAATGATGAAGCATTTCCTAATATTAAGGGTTTTCCAATAAGAAGTGTTATTTTGATATTCAAAGAAAAATGACATTTTTCAATATAAATCATTGGATGTTTATTTCATTATGAAGAAGAAGCTATGCCGTCGAGTGGAAAATAATATCAGGCAAATGACCACCACGTCCACGTTTAAGGGACCATATCCTTTTAATGAAAATTTCCATAACCAAATCGCAATGTGGTTGCCATATGTCCTCGATAGC
Organism: Propylea japonica; assembly: GCA_013421045.1. NCBI lineage: Eukaryota > Metazoa > Arthropoda > Insecta > Coleoptera > Coccinellidae > Propylea > Propylea japonica. Next base: position 12,469,790 of record CM024248.1, on the reverse strand, counting down.
CTCACGAATTCCGTCTTTGAGGTCTTGAATCGACGCTAGGCTATTGGCGTAGACCTTTTCTTTCACGTGGCCCCAAAGGAAGAAGTCGCAAGGTGTTAAATCACAAGATCCCGGTGGCCAATGGTGATCACCTCTTCGAGAGATAACACGGTCCGGAAAATTTCACCGCAAAAGATCAATTGCTTATGTGGCACGTAGCGCCGTCTTGTTGAAAGTTAACGTTGTCCAGTCAATACCATCCAATTTCGCCCATAAAAAAAACGATGAAGAATGGAAAAACCTGGGTTTTTCTTCAACACTTTCGGTTACAGCAGCAATATTTTCGGCTGTTCTTGAGCGACGTGCACGGGTTTTATTCTTCACATCATTAACTTGTTCCAACAGCTCGGATTTTTCCACCAATTCCTTTATTGCGGTCCGACAAGGTGCTTCACGACGACCCAAAAATGTTCGAGTTTTACGAACCGTCTCTGCCAAATTTTCACCATTTATAATAATGTGAATTCCAAATTTTTACCATTTTTAAAGTGAATTTTTATAATCTCAATGCGTTCTCGAAGCGTGTATGGTTCCATTTTTATCAATGGCGTAGTTTCTACTTGTCAAAAGTCAAAAAAATGACAGCTTCAAACGTGACATCTACCGAAATAGCGGGCTATTCAAAATAACACCTCTTATTAGAAAACCCTTTATTATTGGGGCATTATTTACACTAGAAAAAAATCCTTATCATTTTGCTTGCCGGCACTGTACCGGGTGTCCTAAATTCGTTGTCTAGTGAGGAGATCTAAGTAACCCGGTGAGCTAGAATAAAATGTAATGAAGAAAAATGTATTACTTCAATGAATTCTTCTGAAAAAGTACCTCTATAATGTTTTAGTTTCATGTTTATAACTTCAGTAATAAAGAAGTTCTGGGAACCTTTCATTTGACGCCATTTTTCAATTTTCTCTAAAAGCTCGAAAACGGTTTGACTTAGAAGGTTGCGGTTTTCACCAAATGAATTCTCTCAAAAATCGAGCCTGGAAATGTGCCACTCATTTTGTTCTACCTCATCGAGTTTCTGAGATCCCCTCACTAGACAACGAATTTAGGACACCCGGTACAATAGTTTTCTGATTTCACTACAAATTATCACTCTGAATAAGGACGCTGTAACCCTTGGTTTGATTTTCAATATTTCCAATGTTTTGGCGACAAAATGTGATATTTTCTTTGCATTCATTATACATATAACCGTAGGTGGACCAGAAATAATGATGAACTACCATACGATTAGCTTTCTTATTATGCTGACTTAAAGTCCGAAAGACAAACAACAAAAACGAAAATGAAACTTCAGCGTCTTGGTTTCGTTTGATCATGAAAACAAAGTTTTCTATTTTTGAACTCAACTTCATTGGTCATCAGTTAAGTTTCAGCAACTGCTAAGGCTTTTCGCGTTCTTTCAATAGCGAAAAAACAATTGAATCATTGTAATGTATAACTTCTTCTACACAGAAATGCAAAATTTTCGACATAACACATTCTTTTTCCTGCATTATCGAGGTGGGTAGTCACAAGAATTGGTTCAAGATGACGCTAGTGAGATTAGATTAGATTAGATTAGATAGTGGTCGATCGGCACGTTGATTACCCTTCTGCACTGCGACCAATAAGGTCTTTTGTGCGTTTGTACGTTTTTCCCAGGAATCTAACCTCCTTAGCAAAGCTGGTTACTTCCTTAGGAGACTTCGCTCTTATGTCGGCTGGCGTTAATAACGCGCCACCTAGTAGAGTAAGTCTGGCATGCGCCAGCGCAGTGCATTGGCATAGTATGTGCTCGGTGGTTTCAGTGGCCGATTCACATAACTACAAATGTCGGAGTTTTCTTTACCGATCTTGTGTAGGTGGTATCTCACGGGACAATGCCCTGTGAGAAGGCCAATTAGCAGCCTTAACTCGTTTTTCGACAACGATAGAGCTTTTTGAGCCTTCTCTCTGGAAGGTTCGATTAGTCTCTTTGCTTGTCTTTGACCGGATGTGTTTATCCAGTAAGAGTGTTTCTCCCTTTTTTCAAACACCGACCTTTGCCCTAATCAGTGTAGGTGATACCCAACAGGAGGGCACGGGTCCGGTGAAGGGTGTGTTTGCTCCTCTTTTTGCAAGGGCATCAGCTCTCTCATTTCCCTCAATGCTCTGGTGGGTAGGTACCCAAGCTAAAACTAGCTTGTTGTACTCCGCCAGTGTTTTGAGGGACTGTTTGCAGCTCCAAATGGTCCTTGATCTACACTCAACGGCCATAAGCTGCCTCAGTGCCATCTGACTATCAGAGGCAATGCAATTCTGGCTCCCTTGTACTGTCTGGACAGACAGACTTGGGCGCATTTTTCTATGGCCAGAATTTCAGTTTGGAGCGTTGTACGCTAGTGAGATTCAATTCTTACTAGTTGACTGCCAAAACTCATAACCTGTTCCTAGAGTACGTTAGGTCATTCAGAGTTCGCTGCATTGATGACGGCCAAAAAAAAAGAGAAACAGCTGATGCAGATTCTTTGGGTGATATAACCTCCGTGCAAATTCTTTGGACGATATGAATGAATAGCTCAGAAGTCTGAGTTTAATGTTTACTGATTTTATTGACTGATATTCTCTGCTCAATTGTTCTTATTCATTCATCTTTAGCAATTGCCATGAAACCTTTCCAGTAGAAAACCACCTCATGTTCACAACACAAAATAACGCACAATCCCACATCTCTCAGCAAAATTATCACCCCAATTCAAAACCCAAACGCACGCCACTGATCCCGGATGGAAATACCGGCCCTTTTGTTTCTATCCACGTTCAATCTTTCGACCTGACAAAGCTTTTATAATTAAAATTTTCCCTGATTACTACTTGAATTACAAAACACATTGTTTCGCCGGTTCGGACACATTTTTTTCCCATTTCGGCCGAAGTAGCCCGGTTCGGGCCCGGATACAGGCAAGGAATCCGATTTCAATTGCTGGGAGTTTCCCAGCTCTTGTTAATCATCGTTAGCTTTGTTAATTCGTTCTTTCGTTGTTTTGCAGTCGATCTAGCATGTCATTGAGAATTTTGGGTCTTTTCCATTGGGATCTGTGTTGCGTCTTGAGTAGGTTTCCTTATTCATATTCATATACTCTGTTTTTATCGTTTATACATTTCATATAAATTTTTTATCGATATACACCTATTTATTATTCATTTAATTTATCAACACTGCAACACTCCCGATCTATTTATGTTGCGAGTATTGTTTTGTGACATTTTATACATGTTTATCTTTTACTTATGACCTGTGAAAGCAATTCATGAAATTGTAAAAAACACCAATAATCACACTCTCTCTCTCTAGTACATTACGTTGTTGAATAATCTAGAAGTGAAAATATGAGGAAATTATTTCTAAAATTCACGAATATTCTACCGTTATTTTCGAAAATTATCTTTGAATGAAGAAGAATATCGGGTGTCCCAAGGTGATTATTATGGAAACTATTGATGATTTCAAATTTTGTGAATCGATGTTTGGCCATGTACATTTTTGAAATAGTTTCACATTTCAAGTGTTGCCGGATGTACGACAATTTGGCAACAACTTGTTATTTTAAATGGGACATCCGAAATTTCAATTTTTTTATGATACTCATGAATTATAGAAAGTATTCACTCGCACTTTTTCGTACCTATCTCTAACGGTTTTTAAGTGTTAATTATTTTTCGAAATTAAAGATCAAATTGGCGTGTTACGAAAATGACTCTAGTTCGCTCCAATATTCGAGATTAAAGTCAGAAATTTATCAACTCATTAGATTTTGATCTGATCTAAAATGAACAAAAAATCATTATTTGCCAAGTTACAAATCTTGAAGAAGTCTGATTTTTCAAATTGGACGTGAATAGGAAAAATGTAGTGTGTGTTGTACTGATTCCAAAAATTGAAAAATATACTAGCTGTTTAATTGAAAAAACAGACTCCTTTCAGATTTTGTACTTTGGCAGATGATGATTTTTTTCGGTCCATCCTGGATTACCTGACAACTATAACTCTTTAGCAGTGACATAGATCAGATCGATATCTAATACCTTGCTAAATTTCTGACTTAAATCTCAAAATATTGAGCGAACAAGAGTCATTTTCGTAACACGCCAGTTTGATCTAAAATTTCGAAAAATAATAATTAATAACTCAAAAACCGTAAAAGATGGATATGAAAATTAACTGTGAATAGAGTTATTATTTTATGGAGTATCATAAAAAAATAGAAATACCGGATGTCCCATTCAAATCGACAAAGTTGTTGCCAAATTGTTGTACATCCGGCATCTCTGAAAAATTTTTAAAATGTACCTTACATGGCTAAATATTTGTCCACAAAATTTAAAATATTTACCATCAATAGTTTAAAAATTATCAAATAGGCCACTCACCATAGGCCACTCACCTTGGGACACCCGATATTCCTATTTGAACACAAATTGAGGGATGTGACGCGTAGGAGGTGAAAGGTTTAAAATTCAACAAATTATAGGGAGACTCGATAAGGGAATTACAAATCCATGAATTCGTGGCTTTTGCCCAATGAAAAAAAGGAAAAGAATAATGAAGTGATTGCAGTACTCTCCAATCACAAACTGTCAATTAGTCCCTAATTTTCAAGAAAAATGGCACTCCCAATTCTATTATTAGCTACATCTCTGAATAGGTAATAAAATTACCTTCCATTTGATGTCTCACAACCAATATACTCCCATTTGAAAAGAAATAAGTCGAGGGTGAGAAATATCAAATTCAAAAAAGCTATGATTTTTTTTAATTAAAAATCGACCGTTGCCAGGATTTTCCTTAATGATTCTTCTACAAGAAATCATTGACGACTTACGTTATTTTTTGGCTCCCTGTATGAATGCAGTATTTCCAAAATTTCGTTTGTTAATATCAGAAAAATGGGCAACATGAATTTTTAATTCCATGATAGTCCAACAAAAAAGGACAAAATTTTCAAATCAAATATGGTCGTTTCTGGAGAAGTCTTTTGAATTTCTTTTTATTTGATGAAAATAAAGGTTATTAAACAAAAAGTTCAAGGAAAATATGAAGAATTTTACAACACCTATGAATCTAGATGTAAAATTTAAGAAATTGGCTGCCGAGAAAATGGTTTAAGATAAAAAAAATTGATACTCGAAGGTGATGGTTCTAAAAAATAAAAAAAACAATTTCAGAATGAATTTTTGCATTTTAAATTATGTGTAGGACAGCCAACGCTCGAAATATTTTTTTACATGGGAGAAGGACAAGAATTCCATATACATAATCAAGTATCAATTCGAGAAAAAATGTTTATATACTCTTCAATCCTCAATTTCAACGAATTCTCCCAAAAACAGTCTATATACCGTCACGATAAGTTAAACATTAAATCTCTCTTGATATAACCCCATTTCACCCTATTCTTCGCCATTAAATCACTACCTTCTTTTTATAGTTCCCAAATTTTGAGTTATCGGACCGAGGGTCACAAAAACCGTTAAAATTTACTGTCCCAAAGCACGTCCCACCCCTATAATTCTTTTAAATTAGAGTTTATTTAAAAAATGAAGTCGGGGAGTACGTCGTTCACGTCCAGAAGCCATAAAACCAACACTTAGGAAGCTTAAAATGGCCTTTTTCGTCCCTAATCGATAGCTCTCTCTTTGAATAATGGTGTTTGTTACCGTAGAGATTATCTGGTTTGGATTTCGGTGGAATAAAATGAGCGTATTTGAAGTATCGGCTTACGTTTAACTGCGTTGTAGGTTCAAGGTTTGCATGATTGACTTATATTTGATTGGGGATAATTTATGAAAAATTTAAGAAAAGCGCTGAGCAGGTGCTTTTGAGCTCTGGTTTATTGTTGAGCGGTTATACAATTACCTCAAAACTTTGTATAGGACTTTAGATTCAAGTTAAGTAAATGTATGCAAAATCTCAGCACGATCGGAATTCTATTTCGGAAATTATTCAAGAAATGAAATATATAAAAATCAATAATTAAAAAAAATATTCTATGGTTCAGATGGTGCGATCAACAATATGTTGTGTATACAGTGTGTTTGGTCATGACTTAGCGATAATTTAAGGGCATCAAATATACTAATTTTATCGACAAAACACCTACATTGGGGAGTTACTCCCTCAATTTTGAAGTGGTCCCCATTTTGAATTAATTTTTTATTTTAGTTGACCCTTCCAAATGATATCGATTCCCTTGCACATTAAGGCCCTTAAGATGTGAAAAAATGTTTTTTGAAAAATGATACTACCACCTTTTATTAAAGTGAAACAATATGGAAATATTTAACTTAGAAATGTCATAAAAAAACCTTAAAAAAATTATATTAAAAAAATGTACTGATTTTCTTAGTAGATCCTCAGTAGTACAAGAACTAGCATATTGTACAATTTCTTTCAATGAGGTAACACGCAAGGATATTAGCTAAAAAACGATACCAACATGATTTTTGTAAGTTATATAATTAGAAAGTAATTGCTGTTCGAACGTGACCTTTATGAAAATTGATAAAAAATATACTAAAACTCAGTACTGTACTTTCGATAATTCTAATGATCAAAAAAACAAATTAATCATACAAATTGCTCTAAATGACCACCTCTGCTCTGTAGACAGGCAGTGGCCCTCATGACGGCCTGTAGCAACAAAAAAAGTTCGGGGCGCTCGCGTAGTGGTCATGTTCGAACAGCAATAACTCTCAATTTTGTAACTTGAAGTAATGATGTAGGTGTTATTTTGTAGCTAATATCCTTGCGTGTTAAATCATCGAAACAAAATTATACTTCAATGTGCTAGTTCTTGTACTATTGCGGATTCACTAAGAGAATCAATAAATTTTTCTACTAAAATTTTTTAAGAATTTTTTTATGGCATTTTCAAGTTGAATGTTTTCATATTGTTCTACTTTAATGAAAGGTTGGAGTATCATCTTCCAAAAAAGATTTTTTTACATATGTAGGACATTTATTTCCAAGAAATCGATATTATTGGAAAGGTCAACGAAAATAAAAAATTAATTTAAAATGGGGGCTACCCCAAAACTAAGCGGGTAAATTTGCCAATGTGGGTGTTTTTGTCGATGATATAAAGTATATTTGATGCCCTAAAATTATCGCTAAGTCATGACCAAACACACTGTATAAGAAATATAAGCTTAAATAAAGTGCTCCATTTTTATCATACAATGAAAATTATATCGTAATATTTCCGAGTAAAATTTAGGTTTATAGAATATTACAATACTAGTGGAAAGATAAGATGTAGAATTACATAAAATTCTGTGAATTTAATCATGAAATTGGAATTAAAAATCATGTATTTTCAAATGAAAAATTCAGGCTTCTGGTGTAATTTCACTATGCAGAAATGTAAAATTAGAGCACTTCACGTTGGCTATAGAATGCCAACATTAAGTGCTGTAATTTCCAAAAGAATTTCTAGCAGTGTTGCTTTAGCGACTAAATAAAAAGAAATCGAAAGGACAACTCCAGGATCGCAAAACACGACACTCCTTGGAAAAATCCTTCAGATATCTTCAATCGTGTTTGTACAAATGGCACCTTCTCAGCTTTTTCCCTGACAACCCGGGGCAATAGGTGATCGCCGCCTACGAAGCCGTCGAACTTCCCCGCCTCCGAACATAATTCCGACGACCGGCCGTAAGCACTGCACTCACGTCCTACGTCTGCCTTAATGCGATAACAAGAATCGTTATTCTGAGCCGGCTCCCAAGTCTATCAAATCGAACGCTCACGGTGGAACGGCGGTGTTCCTGCCCCCCAGGACATGGTCTCCTTACTTTGTCTACGACCGCAGCTTCTTCGTTCTCACGAAACCAAAGGAGACAATGGGATTTCCTTATTCTTTTTCTTGATTTCCTGTTAAAGGTGTGGGGGAAAAGTTTTTTCGGAAGCGAGGTTGGTGAAGAGGTTCGATCGGATTGACTACGGGGAGATCAGTGGCGTAACGTTACTCAGCCGGGCTCCCCCTTGATTGTCCCGGGCCCCACCCTTCTTCAGCTCCTATCACCCTAATCCTAATGAACCATCATCACAGTATAGACACCAACCAGTAGTTGCACTCTTGAAAAATTGAACTGAATTCTTTACTCTATCGAGAACTCGCGCACCATCTCCGTGCGCAGGCGGAAATGAAATATTTGAGCGGGAATTTTGGGGTTATTTGAATTTTCAGTTGTGAAGGTAAATATTGAATTCGGATATCATTATTATTATTTTCAAAATATCAATTTTTCGAATATAATAAATAGGAGACAAAAATAGGAAGTCATATATTTTTTCTTACCAAGTTCAATGAATATATTCACCATATTTATAGTTTTATAAGAATCTTGCTGGCACTCTTCGGAGGAATGTTTGTCGTTTTGCCATAAAAATAATTTTTAGGCAATACATTCAGAATATTGAATAAACAATAACAAATTGTGAGTGTATAGGAATTAAATCTTCAGAGATTCGCTCTAGGCGATGACCGTAGATATAAAAAAGGAACATGAACTGAAGAATTTTCTTAACTGAATGAATTATTGAGGTAATGAACATTTAATCTTTTTGATGTCCTTAAATTCAAAATCGACCTCAAGAGCATTTCCCAACAAATAGATATCTACGGGAGTTGAAAATTTTGTGTTACTTTTTAGTGCATTAGAAAAAATATTTTTTTTAGCTTCATTATAAACAAATAACCATTAAGAATGGGAAATTTGTGAAAAATTATGTTGATGTACAGCTTAGACATTAAGGAAGTATAGCAGGTGTTGTCTCTAATTTTCGTGAAACACAATCAATGTTAGTTTTCCATATAATTAAAGTGAGAACTAATGGAAAACACTATACTTGACTGCCCTAATAATTTTTCTGTCTTTTATGTTAATAGGTAAGCATTCAATACTGATCAAATAATAATGCACAATAGAAAATATCATATAAAACAGTTACAAAATGACCATATATTCAATAGGTATTAGATATTGGGAATAGCAGCAATATTTTAAAGTGAAACTCTCTTTTCTTTGCTCAAGCTTTTGAGATGATCCCTTCGTCAGGGAAACTGTGAAAATAGTAATGAAAATATAAATGAACTATATCAATGTATAAAGAAAAAAGAATTTATGTTTCCATTACTTGATAACAGTTCTTGTGGCAAAGAGAAAATAAAATCTCGAAAGCTTGAGTAAATAAAAATAGTTTTACTATAATATTGCTACTATTCCAAATCTAAGTCTAATATCAATACATTACAGCAGAGAATCGAGGATTTCTATAATATTTATACAATCAAACAATAAAAAACCATTAAAATCCATAAAATCTAAGAGTTCAACAATTTTGAGGTTATAGTAAGGCTACGTTCAGATGATAAGCGCTCAACGCGCGTTAGCAAAACGCGCGTTGAGCGCTCATCATCTGAACGTACCCTTACGGGATTAAGAAAATCCACGGAGTGCAACTACTGGTTGGTGTCTATACTGTGCCATCATCTTGTATCTCCTTTCATTCATTATCAACGTCAATCCCCAACTCAAACTCAAATATCCGATTCGAGTGAAATCGATTTTGAATGTGATCGTTTCTCATACTTAATGTTCATACAAAATTTCAAGAGTACCTATCGCACAATCAGAATCATAGAACTAAATATTCTTCTTAATTATTCTTTTTCTCATACAATTCAGAATTGGTCATTTTGACCGAGCTGAAATAGTGCTGAGATCTCAAGTCCCATACAAAAATTTGAGGTAGTAGCGTTATTGCTCCACCAATGAAACAGCGCTCAAATGCACTCGCTCAGGGCTTTTCCTAAATTTTATATTTAGCTGATCTATAACGGCATAGTGGCTCGTATTATGTTACGTTCTGTGGTGATGCTCCGAATATCAAAGAAGAATTACATTTCCGAAAATTTGTTTTGTCATATTTGATATAACGGGTCTGCAAACAAATGCAAGGGACTTAGGGAGATGATTCCTTGATGAAAATAAGCAGGGGTAATTCATATAATTTTTTTTCGAAATCGACCTCCCTTTCAAGATACAGCCTTTGAAATCCGATAACTAGTTGACAGTTCAATTTTTTTACGAGTCCTAAAAACACTGAGTCATAAAACTATACATAATATGATTCATTAGGGAGATATTACTCACACTATTTTTTTTGATCTCAAAAACTCTATTATTAGGGGTTGAAAATAACAACCCTTGATGATTTTCTCACAAAAACTGTTTTCGAGGTATATATTTTCGAAAAATAAAACTCTCTTATGGTTTTCCATTCCATTTCATCATATGTTCCATAAAATGAATATTCTAAAATATTTTTTATGCTCAAAATTGGTTTTGTCAATTACGCTTATTGATGGAAAGAAAGTTCCATTTGTGAAATTGAAATATTACGGATATAATTTTCTTCCGGGAATTAGTAATTAAACCTTCAGAAAGATTTATATAGAACATCTTTATCTCCTGTCATAGACATAAGATATCTTAGAAAATTCATTTTATGGAACACTTATACGATGAAATAGAATGAACAGTGATCATAACTGCCTGAAAGTTTCAATTTTTTCCGAGAAAAGTATCGACTGTATCGAAATTTTGCAGCAGAGTTTTTTCTCGAGAATTGAATGGAAAACCATAAGAGAATTTTATGTTTTGAAAATTTATTCCACGAAAACAATTTTTGAACGAAAATCATAGAGGGTTGTTATCTTCAATCCCTAATAATAAAGTTATGAGATCTAAAAAAAATGTATGAGTAACATTTAGTTAGTGCTTCATATTATGTTTAGTTTTATGACTCAGTATTTTAAAGAAGCCGTAAAAAAATTAAAAACTGTCAACTCGTCATCGTCTTTCAAAGGCTGTATCTTGGAAGGGTGACGATTACGAAAAAAATTTACATAAACTACCCCTGCTTATTTTCATCCAGGAATCATCTCTCAAAGTCCCTGGCATTTGTTAGACAACTGTATATCGCTGAACTGAAGGTTGGTACATATTATCGATGAAATTTGATTTTCAAAAATGTTAACCGTGTATTTGTTTTCAGAAATTAATTTAGAATTGCTGATTCGAAATGAGCGCCTTCGGTGAAAATTGCTAACGGTTCTCGATTAGTAAATCGCATCTATTACGTGATAATACGTATTAATAAAAATGAAATGATTATTCAGTCAGGAACACATCGAGAATTTTTATCAAATGAATTAAATTTCTGGTCTTTATTCTAGGATACATGCAACGATGTTGCATTGTGTATCATATCTCTGATTCGCCCAAAGACGGATTTTCGAATAAAATTTTTAGCAATTCCGAAAATTTCTTTTTTTCTATGCCAGTGGCGTCCATATCCAACCAATATCACATCATTCTGACATCTCATTCCTCTCATACGTATTCACAAAAAAGGAAAGGGGTCAGAGGTTCGCCGAATCGATTCGAAATACCCCATCGAATCTTCTCGTACAAGAAGCGGGTGCTTCCGACCGCATATTCGATCGTTTCTACTCAAAAGGAAGAGGCACGTGAGCGTCCGCATCTCCGACCGATAAGATCGTCCGACACGGGACATTTGCGGAATTCGAAAACGACGGAATAACGTTCGAGAATAGAAAAGAAGGTTTGGGCGGTATGTGGGATTTGGTTTTTTATGTGGTAAAAGAGGTTGTCTTCCTTACTGCTATAGAATAAAGCTCATTTCGAATTTGATACAATACCTTAGTATTCGACTAATACGATATCCAATAAGTAAACTGCAATACTTTTCAGTTGTTTTGGCAGTAGATTAAACTACAAATATAAAACGGTAAAAGAATCGATCCACTCAAAATATCGATGAAGTTTGTTAACTCATAAATATGCTATTTCAAGTCCGGGATTGTTCATCCTCAATTAATCACCAATTTTAAATTTCGAGAAACTTTGGCGTACGTCATTTTATACAGGGTGAAACAAGATCCGATTTTTTAACCTACCTTCAGAACCACCCCTGGTGTGTTCCAGTTGTTCCACTGTTCGATTTTTTTTATATTCCATCATCAATACACATCTTTTCTTGACAATTGAATTCTTTATTTATAACAATAGCTCAATTTTTGTTAAAGATACAGGGGTTTTCAGTAAAACATTACGTTTCGCTGAGGCTACAATAGAACTTCAACAAATTCAACCTGACTTAATGAAAACAAATTGAAAACTAAGTAAAAAACATAACGTGTTTTCTGCCCAGACGTAGATAACAGGTACAATTCGTCTCGGCATGTCCTAATTAAGGTTTTGAATCAATTAGAGCATCACTGAGCTGCTGAAAATTTGCAGGAGTTGGTACGCGAGATCGAATTTTCCTCCCAGGAGCATCCAAACATGGCCAATTGGGTTCAAATCTGGGCTAAGAGCAAACCAGTCGAATGCTTGGATATCAACCTCTTCTAAATACTCCTAAATACTTCTAAATAATCCTAGCCACATGCGGTTGATGTTGTCGGGCATCAAAAGGCAATAGCATGAAATCATTCCCAATAAACGGTGCATACCAAACAACATGTCGCGCTAAAACTTCTGTTGTTTTATGTTTTCACCCAGTTTTCAGTTTATTTTCAAAACGTTCGGATTTAAGGTTAAATCTCTGGAAGTACTTCCATAGCCATACCGAAATTGTGGAGTTTAATGTTGCTCTGAAAGCCCTGTATCCTTAACAAAAATTAAGCTATTGTTATGAATGAAGATTTAAATTGTACAGAGAAAATGTGTTTTAATGACGAAATAAGAAATCAAACGGTGGTGCAACTGGAACACACCAGGGGTGTTTCTAAAGGTAGGGTAAAAAAACAAATTTTGTTTCACCCTGTATGAAATGACGTACGCCAAGTTTTCTTGAAATTCAAAACTGGTGATTGATTGAGGATCAACATAGCTACAATTGAAAAAAATTCAATCGAATCAGACTTGAAATAACATATTTATGAATTAACAAACTTCATCGATTTTCTGAGTTGGTCGATTACTTTGCCAGTGTGTGTATGTTGACAATTCTTTTCATTAAGTTGCTAAATTAATTCGAAAACTTTGAATGGCCATATTTTATGTAACACCCTGTACGATTTGGCTGGTTAACAAACTTGACCGAGGCATTTGGGACCCGAACTCATCCTGAAAGTTTCAAGTTCCTAGGACAATACCTTTGAAAGTTATTGTGCTAAAGTCCGGACGGACGGCCTCACAGACAAAATTGAATTTGAACACAAATTCGTCATCAGGGAGTCTAACCCTATCGTTTGATACCATTTTCGGACCAAAATAAGAAAATTACAGACATTTGGTCAAAACGATATAGCACTGTTTGAGTAGAACGAGCGGTCAAAAACGATAAACAATAAAATAATAAACACCAGAAAAACTACGAAATACGGTGGCGTATTTACACATATACATACAATATTTTCTGAAATATAACTGCTCTTTTAGTCAAATAGTCCACAAATATTTAAAAACAACAAGTAGCGATCAATTGGAAAAACAATCACAGATTTTGACTCCCCACCTAATGAAACACAATTCAAGAAGGTGTAAACTACGCCACTTAGGTTAATGTTCAAACAGTTCGATAAAGACCAAGCGCATTCGCCATTTAGTAACACATATTGTGTTGCTATTTCACGGCAAACCTTTCTGTGATATGGTTTTTTTTCATTGTTTCTTCGGGGGTTTCGCGCCATATTGAAATGAAAAAAATCAAACTATAAAAACCAATAAACCACAAAACAAAAACGAACAAAAAACTATGAAATATCGCATGCATTTCCCACAACAATAACTACTATTTGAACTGTAAAGTGCGCATTTAAAATCAACAAAAAGCCATCAATTCAGTAAACTAAAACAAGTCAAACAAAACAGAACTTCACAAAAGCGGCCCATAGGAGAAACCTGCGATATTCATGAGAATTTATTAGTTCATTAAAATCCCTACCGATATTCAGGTGTAAACGGGGCTTCACGAAAGGCCCGAAACTACTGCGACAGCAAAGTTAATATTGAATAACAAGGTAAAATGGGCCGTTATATATCACAAACACGATCTAATCTCGACGGACGTGTCAAATTAGGAAACGGGCCGACCTGTGTACGGCTCAACGGCGTTCGGGTCGATCCCGATCGAGCCGCCCTCTGCCGGTCGTCCTACAAACTAGCAACGGCCCACGGGACCCTTAATACCTCGATGTACCCGGCCAAATCGTATGTACAGTTTAGGGTTGGTAAATAATACTCATCTAAGGTGTTTATAACTTATTTCATCCTTAACTCACTATGCTGATTTGGAAATTCACATCGAACACATACGAGAAAGCGATAGCGTTCAGCAAAATCGCTGACAAATCGATGTTTCTCGGCAGATGTGGATTTCTGGCAGCGGTAAAAATTTACGATTTATAACTCATCGACCCGCTGAGACATGCGCATATACCGATTTTGTGATTTGTTTATGTTTCAGGTTTTTAAGTTTAAATTTAGTATTGTTGTTTTCTGTGAGTTGAGGTTTGTTGAGGAGTATTTTGGTTATTCCAATACATTTCAATTTATAATCTGCAAGTACAATTACAAAAAGTTTCTCAGCTGTGTATCAAAAAATAAGGTTATATATCATGATATGTCAGATTTGTAAATCACTCAGCGAAGCGTTCAGAAAAATTTCATCTGCTGAAACCCAACTCTACTCAACTGATTTTTGCTTTATACCAACAGTTGAGTGCTGCTGAACGTACCCAATGCATCAGACAGAAAATTCTTCCGTCCAGCTGCACAGATGAATAGTCGAGATGATAACGTGCTGTAACTGAATGAATTCCGTTGTCTTATTACAATAATCTAGTCTTGTCTCTATCTTATGGCAGTATGGTAGAAAAACCTGCAGTATACTTATAGAATTATATAACTTGTCAGGTTGCCCGTAATACTCGATTCAAGTATTTACTGTTGCCTACCATACTGAATGAATTACGCTCCTCTCAACGATAAGAGAAAGACAAGACTAGAATATTGCAATAAGACAACATAATTCAGTGTGTTACAGCACGTCATTGAATCGACTATTCATCTGTGTAACTGGACGGAAGAATTCTCTGTCTGATGCATTATATATCGTATGTTTCAGATGTGAATTTCCAAACCTGTATATTACTCAATTGTACCTATATACCTATTGAATCGGCAATTGTATGATGTAATTCAATTCTTACTGTCTAGCCAAAAAACATCTGTAATTCATACATGCTTAATTATTGTGGGTATACAAATATTATGAACTGATAAACATGATCCATAATGGTTATAAACGTATACAGATGTGGAAGAAACGGATGGAAACAGGGGGGTTTCAGTGTTAAATTCACGCTGGTTCAGAGTCCAGTGGAGCAGTGGAAGAATCGAAACCTCGGAGCGATGCGATGTTGAATAAGCGGCTGGTCTGTTGGAATGGCAGTCTGTAGTGAGTGGGGAAGCGCGCAGGCAACGATCTACTAGATCGGATCTAGGATGGAATATCGAAATCGAATCAGTAACACTGCAAACGGGAGATGGATAACATCGCATGACTATTGAAAATGAATACGACAAATTTTCTCCACTCTTATGGGCGCCATGGGCGGAAGTTATTTGCCTCAATGAATAAAACAAATAATTTCCTGTGAAAATTAATATTCAGGTTCTTTTTCGTCATAACTGGTTTGAAAATAAAATAATTAATTAATTGGTAGCTGTCGAACTGTCGGAATAATTTGATTCTGTAATAGATCCAAATATTTTGTAGCGTTTAGGTTACCATCGATGAAAACTGGCTCTATCATGTAATTACCCAGCATTCGTTTGGCAAGAGAAGTGGATGTGTGTGCTGCTGTTGAAACCAGTGCACCTTGTTCTAGCAGAAAAATTGCCAGGAAGTCGATTTGGGCGATAGAATTGTTCGGAATATTTTGAAAATAAATGGTTACAAATGTTATAAGGTGCAAACCTTTCAGGAAATGTTTCCAGAAGACCATTTCAAAAGAATGGAATTCTGGGAAAAGATGATGGAAAAAGAGAATGAGATTAGTTCTTTTCTGAGCAATATCTTATTCACGGATGAGTCACACAAAAAAATCAAGTTGTTACCGGCATAGTAATTTTTCATAGAATCCGGTACTTATACAAATTCTTATGTAAACGAATTTTAAACAGGAAAACGGTATTAGCCTAGTGATTTTACTAAAAACGTTCATGTTTTCACTCTATGGCACCATTGTATCAATTTAACGTTCTAAACAAAGCAAAGATATTTTCCTTTCATAAATTTGCTGAATTATAATGGAATATATCACCGGCTTATTGATTTCTACAATTAAGTAGAACTCCATTCACTTTCTATTATGAGGATTTATGCCATTTAGCCACGAATCTAAAAATTTTAAAACTACAGAAAGTCAGCGGTTAATTTGCTTTCCAACTCACTGCGACTGCGGAGAACGCGGAAGCCCGGAAGCTAAAGTAGAATTCGTGTCTCTAGACACGAGTTAGATCGTTGCTTGCGCGCTTCCCCACTCACTACAGACTGCCATTCCAACAGACCAGCCGCTTATTCAACATCGCATCGCTCCGAGGTTTCGGTTCTTCCTCTGCTCCACTGGACTCCGAACCAGCGTGAATTTAACACTGAAACTCCCCTGTTTCCATCCGTTTCTTCCACATCTGTAGATCATATTACACTTGAACCCCTTTCCAATTCAAAAGCAAAATTCCCATTAAAAACAATAAGGGAACATCTTGACGAGTTTAGGGCCACTCCTGTGAACTGAGAGACCATTAATTAATCAATCAATATTTCATATTCAAATAATTGTTTTTTTTTGTCCATATGTATCTTCGAAAATTTCAAATTTTACCTTACAGTCACTTGTAAAATCACATATTCCAATGTATTATAATTTTGCCTGGCTGCAGGACTATACTGTCGATGGCCATTTGGCCTTTGGGTCAAAAAATTGCGTTTATTATTACGTGTTATCGCAATATCAGTTCTATCTATCTGAAACACGTTTTTAAGATGACGTAGGGTTATACGGATTTTGCTGTAATGCGTATGGAAATTAAACAGGCTGTTCGCACTGTAACATACTATAAACATTGTGAAATGGGTCATTATACAGGGTCCTCATAAATGCTTTTAACAGCGCCGTTGGCTCTGGATTATTCTTAGCACCTACAGAATACCAAAGTAGGTTCACTCTAACCAATCAGATCATGGCAAGATCACAGAATTCTATGGTTTGCATAGGAAGCGCCAATATGAGAATAATCCAAAGCCAACAGCATTGTTACAATCATTTATAGAGACCCTGTATATCACAAACACGATCTAATCTCGACGGACGTGTCAAATTAGGAAACGGACCGATCGAGCCGCCCTCTGCCGGTCGTCCTACGAACTGGCACCGCCCCACGGGACCCTTAATACATCGGCCTTCTATTAGTACATCAACAACTAAATGGCGCTTTATGTTACCTTGCTACGTGGTCTGGTGGTAATGGGCTTGTTTGCTTGATGGTTTTCCGCTGATTAGGTTTGGTGAAAGATTCAGGATCGTGAGAAATCTACCGAGTGTTTGAAAACCTACATTTCTAAATTTTTGGCACCTAATTCAAGATCTCAAAACGAGTTGAAGTCTGAGATATGAGCGACAGTTTCTTACAATCTCTACTACTGGGTGGTCAACTGAGGAATTCCGATTTGAATGCGCTCTAAAATTGTTTCGGATAGGAATAGAGAAGTGGGGTTGGTCTTAGACGAAGAAGGGGTTCATGAGAATTCAGTTTCCATGGTTCTCTGATGAAGCCCATTTTCAGCTTAACGGCTATGTAAACCGACAAAATTATTAGTATTAGTCTTCAGAAAACCTAAAGAAAAAACATAAAACTCAATTGCATAGTCTGAATTTCATAGTTTGGTGTGCAATAATGCACAAGGCATTATTGGCCCGTACTTTTTCGAAGACGGACGCGGCCGAGCAGTAACAGTGGATTCTGATCGTTATGTGGACATGTTGAACAATTTTTTTGATCCAGTCCTTCAAGATTTCGCTGGATACAATCGGGACACTGGGTTTCAGCAAGACAGGGCCACTTATCACATTTCAAATCGGTATTTACCTGTTATTCAGGCACTTTTCCTGAATAATTGATTTCTCGACGTGAAGACCTTCCATGGCCGACAGAAGACCGGACTTGACACCTTGCGACTTATACTTATGGGGATACCTCAAAAATGTAGTCTACCGCAACAATCTCCGCACTCTAATTGCGTTGAAGAAAATATCCGCCAGGAAATTCAAGCCATCCGTCCAGAAACTTTTCGTCGTGTTTTTCTAAATTTGGGGGTTCGACTCGAAGAATGCCAGCAGAAAAACGGTGGACATTTGGACAGCGTATTTTCTAAGAAATGAATTGCCAAAGAGCTGAGCATTATTTGTAGAAAAAACTTGAAACTTAAGTGCGTTAACTGGCCAAATTTTTTGCTTGCTTTGAAGTATTTGTCTTTAAAATGTTTCACTCATCATACGATCTCCTATTATAAATGAACCAGTACTGACCAGTACGTGGAATAACTCAGCTCGTGAAAACTCAGGCACCTACACCCAATACGTGGAACTACCCCAGTACGTGGAACTACGTGGATAACCCTGGTGGTGGAAATACCCCAGTACGTGGAACTACGTGGATAACCCTGGTGGGTGGAAATAGCCCCGTACGTGGACCCTAACAAAACACTATAAGAAACGGTTCACAAGCTATAAAAGGATATCTTAGTTACCTCCGTTGTTCGAGGGAGATAGGTTCAACCTCCAATTCAGTCAAGAATTTGTTCCAAATAATTCCAATTATATTCGCTACACAACAACCTATAAAGAAGTAAGACAACTGGTTCAAGATAGAAAATGTAGGCATACCTAACGAATTTCCTGTTTGTGATCACGTATAAAACGTATTTTCCCAAAATATTCCAAAATACTCTCCAGGGAATAATGACACTCGAAGTTATAATCCCTCACAACGAGGATGAATCTAGATTCAAAATTTATCTTCGAAAAATGTGTCTACTTTCAACAAGATTTCGTATTAACCAAAATGTCGGCTTTGACAGACGCACAGAAATTTCCGGAAACTCAAAGTTCACAGAGCCTATCAGTTGTCATGGTTGTCATAGCGAAGAAGAAGAAAACACATCAAAACCAAAATATAAACGAATCGTTACGTTACTGTTTAATTTACGCAGTTTTAACAGAGGAGGGTCCCTATAAATCCATTTCTATAATTCGTCCACGATTTTCCGAAGTACTTTACTGAGGCCAAACAATTCCAACTAACCAACAAATATGACAAACAACATTAACCTCACAATTTTCAAATAATAAACAAACCGTCTTCTGAGGGAAAACAATTCGAACAGGCAGGTAAACGAAGTGAATAATCACAACAATAAGGAAATTTAGAAAATGAAGCATCCCAACAAGTTTACTAACCAATAATTTCTGGAAAAAGATGGCAAAACTACATTTTATGACAATTTCAAAATAATAACGTTACACAGTCGAAATGAAATTCAGCACTTATTGGGGTTTGAATTACAGATACGAAAGTGAAAAGTGAAAGAATATAAGTGCCATATCCTCATCTATTGTAAATAACTATAAATATCTGATTTTTTCGTTTTCATCAACCACCCAACAACACTCCTGTCACCATCACTCTCGAAATCAATAAAACAGGGGGTCGCCAACCACGGCCTCCTGCGATATTTTCGATCTAGATTCGCCGCCTTCGCGATTTGGAGCAGTCATCAATTGGAATCGCCGGTAATTCGGCAGATTGGTCCGTCGGCTCGGATGCGATTTATAGCTACGTGATCGCGGTGCGTTTTATACGTCAATTATCGACGCCCGGGCGGAAAAAATAAGACGCCCGCCGAGAAGAAGAAGAAGGTAATACGTACGGAGGATCGGTACGATATAAATTTTCCGCAGCAAAGGAAATTATTGTCATTTGAGGCACGCATCTGCGGGATTGGGAAAAAAGTTTTGGGCGAGGGGAAGATGGAAGCTATTATGCTGGGATTCTCGACGGTTTTTTTTTCTTTGGAGTGAATGTAGTGGATTCGGCGCTTTTATATTATCTCTTGGTGGGTTTTTTATTCTGTTTGTGAGTTCGTTTTACCGAGGAATTGAATTTTTGTTTGATGGTAACTGGGAGGATGAGCGTCTGATTTTTTTTATTCTAAAGAGAAAATGGTGAATCGATAAAATGGATTTCATTCATGAAAAATCTATGGTTTGGTCAGCAGCGACCACTGGCAATGTGTTAACAGGGATCTCAGTATGGCCTGATTGTCATTGGTATTGCAGAGATCCGGCTCTTTGAGGTTCATGTTAAGACACTCCTGCTCAAATGCAATTTGTAGTTACGTGATCGCGGTGCGTTCTTTTAAGTCAATTATCGACGCCCGGGCGGAAAAAATAAGACGCCCGCCGAGAGGAAGACGACGGTAATAAGGAAGCCATTATGCTAGTATTTTCGACGTTTTTTTTTTTTGGAGTAAATGTGGTGGATTCAGCCCTTTCACATTATCTGTTGGTGGGTTTTCATTCTGTTTTGAGTTCTTTTCACCGAGGAATTGAATTTTGGTTCGCTGGTGGATGTGAGGATGAGATAAAAGAGAGGCTAATAGGCCAAGAGTTTCCGAATCTATCTGCAGCAGACGCAAATTTCTTTTTCTATCTGGTGTATACTTCGATATATATCGCGATAGGCCAAGGGTATAGCTATCTGCTTCTTATTTACACACATTCGGCGTAGTTATCTCGGACAGCGCACGTGTAGTATCTTCGCTGCTTCATGATTATTTTATTATTATTCTTATTATTAGAACTGGGTTTTTTATGATTAGGTCAGTCTTTCGGGAACACAATCATGTAGAAATACTCAATGGTACTGAACAATTGAAATAAGGTCATTCTATACTTCTAGTGTTGCCTTGTCGCATTTACATAGATGTCCCATCATTGCCGTCAAAGACGCCTTTCTCAAAAGTCTAACGCAGGCCCAAATCAAGCACTTCATCATCACTCACACAGTGAACGTAGAGAGAGCACCGGCAAAACCATTTCGCAGATATGCAAAATTTCGTGTACTCGCTTGTCCGGAATCTAATCCGACAGAGTTTCGGAGTTTCATGTATATTTATGGACAGTTAACCCGGATTTATTCAAATTAGGCTGAGAGAGAATTCATATCATTACAATATGTAAATACGCGAACCGCTGAAACTGCGTTTACCGATCAAAGTTGGCCCGGTTCGGCCCTGGTCGATCGCGTATGTTACTGACTCCTCTTTCGGGCCGATATTTATGTATATTTTATGGAAAATGCGGTGCGTATTTCCGGTGTCGTTCGGATCTGACGTACCGGTTTAGATGCCGGAAGCGGGATCTGAAAATGAATAGATTACCCGGTTTTTTTGTTCCGATTTGACTCGCGATTATTATTCGATTAAACGGTTTCGGAAAATATGGCTAGGTTAGATTGAATTTGCTTATACAGGGCGATCCAAGATGTTCCATACAGCCAATTTCTCGACTCTGAGAGAAGGCAGAAAGTTCAAAAAATATTTTTTTTCTGATTGAATGAATATTGAGGAATATCGCCTAAGTTACCATAAATGTCATAACACACTCAAATTTCCCAAGGGAAATATGAAACGTCAAGTCATATTGTCCCAAGGGAAATATGAAATGTCAAGTCATATTATACTAAAAATAGTATATTATGCAAACTTTCATCATTTACATTAGACAAAACTGATTTGGAGCTTCTATCAAGAATTTATTGATCTGCTCCCGGGACAACACTGCTGATTTTTTGTGAATGTACCTATCTTTTATTTTTGTTCTTAACAATTGCTTCCACTTCATTGAATAATTTCACCTTCGTTTTTTCCTTCAAATGTAGAATGGACCTTAGCATAAATAATTCTGGCCATAACGTGTTTGGTGAATATTTTTGCGACTGGAGATCGAATGAATTAATCATACATTGAAAATAACAAGAATCAGAGCAACATACCAAATCTTCAAAATATGCTGAAAAAATATTTTCGCTGACACCGTCCACCACCGTTCCACTTCTGAAAGCCTGCATACATTTTACTATAGGCAGCTTTAGATTTGGCCGGAATCAAAAACTCACGGACTTTCACCGCTTGAGTTTCGACGTAGTTCGACCTTATTTCAATAATTTTATTTCTGACAAGACGTCAAAATAAAACCAGTCAACTATGATTCTCACAAACACGGCCCATAGCAACGTTAAAAATCCAATTAATTCAAACATTTTCAATCTAATATTAATTATTCCATTTTAGGAACGATATTGTTTCAATCAGAAAAAACTATTGATAACAACACAAGAAACATGAATACATTTCCCACGGTTGCCTATACATCCCTCGAGCTTCGTCCTCGGGATGTGACTAGGACAACCGCGGGAAATATACTATTCATATTTCTCTAGTTGTAATAATAGCTATATTTTGAATGGCAGCAAAAACTTCATCAGTTTCTGTCGTCACAATTTTGCCCCATCACCCCTTAACGAAATAGGTTTTGTGTGAAGAAAGTTTACTCATCCCTTTTTAATGAACCCCCTTGCACAATCCTATGTGCAGTCGATCAAAGCGACGTGTGAACAATTTTTTTTCCATTGTAAATATGGCTGCATCAAAATATCTATGGCTTCATTGCACTATCGTTGACAACAAAATGTCAGAATATATTGAGGTAATTTGAAATGAGCCAAAATTAAAAATACTTGCAATTACCTTTTATTTCTAAGAAAATAAGGCAAAGTTTTGAGACTCAACTTCTTATCAGTTGCAATCCTGTGTCAAAACCTGATTCAATCAACTGCAGTTTGACAAACATGCGCTGTAGGGTCTTTCACGCTTTAAATATGCACAAACTCATAGCATCGGAGATACCAGGTCAAATTCGTCAATTTTCTCTCGAAAATCTACCATGTTATTTCAACCTGAAAAGTTTGCGACTGAAGTGAATAAATCACTCGAATAATTAATACTGTTCCATAAATGTTTCACGAATTAATTAATTAGGTCCTTCCTTTGTTCACTTAATTAAAGGAACACCCTCAGTTCCCGGTATTCCTTTGAGTAAAGTTCTAATCAGGAGAAATCAGTTTCGTATAAATTATATTAGTCCCGAGTTAATTCTTTCTTCTTTTTTAATTCAATCTTTTATCTGTTCTTCCTCATCAGATACCTACTCGTGCTTCCTTTGTTTTCTACGTTTGAGCTAATGAATTATCGAGGTTTCGATAACAACTGCAACTGTCTAAGTGGATTGGAATGGTGTAAAAGAAAAGTTGAAAAAGAGGGGAAGTCTATCTAGTGAGATAAGGTATCTTCTAGTCACCTTCTGAATTCTTTTAGATTGGGTGAAATTGAAAGTTTTCGCGAACTTTGCGAAATAAATCTGTTGAACACCGGACTGTGTTGGGAGATATGGATCTTCGTAGATTGCCTAGTGAAAATTTGTACTGATGAAATTCGGATTTTGATCGATACTTTATAGATATGTGGATTTAAATGTTTCCAGATGTTTATCTTGAGTGTAAGAATAGAAAAACAATTTCCCTACAGTCATTTTGAAAGTCATTGGTCCCCAATTTGTGAAAAAGCTGATGGTCAGGTGAATAATATATCTACGTGACGTGAATAGCTGCTGTCGCGTAATATTCCATAAATAGGTACCTATATCCAATTGCCCGGCGCATTCGCCATTTCGCATCGCAATACACGTTCGTTATATTCTGGTATTGCATTTTTCGAAAATAAACTATTCAGACTCTCGACTTACCGTATTTTCCGATATATTGCTTTTACATTTATAAGTTCAGAATGGGCCGAAGAATTCTCAGAAGAAATAGTGTAAAAAATCAATGAAAACAAATAGAAAATTTTTCATGTATGTAACATGGAACAACAAGTAACACGAGCAGAAAAGTTCATTGCCTAATTCTGCTAATGAAGTTTTTCGATGGTGTCTTTCAGTTTCAGTTGTATCTACTACCCTAACCGAGAAAATAAAATTGAACCTCAAAAATCTGACTTGTCATAAGAACCAAGTTACGACATTTTATTATTATTTTCTCCTTTCTATAATAGGTAATGATTAAAATTCTCACCACGACGAATTCTAATTTCGGAAACTAACTGTGATCCACCGGAATGAATTTCGTGAAGACCGAATTACATCACACGAGCGATTGTTCTTTTATACCCACTGTTTCAAATTCTTTTAGTAAAAAAAGTCGGGAATTTCGTTGTTCAATCAGCGTTCGAGAAAAATAATACGAGTATATCGATATTTAGTTCAAACTGTTTACACTTAAAAATCAATGAATAACGTTCTCATTTTAGCTCTTGTTCATTGTTCATTTGGTTTAAATTCACCCTAAGGCAAATACTGGGTGGTCAACTGAGGAATTCTGATTTAAAAGTCAATATTAATTTTTTTTCCTACAAATAATGCTCAGCTCTTTGGGAATTCATTTCTTTAAAATTACGCTGTCCAACTGTCCACCGGTTTTCTGCTGGCACCTTCGAGTCGAACCCCCAAATTCAGAAAAACATGTAGCAATGTTTCTGGACCGATGGCTTGAATTTTCTGGCGGCGAATGGATTGCGCTATCGAGTGATACATTTATGGCCGAAATTGGACAGTATTGATCTGGACAACGTTTACTTTCAACAAGACGGCGCTACGTGCCACACTAGCAACGAAACCATTGACCTTTCGCGGGAAAAGTTTTCGGACCATGTTATTCTCGAAGAGGTGATCACAATTGGGCATCGAGATCTTCTGATTCAAAACCTTGCGACTTCTTCCTTTGTTGTCACGTGAAAGAGAAGGTCTGCGCCAATAACCCAGCGTCGATTCAAGACCTCAAAGATAGAATGCGTGAGGCTATCGAGGATATAGGGCAGCCACTTTGCGATTATGGAAAATTTAACTGAAAGGATATTGTCCTGTTAGCGTGGTCGTGGTGGTCATTTGCCTGATGTTATTTTCCAATATTAACGGCATAGCTTCTTGTTTATAATGAAATAAACATCCGATCATTTATATTGAAAATGGCATTTTTTTAATATCAAAATAACACCTCTTATTGTAAAATCATTTACATGCCATCAGATAAAGAAATGAGTAGGTATATCCTCGCACTTCTAAACAAACATTTCCTTCCAGAATTATTTATTTCATTTTCCCCCGTTTTTTCAGCTTATCCCATAAAGATCGACGTTCCCAAACTGCCAAAGTAGAGTAATCCCCTCCCCTAATTTCAATTGTGAAAATGAGCAATTCCCGAATTTTTAATGGCTCTTATCATCATTAATTTCGAATTTGAATTTCAAATGCAATCCGATTCGAAATGGAACGGTTCTGAACACCGTTTCAATTATCTTTCTGAGCTAAAATAAATTAAAGGAGCTGTTTTGCTCCTTTTGAGAATTTGGCAGATAGGACAGTCGGTCCTGAGTCGGTTGGTATGAGGTATTATTGTCTTTAGAAGGCTCATTTATGGGGGTGTAATTTCTTTGGGGAGAGTTCGGGTGGCGGGCGATGCAATGGGGGTATTTTCATTGAAGGTTTTCGTCCTGAATGTCGTTGAAATTTTCTCTAAGTAAGTGGTGAAAAGAAGAAAAGTAGGTACAGTATTTTTTTACGCATGAGTTATTCGAAATCATTGGTGATGCAGATTGTAGGGTGACCAACCTAACGGTTCCAATAATTGATATAGGAAAAAGCCAGTTGTAGGGGAAGTGTGCCCATGTTGGCACCCTTAACGAATAATTTACATTTTTCATTAAAGGAATATTTTTCTATGTCATCGAACGTACATATTTACTGCTACTCGTATGTAGTATGCATTTTTATATATAGTTTCAATATAAATTCTTAAAAATTTGGTTTATAGCACTTTTTAATATTTGGCCACGGGTGCCATCATAAGATCACGTATGTCCCTTGATGGCATATAACTTGAAATAAAATGATATTATTTATTGGAATGTTTTATTGAAGAAAATAGCAGTCCTATTTCATAAAAGTGAAAATATAAATGTAAAGGAACTAAATCTACATTCTTTGGCATCGTCAAAATATAAAAATATAATTTTTATACGAACAATTCACATACGAATATGATTTGCACACTCGGCATGGCACCAGCTGGCGCATTTCTACGAACTTGATCTGTCTTTTGACCTTTCTAGCTAGCTTCTTTCTCTTTCTTTGTCTTCTTTTCTTCTTCCAACTTATTTTCTTTATGTCAGAGGTTGTATTGAGGATTCCAACTTTTCCTCGTTTTCTTCCTCCGTTCACTGTTGACTCTGCAACAGCAGTTGGCAGTGGTGGGAATTCTTGAATGATTTTTAATGATTTCGATACTTCACTTGAAACCATTTTCATTAATTTCGGATACCTCTAATATTTCTTGCGAAGTACCAGGCTTTGAAGGAATCGTCTCTTGTTCTTGATTCTTTTCCTATGATAAATCCCTATGCTATCATAGGAACACTCTGGCTATGCCATCATAAGCATAAGTAACATATATTTTTCAACAAAGCGAAAAAGGTACTAAAAAGACGAAAAAACCGAAACCTTTCACACTAAAAGCATTGTAATAGAGTGATTAATGAAAGTTTAATCATTTTTACACCGATTTTTTAGTACCTATCTAAATAAAACGAAAAAGAATGAAATAACTATCATACATCAACACTTACCGAAATGATTGAGCTCTTATAAAAGTCACAAATTGCCACGTATTCAAGGTGTCACTACATATATCAAGCGTGAATGCCATTTGGAGTACAAACTCAGTAAATATAAGTTTGTTCAGTTGATGTTAACAGACTTCTTTGAAGTGTGCCATCATAAGCAGGATGCCATCATAGGCATACTTCCCCTACCAACCAATTTTTTGCAATGCAAAAGTCAACTTCATGGTATTCATTAGAGTATTTTACTATTTTCATTGGAATTTCGAAGAGTTGCAGACAATTATTCAACATTATGCATATTTCACGTTTATTCGAAAACACTCTGAATTTCAAACTCGCAAAAGAATATCAATGCAATATGCAACGAGCGTATAATGATAGCTATTATTCGCTAGGTGAAGTTTAGGCCACGAGTCGTGGGCGAGGGACACAAATCACCGAGTGAATAACAGCCATTATACGCGAGTAGCATATTATACTTTATACAAGACTACTGAATATATTTCTTGAAGATTTTAACATTTGGCGACCGCGACAAGACGAGAATGAGAATGAGAAGCGTAAAAAAAGTCAAACTGACACATGAGAAATTTTTGGAGAACTGGCCATTGTATATTTTGGAATAAAAAAAGCTTTAATTGATATAATGAAAGTAGAATTGGCACTCGATTGACAAGGTATATCCATATTTGTTAGTTGCAGTACTTATGAATACTGAAAAAATATCAATATATCAAAGCTAAATCTATGAAGCACCTTACAGCAGTGAATTGTATCTCATTTCATCACTTGTGATTAATGGATATCATTTTGGCCGAGCCCACAGACGTAAAATGGCTAGATTATATACATAGTAGTCATGGATAAACAATTATTAAAGAAAGAAGATTAATTCAATTTGTGAATCGAATTCATTGATGAATGAAGTTGCTTATTCATCAATGATTTGGGATCATTTGTAAAATTATAAATTTATCGAAGAACTAAAATTTCAGGATTTGATTTGAATACTTGGATCCACACTGCTGCTACAGCAAATGTTCCTATAAATTTTTTACACGTGTTTTCAATCTGATGCAATTTTTTCCTCGAAAAAAAATATACAGTATACAAAAATTTGGTGATGTTTCCGCATCACTGCAAGGGGTAAAAAAGCCACCCCGAAACATTGTTTCGCCAGAAATTTTTTTCCATATCGAGTTTTCACAATCACAAAATAAAATTCGGATTGCTCGGTTCATACTTCACAAATAAAGTTCTCTCGTTTCTTCCTACTCAAATTCACGATTTTAGGAAAAAAATTATCATTTTAACATCCAATTATTAGAAGACGATTTTTTTTTCGAAAACCGTAAATTTTAGCAAGAAATTACAAATGAAGAATGGACGAAGATATACACAATAATGTTTTATCCGCCGACCTCGAAATAAACGGTGATTTTCATGTGTACTAAACTGATCATTAATGACCCATTTTAATGCTCAATTTAGGCTATTTTCACAATCCTCACGGCAACCGTTCACAAAGTATTCAGAAGCACTACGAGAAATGTCAAAACTCTACTGGAACAAAGATACCTACATAGAAATTATATTATGTCAAATGTAAGTCTTGTGCAAAATAGAAATGTATTTTAATCAAGAATTCATACACAATTCATATGGATATCGTCGGAAAATCTTGTAATCAACTAGGTTATTAATCGAGCGACTAATGCTCGCGAACTATTAACGTGTGAGCGGAGCGATTATCATTACCATTAATACCTTTAATAACTTGATTGATTGAATAACAATTATTGTGACTTATGTATATGGAATAAATTTTGTCAAGAAACAAGGTTCGGAGGTTTTTTGTGCTCCTCGCAATCAGTGGTTTTACTATCAAACAATTTGTGAATGCCTTTTATCTGATTTTATCCTTTTGTTTTTTGTGTCTCAAGAAAAAACTTAAGACCTGCCTTTTGAACGCCATCTTTAGGAGACTGCAACTAAGCAGGAGTAGCTCGAAAAAAAGTTGATATAAAAGACCCAGCCTGCTTTTTGCCACGTATTCACTCCATAAATTTTTTTGCAGCTATTCATATTCTTTAAAGTGTATACTGTATAACGAAAGTAACCCCTCAGATAGAGTGAGTAATATAAAATAAGTGAATCCCACCCCAAAATGAAGATGTATTCTACCCGCTAGCCCATAAATTTTTAGGGGATATTTATATTATGGAGATCTGTGTTGACAAGAAGACTCGGCCAAATGTCAAACTGTGGGGTTTCAATATCAATTTCTACACCCATAGATGACGCGTACATCTCATGGGGTGAGACCTTAAGTGGATGACAAAGTGTTTTCTTGTAAGCCCTACGGAAACAGGGGTTCTAAGCACATTCGTCTTCATCAAAAGGGATATTTTACTTTCCCGTTTATTATCGGGTTTTATGGATAAAATTTCAGTGAAATACTGTGAGAGATGTAATGAAATAAACAACAGTTCTCAGGATATTTGAATTTTGAGTGATAGTGCTTTTCCAATATGAAAAAGGGTGCAGAAGCTTCTAACTTTTAGATTTTTTAAAGAGATAGATAGATATAAACGACAAAATTTCAAAGAACATAATCAAAGAAAGTTCGGATTGATTGAACCTTATTATTTTTTTATTGTAAACAATTTTATAATTATACAGGGTGTCTACTTTTAAAGTGAACAAACTTCGGGGGCGATTATAAAAGTGATTTGCAACAAAAAATGTTATATACACATGGTTTGGATTTCACGAAAAATGTCGAGTTTTTTCTCAAAAATGAGCATTATTCAGTTTTCCTTGTAGTCTCATCAAATTTCAATATATATTCGAAAAGAGCAATAAATTTGCAACAAGATGAGAGAATCTGTGTACAGAAAACACGTGGTAAGGAGAAGAATATCACGATTCTGAAGTTAACAAAATCAGTCCTATTTTCCAATAGTTTTTTCGACGAAATATCAATATTTGTGCACACGCTTTCTCTTCAGTAAAAAATACCTCATTCAGTGCTCTTTCGAATGACATATCAACTCTTTTGCTAGCTCTTCATTCTCTGCTATAATATGATGGCTAACCTGATTACATCGAAAAAGTCCTAAATTCCGAACCTAAATTTGCTCTATTTCGAAGATCTTCGTGATAAAATTTCAATGTTATTTCATGAAAATCATCCATTCATCTTGAAGATGAAGAAATGGAACTCGTTCTTCAATACATTTGTCAGATAGAATTCGTACTGAATCTACAACTCTACAAGGTTCATAGCCTTTCTGACGCATTTCTCCGAAACGTAATTTTATTCTGTTGATGAAAGCGAATTTGATATATTTTCTCTTTCAAAAGTACTTTAGACATAAAATTCCAATGTCGTAAGATCGTGGCTCTTTGGTGGCCATCTGACCGTATCTTCCAATCCATTGTATCGCAATATGTTCATTAAATAGATCTTGACATTACGACTATAATGTGCTGGGCAGCCATTCATTTGAAACTGAACATTTTATCTGTTAGACAGGTGAATTTAATCGAATATGTCTGTCAAGTTGCTTTGGATTATCTGATGAATTCTTCAGCATCAAAGTTACTGGTGAGTATAACTGGTCCGAAAAGTTCTCCTCTCTTGACTGCCACCTCATCCTAACTCATATTGGTAATGAGAAACAATAGTCGCATGAGGGTTTTTTCTCTGCCATACATGGTTGTTGAATAAATTTATTACACCTGATTTCGTGAAAGTGATCACATCAGCCACCACTCTCCTGAATTATTCTGGTACTAATTAAAGAATGTTAGTCTAGTCTCAGATATCAGATGAGTTGTTGATTTCCATAAAATTACACTAAGACTCAATCACGAAGAGCTTCAACATAGAGCCAATTTAGTTTCGGAATTTTCGAACTTTTTCGTTGTTACCATGTTAGCCATGACATTATAGCGGAGAATGAGCAGCTAGCACAAAAGTTGATATGTCATTCGAAAGTACACTAAATGAGGTATTTTTTAACGAAGAGAAAGCGTGTGTATAATTATTAAAATTTCATCGAGAAAACCATTAGAAAGATAAGACTGATTTTGTTAACTTCAGAATCCTGATATTCTTCTCCTTACCACGCCTGCAATAAGAATGTTTTCTGCACACAGACTCTCTCATCTTGTAGCAAATTCATTTCCCTTTTCCGAATATAAGATCAAATTCGATGAGACTACAAGGAAAACTGAATAATGTTCATTTTAAAAAAAAAAATTGAAATTTTCCGTGAAATCAAGAAATGTTAAATTGACGAATAACCGTCAATATTTCGACCATGTGTTATATAACATTTTATGTTGAAAATCACTTGTGTAATCACCCCCCGAAGCTTGTCCACTTTAAAAGTAGACGACACCCTGTATACCATAAAACCAATAATTTTATAGAAATAATGATTATGACTCGAATGATTTCCCAAAGCGTTATTCACCACTTCCACCATCCATAGTAACAAATCCACAATAAATCACAGCAAAAAAAAGATCTAAATCAGACGACCACATCCTAAACGCAGTCAGTACATTCAGACGTCAATTCCACCACAGTTCAGAAATATGAACCACTCAAAAGCCTCTAACCCACAGCTCTCAACATATACAAATTACCCACTTATTCAATATTAAGCCCGCTAAAAGGATAAAAGGCAAAACCTTTGTGCCAACGCGGCCGATATTAGTTACAACTGTCCGAACGTATCCGAATTGAGAGCTTTCAGAAGCGTTTTAGGTTTAATTTCGAGTCCGCCACAGAAAGTGTGGGCGAGTTTTCAGGACCAGATGTCGTGGTCGGAATCATTCATAGAAATGCAGTTCATTTTTCATGAGCCGGCTCGGGCGCCGGTTTTTCGTCTGAATGTTCTATGAGATGGATGGGCTGAATTTTTTGAATATTAGGGTAAGTCAGGGTGATATGGCGAATCGGGTGAAATGGTGATTTACTATATTTCTTTCCGAGTGCACAGATGTCGCTTAATGTCTGAGTACCAGCTGTTTCTGATGATCCGTTCAACGTGCACCTGCAAAAAGTTGGCCCCGTTTAAAAATCGTACTAAATTTGTAAAAACTATTTGCGATGCTCAATAATTTTTATACGTTGCATGCGTTTATAGAGATTGCTTCCGTAACGAAGGCCGAGAAGTATTTCTTGATATATTCTGCCTTCTTTGTTTATTTATGTAATACATAACCTAGAAAACATGGCCTCTAATATTTCCTTTTTCTTGCTGTGCTATTCACCGTTTCACCCATAGGAATTGGGAGATATTGTGAATCCTGGCATGGGTGAAATGGTGAAGGATAAAAAGCGTATTTTTATAAGTTTTGTCGAGGGTTTTGTGGATGCATAAATTAAAAAAATATTATAAAAGATATATTTTCTGTTGAAGCGGAAGGGCCTAGGACGAATCGCAGCTTTTTATCTTTCGTGTTTCTTCTGGTTAGGTCTGTTCGAGGGTTTGTCACTATTCCATCAATCACCATTGTTCCAGGTAAGGATGCCTATATATAGAAGAAGAATTAATGGCTTTAGCTGACGTTTTGAATTCTCCAGAAATCATCGTTAAACTCCGAAACAGAAATCGTCAAAAAAAAACAATTGAGTCAGTGAAAAGTGGACCAGATGCTAAAGGAAAGCTCAAAAAAAAACCATAGCAAAAAAAAGCAAACGGAAAATCTTAGATACGTAACCTAAGAAATGAAAAATGTCCACCACTGACGCCGAATCGGAATCATTTCTGGATGTCGACTTGCAGGACGAGGATGACGGCATGGACGATGATGAGAGTTGTTGTGTAGGATGTGGTGAACTTGACATTTGCACTAAAAAGGACGTCGATTGGATGAAATGTATTAGCTGCCAACATTGGTTGTATGAAGATTGCACAAAATATGAATCCATGTGTAATTTGTTCGGTAAAAAGCAAAAGAAGTAAGATCACCATTTCACCCTTGAGCATGGGTGAAATGGCGAATTTGGTTTGAAAAAAAAATTCATTTTCCAGAGTTTCGTTATGCCTTAATGAGTTCATGGTACTGTTAAGTTGTTGTCTCTATATTTTGCCAAAGGAAGTGTTTTCATTCTGTTTAAATATGAATTTTTTTGTCTTCTACACGGCTCTTCTTTTTTCTTCACCATATCACCCTGACTTACCCTATAGAGTCAGATCTCTCAGTTATGAGCGAATAAAATGGGGATTTTCGGAGATATGACTGGCGTGCGCTTGTTCATGTCGCATAAACTATAGATGTTCATTTGTGAATTAAATATTCTCCTTACAATATTGAAAAAACTTGAAAATTTTGTGTTAACCTCGTTTCCTATTTCTGAAAAAAATTAGAAAATTTAAGGAAGTTGATCATATAAATGAACAGATTGAAACCGATAGTTCTCAGAATATTACAATTTGAATTACACTTTATGAACAAAACGTGTGAAATCTTTTCAGATGTGAAATAAAGGGTTTTCCAATGAGAGGTGTTATTTTGAATAGTAAATTTCACGTTTGATGCTGCATTAATAAAATGGAACGATAAGCGCTTCAAGAATGCATTGAAAGATCAAAATTCACTTTAAAATGGTGAAAATTTGGCTGAGACGGTTCGTAAATCTGGAACATTTTTAGGTCGTCTTGAAGCACCTTGTCGGACCGCAATAAAGAAATTGGTGGAAAAATTCGCGCTGTTGGGACAAGTTAGTGATGTGAAGAATGAAACCCGTGCACGTCGATCAGGAACAACCGGAAATATTGCTGCTGTAGCCGAAAGTATTGGGGAAAATCCAGGTTTGTCATTCCTCGTCGTTCTTTAGGATTAGGCATTCCACAAACGTCATTACACCGTATTTTGCATAAAGACTTGGGTTTTAAGGCTCATAAAGTTCGTTAACACAAGCCGGCCGATCATCAACATCTTTTTGGGAAAGTTTCCGGACCGTGTTATCTCTCGAAGGTGTGATCACAAATTGGCCACCGAGATCTTGTGATTTAACACCTTGCGACTTCTTTCTTTGGGGCCACGTGAAAGAGGAGATCTACACTCGGATCTACACAAACAGCACAGCGTCGATTCAAGACCTCAAAGATGGAATTCGTGAAGCTATCGAGGACATAGGGCAGCCACTTTGCGATTTGGTTATGGAAAATTTCATTAAAAGGATATGGTGCTGTAAGCGTGGTCGTAGTGGTCACTTGTCTGATATTATTTTTCACTATCAATGGCATAGCTTTCTCATTTACCTATATTGAGAAATATGAACTAACACCTCTTATTGGAAAACCCTTTACTCTTTACAATGGGAATTGGGTTGGTTAATCGCAAGTCATGGAATATTCCCACATAGAATGTGAGTTATTCAAACTGCTAAAAATAAATTTTTACCTATTTGTAATCGAATTCTAATAGAAAAACTAAAATTCTAACAGAAATTATTACTAATCATTTGAAATTTTCAGGTGATCTTATTTTAAAAAAAAATCTATTTCTTTTTCAGATCGAAATTCTTCGGTCTGTGAATGCTACTATGGAAATATTCACACGGAGTAAGGAGAAAAGGTGAGTTCCTTTTTTAATCTACATTTCTATAATCAATTGAAACTCATTTTGACGAAACATTTTCCGATCATCAAGAGACCGAACAGTTTTTGAAGAAAACAGTTTGAATAAGATTATGAAATTCAATATGTTCGAATTTTAATTCGACCCGAATTATTGACTATAAAGATTTTTCCTTCGTGGATTTGTGAGGGTTTCAATTGAATTTGTTAATTTCGTTAAATAATTTCAATTAGACGAGAAAATATTTCATACTTATCCAGAAATTGGCCAGCTGATATCAATGGATGAAGTATTTACCTGAAACAAAAAGAAATATATCAGATTTGGGTATGAGATGGCGCAAAAATGTTAAAATATTTTGGTGTGATCGATAAGGTTACAACAAGATGTGATGTTAAGTCCTAAACTTCTGTCACCTAGCTCATAAGAAACAACGCTAGAACTAGATTATTGATCAGGATTATATCAAAATTTACATTAAGGCATTCATGATTTTCTTATAGAGGGATTTTTTGCTATATTTTAGTTTCTGGTAATCATTGTTATATGACCTATTTTCATTGTTATTTCTCTTCTTGTCTTCGTTTCAGTTTTATATCAAGATATTCTTTCAACACATGAAAATGGAAAAATAAACGATATTTTAACGAAAAGTTGTTTTTCATCAGAAAATCTCAGCTTGTTCACTTCATGATCGAATTAATGACTAATACGGAATTGATAATTGATACGTGAAAAAGAAGTGGAAGAAAAGATCTACGCCAATAGCCCAGCGTCGATTCAAGACCTCAAAGATGGAATTCGTGAGGCTACCGATGACATAAATCAGCCAATTTGCGATTTGGTTATCTAAAATTTCATTAATAGGAAACGGTCCTGTAAGCGTGGTCGTGGTGGTCATTTGCCTGGTATTATTTTCCACTATTAACGGCATAGCTTCTTCTTCATAATGAAAAAAAACATCCGATCATTTATATTGAAAATGACATTTTTTTAATATCAAAATAACACCTATAATTGGAAAACCCTTTAGATCCAAAATGGAGTCGGCGGAGAAACCTTGCAAAACTCTTTTATTACTCAACTGTTACATATTAACTACTAGCTTTTACCCGCGACTTCGTCCGCATAAGTTTTTCTGTTTTCTCCCGGCTGTAAGTCCCCCTGCAACAATGTCCCACTATCGTCTTCCAGTCTTCAACTTCACATCACGCTAGATTTCCGCGAGAATGAGGTATTTTACCGCCGTAAAAAGTAGCCTGTGTCCGTGCCTAGTATCCTATCTTTATATTAACCAAGTCTTTATAAAATCCGTTCAGACGTTAAGGCGTGAATGAGGTAAATTTTAAACAAACGATTAAAATCACTAACTTAATTAGTTTTCTGCCTACTGCCTACGCCTTAAGTACGATAGCATGAATATTAATAGCCCTATCCTTTTCTAGGTTTACTATCTATCACCTAACTAAATTTCATCAAAATCTCTTCAGCCGTTTAGGCATGATAGAGCAAAACTCCCAGCAAAAACCATAAGAAAATCACTAACTCAATTCAGTTTTCTGCCTACTTCCTACCCCCTAAGTACGATGACTGATCATTTTGATCTTATATCCGTTTTAGGTAACCATCTATTACCTACTAAATTTCATTCAAATCTGTTCAGACCGTTCAGACGTGAAAGAGCAAAAGTCCCAACAAAAACGACTCTAAAAATCACTAACTCAATTTAGTTATCTGCCTACTGCCTACCCCTTAAGAACGATGGAGTGATATTTATACCTATGATCATTTTTAGGTTATCATCTATCACCATACCAGATTTCATCAAAATCTGTTCAGCCGTTTAGGCGTGAAAGAGTAACAGACAGAACAGACAGACAGATAGACATAGTTACTTTCGCATTTATAATTTAGTATGGATGATTAAATCGTAACTGGTCCAGTTTCTGAAAGAACGACAATTATCCCAAAGAACACAACCTACCACCCCCTATTCATCATCGCACCAAACAGGACACATCTTGCATTTTAACTCTCCTCCGTCCTCCAATTTCAACCCCAACCCCAAGCAGCGATAAAACTATCGCCAGGGAGGGTGTGGCGATTCGGCAATATAACCCCAATATATCACTGCGTCGTGTTCGGATATTTAGGAAAACCTTTTCGCTTTCCCAAACTAAGTCGGCCCCGCTGATAGCGGCTGCTAATGTCTCGTTGTAATATAAAGCTGTCCGCAATAAAAAGCCCCACACGTCGGGCTAACTCATTTGGGCCCCCGACGATGACTGCGGGGACATATATCAGAAATCGAGGCCGTGTATTGAGAAACTGGGGTTGTTCTGAAGGCGTTCTTTGGTTATGAGACTGTCGATTGGGAGGGTGAATTTGGGGGGGTTTGCTGTATGAAAAGAAAAAGAAGTTTTCATAGGCCCTACACCAGACACGGGCAAACTTTTTCTGTAAAGGGCCAACTAGAAAATTTTTTCGTAGACCACGGGCCGAAATCCGAAAATAAAAATAGAAATGAATAAAACTTATATTATGTTCCTCACAATGGAGGGAGATGAAAAAAACTCAAACTAATATAATTCAACAAAAAAAACTCTGTGAATCATCAGTCAGGAGTTCTTAACTAATTAGACACTAAGATTGCGTTTTTCGCAAGACCAGCAATATTAGGTTGGCTTTAGCGCAAGCAAGTTTCTATATATATTCTTTTGAAGATTGCTAACTGTTCTGTATCAATAATGTCAGAACTTTCGTCAATGCTATGGAAAAAGCAACAGATGTTTCCACCACTTTTCCAAAGTGACTTTTATAATTACAGCTATTGCATCTATTTGTCTTTCTACTGTTCTTCCTGATAAACTTACTTCTGCAAATGTTTTCTTTCATCTGGATAACAAAGTATCCACGAGTTCTATCAAGCTTTTTTATAAATCAACCTTCTGAAAATGTCTTCGAGTATCTGCTTTTTCCGAAAAACTTGCCCGAACGATATATTTAACTTCTTCTTTACTTTTCACAATGATATTCTGCTGTCCAGCCAAATTCTTTTTCAACTTCTCTATTCTTTCATTTCTAAGTTGTCCAGTACAACTTTCGAATTTTGTGAATGTCTGGTAGCATAATGTTTCCTTAAATTATATTCTTTCCTTCTTTTTCTCAATTGCTACATATACAAAGAGTTAATTTGAAGGTTTGATGTGAGTGGAAAAATTTATGGCGGCCAAAAAAAATTGTGTTCGCGGGCCGCATGTGGCCCGCAGGTCCTACACCATAACGCTCTCGATGGGCAGATAATTAAAAAAACAGCAGGAATTATATCGACGCCTGATTTTCAGAGTAAGAGCCTCCGCACACGGGTCGTTTGGCACTCGATGTGAATGCGTCTCGAAGTCGAAAACGTTTCTCCCTCCATTCCACTTCGTAGGTAATGTAATGTAGGTCCACCAACGGGACGATTTGCGGTCGATAGGCAATCGAGTCGATTGCGTTTCGAGCGTCAGTCGAACCCTGCGAGCTGCTGAGAACGAGAAACTTCGAGTGTGACGAGAGTTTCGCGTGCAATATGGAGGTAAGTTTACTTAGATTTAATTTAAAAAATGCAATTGCTCCATTGATTGAACTATTTTCTCATAGTTATCCAATATAAAGTTCGTTTGGAGAAGTGGAAAGGCATCCAGAGCTGTACGATTATAATCTCCGAGAATATTCAAGAAAAGATTGTACAGAAAAAGCGTGGCATGAGATAGCCGAAAAATTCAATATGTCAGGTGAGGGTCTCCTTTATTCAAAAATTGATTTAATACATTTATAACATATATATGATTAGTAAATATGTAAATCTTTATAGTTATAATATATTATAGAAATTAAAATATGTTATAACAAATATACAGTTTTCACTTACCTCAATGTTATTAGTATGCTCTCTTCGGCACTCACACATTCCCTCATATTTGTATTCGCGTAGTTAATGGGGGAGATATAGCTTCCACTAGAGCAACGTAACACTCTTTTGACATTCTATAAAATGCTAAAAATCTTTTATCACTTTCCTGTAATTCTTTTGCAAGCACAAACAACCGACAATGAAAATTCCGCTCTACGTACGGATGTATCCATAATCTTCGTTTCCTTTTTTTCATCCGACGGTACATATGAAAAATAACGGCGTCCTCTTCATCACTTGATCCACTCATTATAAAAGGGGTTAACTGAACTTGTTGGAAGACATACGCGAACTGAGACAGATAAAAATCGCCCCGTGTACGGTTAACCACCGATTGCATCGCATAGTTCGTATGTGACGTTCATTCCGCTTCGACTTCGAAACGGATCCGCTTCGAGTGCCAATCGACCCGTGTGCGGAGGCTCTAAGGATATACAATGGAATTAATCACACACTTCCGATTGTCAAGTGGTTTAAGCTTTTACTACGGACGCGGCTTTTTGGCCAAGCTATTACCGACATAGAGCCTTAAGGGCAGCTGATAGAACATTGATTTTCTCGAAAATATGAGTATATTGTGAAAATTTATAGTTTTTCACATTAGCAGTTGTATTTATGAATACAAAAGTCAAAAAAACAGTCAGATATCATTAGAAAATATATGCCTCAATATCATTGACTTCGGTTTTGAACTAAAATATGACTTCTACAGAAAATCGTGATACTAGAAGGAATGTAACCTACCAGGAACAATAAAAAATACTTTTTTTAAGTTAAGTAGTTATAGTGTAGTCTATTTGTGCTCAAAAAAAACCCAAGCGAGAAAGTTTCGGGGTAGTTTTGATATCTTCCATTTTTTATGTTTTTTGCGGTGCTCAATCCAAATCTGAGGTTTGCTAAAAAATTTCTTGACGGAACATAGAAAAAAATACGAAAAAGGTGAAAAATCTCATTCTTGGTCAGTATTTGTTTATACTCGGAAACTATCAACATTTCGTGAAAAACCTTTCCATACAAAATGAAAGTACATACATTTCCTACAAATTGTACTACCCCAGCTTATACTGCGACAACCATTCTGGCTCAAATTAAAGTTGAAAGTGAGGTATTTTTCATTACTCAATAAATGCAAAAAAAATTAAATTCTATGATTCGCATGATGCGATGCGATCCTATTGAAATTTGTATGAACATTCAGTATATCAGTCTCGATTCACAAAAAAAAATCACTCGAATCGGATATCTTGTTATGGAAATATGAAGTTTCTTTTTTTCAATATTCCAATTGAATTCTCTATGGTTCTGTTAACATTATGGTCACACAATTTTTCATGAAGCTTGTTATGACCATCTTGCATATGGCCGCAACATTTCATTTCGATGGATTTCATTTTGTCTGAGATATTGAGGAACAAAAATTTTAAATGTCCATGTTTTATGTTTCATGAAACATATTTTGTTTTATAAAACATGGCCATTCAAAATTTTTGTCCCTCAATATCTCGGACAAAACGAAACCAATCGCGACCAAATGCAAGATGCTCTCAATAAGCCTTGGATTTTCATACAAGCTATTTACGAAACTTATTGCACAAGAGCGGTCACTTAAAACCGCCTCGAAAGGCGAAGATGGTTGGCATAACATGAAGGGATTTTCTTATCGCTTTCAACAGCTCTAACCTACTCTGAACGTTTCTCAAATTTTCTTCTATTCGTCCGTTTGTTTGAGACCTTTCACCAAATTGATTCAAAAAAGATCTAAACTTTTCCTGTGAAAGTTTTATGCGAAAACATAAGTTCATCAAAACCTTATATTGAATTCCTAAAGCTATCACACGATCGCCATCTTCTTTTACGTTAAAAAGACTACATGTCACTATTCATAACGACAAACCTCGACTCAAAAAATATAAATCCATTGTCAACAAATTGAAATGTTGTCCGTCGTGAATTCCTCAACGGCGCATTTGTCGAAAAAACATTTTAATCTACTGTCGCACGAGCCGTCATTTATCTGGCAGGAAATGAGCCATTTTCATTCGATTTATCCGGGTGCCAGGGGAATTTCGGTGCGAGAAAAATGAGAAATATTAACGTTTCCAGCACATTTTAAATAATCCCCGAAAAGGGCCATTAAAACAATAAATAAACGAGCACAAAGGCTCTTCGCAAAATTCCAATTCTATATTCGGACGAATTTTCGATTGTTCTGTGTATTCATTTCACCCGGTAATAAATGGAATGATCTAGTCGGTCGAGTGTTTCATAATTCAATAGCAGATGCCATTGTGCATAGTTTCTCTTAATGTGGAAAATGATGATTATGTTCCATTTATTCCGGCAAATCATTCGCAATTCGTTTAGCGAACGCTTGTCGAAATAATTGGGAAATTTGATTTCGGTGGTTGGCAACATTGAATGTATTGGATTTTCGTGTTTTTTCACGCTTTTTTCATGATAATTTGGTATCAGAACGATTTTCATTGTTTAGAGAATGTATCGTCACTCAATCAAATTGGTTTTGTTATTTTTTCATTCCAGTATTTTGTTCGCTAACACTTGTTCGAATAATTGAAAGATTTGGATTTTAGTAGGTTGGTAACATTGCATGAATTTGATGCATGTGTTATTTCATGCCTTCTGTATTCCATAGCTGAAAAAAAACCATTTTCTATCAGGTGTCCCAAGGTGAGTGGCCTATTAGATCAAATTGGCGTGTTACGAAAATGACTCTAGTTCGCTCAATATTTGAGATTAAGTCCAAAATTTAGCAAGTCATTAGATATTGATCTGATCTATATCACTGCTTTTCAATTAAAGTTGTCAGTTGTATTGGATGGACCAAAAAAATCATCATTTGCCAAGTTACAAATCTGATAGGCCACTCTCCTTGGGACACCGATACACTCCAAAGTGCTAAAACGTATGTATCAACGGCAGCATCCGATCAATTATTATACAGGGTGTCTGTAAACAAATGCGAGGGACTTTAGGAGATGATTCCCCGATGAAATAAACAGGGGAAGTTCATATAAATTTTTTTTCGAAATCAACCCCCTTCCAAGATACAGCCTTTGGATGGCGATGACGAGTTGACAGTTTTAATTTTTCTATGGCTTTT
The DNA here is from genome assembly GCA_013421045.1 of Propylea japonica. Taxonomy (NCBI): domain Eukaryota; kingdom Metazoa; phylum Arthropoda; class Insecta; order Coleoptera; family Coccinellidae; genus Propylea; species Propylea japonica. The sequence continues at coordinate 12,428,150 of CM024248.1, read as the reverse complement.
TAAAAAACTATGCTCAGTGCAGGAACGTCCATTAAAATTTAAAGGTCCATAAACCCTTAATCCTCCATTAGTTCCTTGTAATAATGGAGGATTAAGAGTTTAATGGACCTTTAAATTTTAATGGACGTTCCTGCAACTGACACTATGAGTCATAAAACTATCTCAGTAGATGTTACACACACAATTACTACATTATTGGGGGGTTGAAAATAACAACCCCTATGATTTTCGTTCGAAAATTGTTTTGATGGGATAGATTTTCTAAAAATAAAATTCTCTTATGGATTCCCATTCAATTCTGGAGAAAAAAGTCTCCTGAAAAAAAAGTGTTTCTTGAGACTACTGAATAAATTAAAAACTGTCAACACGTCATTGCCTTCCAACGGCTGTATCTTGAAGGGGGTCGATTTCGAAACAAATTTATATAAGCTAGTCCTGCTTTTTTTCATCGAGGAATCATCTTCCTGAGTCCCCCGCATTGTTTTCAGACACCTTGTATTTCTATTTCAGATTGGCCACATTGAATCAATTTGGTCCTGGTATTTTTATATTTCAGTTAGACGGATGGATTGTGAAAGCGTGTCCGATTTAAAAAGTAGTGTCAATAGTTTTTCACCATTGATATACTGCAACTCTTTGAAGATAAAACTTCTAATATTCTTCATTTCAATGCTCGAACTAAACCTAATATTTCTTTGCATTATTCCACTTCGATTTTATTCATCCAATTCTGACTCTGAACCCAACTCAGGCTGGAGGTGTGCGACGTACAGTTTTCTATTGATTTTAGTGTAATGAATGCAAATCCGAAGATCCAGGTTTAAATAAAGAGCAGACGGTTGAATTCACACCGACAGTTACTTTACATCTGTTCCGCAAAGTGTACGTGAAAGGAATGAGTGCAGACAAAAGAATATTGAATAAGAATTGGTTTAACAGCTAATGACGCAATACTGGAAAAAGTTTTAGAAAACCTCAAGAATTGCTACCACTCTTGTTCAGTCGTGAATGTTTCCTAGCTCTTGGAGTAAATTGTCCCGATTGCTGGCGCCACCTGCGGCCGCGGAATGAACCCGGTCGGTAAACAAACATCGCCATAATTAAGATTTTTCCCAAGTATCGAAACGTGCGCTCTGATTCGAAAAGTGATCAAACTTGAGTTTTTGATAATTTAAAAAATTCATCTATCATCTTCTGATAAGCACCTATTTCAAATTAATCTCTTCTTCTGTTGAAACCAATTGGGCAATTACGAGTGAAGTGTGTGAGACTCGATCAACTGAGTGATAACCACAAAGCCGGCCCAAAAAAGGTTAATCATTCCTTTTCCCTAACCCCAGCACCCCTTCTGCTACCAGATTGGAGGTTATTTCACCGACACCTTCTTTTTCAACTCTCGAGGTAAGTCCATACATATGCATTTGTAAATTGCATCTGTAAATTTCAATCTTGTAATTGTCGTCTGAAATTGGTTACAATCATTTGCAATCATTCAACTCTATTGATCTAAAATATTTACAGAGCTGCACTGTTGCTGGTTTGATAGCGGAATCAGTACCCATGTTTGATCTTCCCCTTCTCCGGGTAGTTTGTTCCTAAAAACCTTGATATCATTTTCCAATTACGCTAGAACTTTTTTACCAAAATATGAACAAATATTCCATGGGCTAGCGCCTGTTTTTCATAATGATTACTAACAATCTGAACATTTGTGAGTAGCTTCATTTTGACGAGACGCCCAACTTCCTCTACGAAAATTCTCGATAGTGAGGGCTAATACAGTATGGAGGCGTCAAAAGTGTTGCGTGGGTGAATGTTCAAACGTTATTACTAACAGCTACTTCATAAATAGAACTTGAAACAATTTTATTACAAATCGAAAACAGTAATTGTCTGATTTTTTCAGTATTGCTCAGCAAATATTTCCTTTATGAACTGGTCACATTGTCCTACAAATTGAGTGGTACAGTTTCCAGTCCTACGTTCGGAAATTGCCAATTGTTAGTAATCATTCTTAATTGTAAGTTTTGTGGTACAATTTCTTAGGTAGGACTGGAAAAACGTACCACTCAATTTGTAGGACAATGTGACCAGTTCATAAAGGAAATATTTGCTAAGCAACAGTGAAAAAATCAGCTGGTTAGTAATCATTTTTTAGACCTAGTTGTTGATACATGTTGGGAGTGGGGGACACTTGATAGAATCATAATTTTTGTAGGACAATAATTGTTTTCAATTTGTAACGAAATTGTTTCAAGATTTAATTTATGAAGTAGCTGTTAGTAATAACATTTGAAAATTCACCCATTCAACACTTTTGACGCCTCCATACTGTATAAGCCCTCATTATCGACAATTTCGTAGAGATAAAAGTTGGGCGTCTCGTCAAAATGAAGCTACTCACAAATATTCAGATTGTTAGTAATCATTATGAAAACAGGCGCTGGTCCACGAACTAAAACTAATGAACTCTTCAAGAAAAATCCACCTCATCCGCCGACTTCCATCAAAACGACAGCAGCAGTTCTCGAAAAAAGAATCTCGGCCAGTAATCCACCGACAGCACCAGGTGCACCTTTCCGAGGCACACGACGGCACATCAAATAGAGCGATCTCCATAAATTTCCCGACGGCTTTCTCGTCACGACGCCCGTCGTTCATCCCGTTTCCGGAAGAGGTGAAAGAACTGCTGCTCCACCGTCAGGGGCAGCCCGTGACGTATCCGAATTCCCGTCCGATATACCGGTAGGGGTGCGGGGGAGGTTCCTTCTGCTCCGGTTGATTGCGCTTCGTGTTGGAGAAGCTGCGGTATTTTTAATATACCACGATAACCGGGATGTTGCCCGAATATTTCGGGGGTGCTGTCGAAGTTGATTTTCAGAGATGATTTCCTAGAAATTCTTCGATATGTCTGGTGGAGTATTGACTAGTGTCAGCTGTCGATCAGAAATATCAACTTATCATTTTCATGAAAATATTGACATTATTGAATTGTTATGCGAAGTTTCATCTAGAATCTTCAGGGTGTGAAAGTCGTGACCGGCTCATCTGACATATTGTCCGTTCACGAAAGGTTGAGCGCATAGTAGGCGTTTATTGATTTGAAGTTGGCAGTATTTATTGTCATAAAGTATAACAACGTCAACGTTGCCGAATGTACCCGGTCTTGTCCGACGAGCTTGCAAGTTATCAGAGAACTCTATGCAATATTCACAACATTGCGTATCAATCTGACAAGAAAATAGAGAACATAACCTAAAATTTTAATATACACAGTGGAATATGCCAAATTTCCATGGCCAACCGACGGCTCAACCTTTCGTGAATGGAGTATATATGGTGTATAAAGTTAGTGAACTCAATGAGGTAGGCAAGAAAAATAAGGTCTTTTTAACCTGGGTTCCCGGCCATAAGGAAATCAAAGGAAACGAAGAGGCCAATACACTTTGCAAAGAGGGAGCACGAATGTGCATTAGCTCAGAACCCTTCAGTGGTGAAGGTATATGAGAAAGCCGCGAAGGAAAAATTCAGGCGGAAACTCCCAGGGATGAATCATTCCACTAAGGTCTTTTGGAACTTTGAACAGCAAGATCCAAAAGATATCTGGATCTTGGTAAGAAACAATTAGACCTCCTCACTGCCTTTCTTACAGGATACTGTCGCCTCAGAAAGCACCCGTTGAGGATGGCATTATCGAACACTGACGATTGTAGGTTCTATGGGGAGGAGGAAGAAACCCCCCTTCACCTAGTCACGGAATGCTTTGGCATTGCGAGCCGAAGAAGAGAATGCCTTGGGCGAGAAACTTGTAAGAGTGAGGAACTAGACTCGTGAAATCTTTACAGATACTGAATTTCATCAGATCTCTGGAACTGGAAGGCGAGCTGTGAAAGATGGGACAAAATAGCTCTGTGAGAGGGCACAATAGACCTTGAGGTTGCAGTGAACTGTAACCTCTTTTTGAACTATACAGGGTGAGTCTTTGACTTGTACATATATTTTAACCGTATATTCCTGGGGTCGAAAGAAACACTTTTTTCCTCTACCATTTTTTTCGATTCGGCCTAAATAAGAAGATATAGCCCTTTTTTGTTTTCAGAATGAGCTATGCCGCCACTGGTAAACTAACCACTGAATTTTTGCAAGTACGAGATATAGCATTCAAAACTTTGAAATAAGCTATTGTATCAAAGAAACGAGTAGATATACCATTCGAAATTTTCAAATAAGCTGCTGTATTAAAGAAAGAAATATGAACTCACTTTTTCAATACCAGTTGTATATTTTCTAATACAATGATTGATTCATCCAAAATTTTGCTAGTGATGAAGAGCAGAATAATCTCTTCTTGATGTATACTTCATTTTTGATTAAATCGGATTAACTTTTAAACCACCTATTCTAGCTATAGCATTCATTCCAATATCTCTCGAAATCTTCCGTGCAAGATTTTCCGAAATCAAAACAACAACTCAACCATAACACGCATGACATTCACGTTCATAAACACCAGTTGGGGCGATTGAATTTCAAGGGGTGTCCGCATATTTATGTTCTGTGGTCCGCATGGTGACACTAGATTCTTTGACATCGGTGTTCTGTGGTTAGTTTGTTTTCAAAATCATACGACTACATGAATAATAACTTATTAAGGTCATTTTAGTAGTAATAAATATGATGAATAAATGAGAAATGAACGTATTCTAACGTAATGTAAATTTGGATCAACGTATGTCAAAGCTCAACGAAACAAAATTGCAGTAGGTACTCCGAAAGAGGTGTGGAAATTTGCTTGAATAGATAAGGATTTACACTGAAGAAGTATAGAGGTGAGCTTATTCATTGTAACCCCATTTTTAAGAAAATCCGCTAGTTCTCTTACCATTCATCATTCCAGATAACAAATTCTCGAATTATTCTTGAAATTTGTCAAAGTGACCACATAGGGAAAATTGAATTCTGTGAATATTTTCGACAGAGTTGCATTCAGCCAAAGTACCCAATTTTTCGAATTGTAAGATTTTTTTTTCTTTCAACATCGAAGTACTCGGAATTTTGTAGTCGGGAAAGATTAATCATAGTCATGAAAAACTATGTTTCAAAAATCATTTCATTTGAAGGAATCGTTTGCGAGATATTACTAAAAATGTATGCTTTTCATGGATTTTCAACAGCCTGTATCTTTTTAACCAGGCCGAATCGGAAAAAATGGTAGAGGAAAAAAGTGTTTCTTTTGACCTCAGGAATCTACGGTTAAAATATATGTACAAGTCAAAGACTCACCCTGTATAACTAAATAGTGAAGGTAGTGAAGACAAGTTGAATATTGAATCTTGTCGCAGAGTTTGTCTTCACTAACTTCACTATCACAAGATGTGAGGAGATAGAATAGACCATTGAGTTGCAGTGCACAGGCACACCTTAAATTGAATATTGAATCTTGTCGCAGAGTTTAAGGCGTACCTGTGCCCTGAATTTCAATGTTCTATTTTACCTCCTCACATCTTGTGATGTCTGTGGTACACGCGGTTCAGTTCAATAGTCTTAATAAACCTCGGAACTTGGTTTTAAGGTTCCTTCTGTCCAGAGTGATTGCGCTTCGTAGTGGAGAAGCTGCGGTATATTTAATATACCACAATAACCGGGACATTTCCGGGAAAATTTCAGGATGGTGTCGTTAGACATAGGGTGTCAGTTGATTTTTCTGGATGATATTGGGGAGTGAGTTCTTCGATGCGTCTGGTTGAAGATTGACTGAATGACTGTCGACCAAAGCATCAACTTTAATTGAAAGGGTGTCTGTGCACTGTGATTCAATGTTTTTTTTATCCCCATATCTTGAGCTGTCTACGGTACTCGCCGTTCAGTTCCAAGTCTCAATAGAGCTCAGAAACTGAAGTGGTTTCAAGGATACCTTCAACCATAATAGTTTCTTCACCCAAGCATTCTCTCCTTTGGGCAGACTTTCTGCCACAAGATGCTCCAGAATTTCCTCTTCTTCTCTAGAGAATCTGCATTTATTCGCGAATTTCGCCAAATGGAAAATTCAAAAATCATAATTAGAGTACTATTCGACCGATATGGAGCATTAACAAACTTAATTGAGCTTTCCTGACCCTGCCACCTTTCTCGAAAAGTTCAAGTATCTAGCTTCTTTCTTGAGAAAGTTATTGTGACTACGACCAAACAAAATTTTTTCATGATGAATCATCAGCAGTGTGTCCTACAAATTTAGCAGAACTTTCAATGTTTCAAATGATTTATCAACAAATCCTTGAGTTGATTCTTTGCACACAACAATCCAACTCCAAGACGTGCAGACCCAGTGAAATTGATTAGGGAGTCAGGAACTGGAACACACCATACTCAAACGAAAGCACTTCGAGCGTAACTGATAAAGCCCTAATAACAAGTTCCATCAAGCAGTGGATAATAGTTTCGGCGAGATAATCATAATTTCTATGCCGTTTTAAAAGGTTAATGGAGAACACTATCGAAGTCCGGGGCAAGTATCAAGCATTCGCGAACTTTGCCAAATGGAAAAGTTAATTTTGCGATTCCGGAACCTTGTTACAGTGAAACTGAACAGTTCGAAAATCTTTAGCACGCTAAAGAACATACCAAGTTAGCACAACTGACAATATTCGAAATGAATTCTCAGTAAATTCTCGAGTATAATAATAATAATAATAATTTATTGATCCCTTAAGACATCACAAGTATGTATAGGACAGGTCAATAGAAAAAATATTTAGATACTTATTCTCTAAATCAACACATAGAAACTCATTCACAGTATTAAATCATTTAGCTAAAAGTAAATTCTTAACTGCTACCTTAAATCTAGTTACACTGAAACCCTGTATATGCAGTGGAAGATGATTAAACAATCTGATAGCCTGGTATAGGGGCGACATTTCAAATCTAGAAGTTCTGTGTTTAGGGATAGATAATGTTTCCTTATTTCTTGTATTGTGGGAATGAAAGCTAGAAAGTCTGATCATGTCATTTTCATTCTCTTTAATATAAACGAGGCATCTCAAGATGAAAATAGAGGCCAATGTGAGAATACCATTATTCAGGAACAGAGGTCTACATGAGGTTCGCGGAGCTGTCCAATCATTCTGATCATGCTAATACTAATAACATCATTCGCAGAATTCTTTTCTGGATGATGAAAACTCTACCTACGTCTGAGGAATTTCCCCACAGCAAGATATTATAGGACAGGTGGCTATATATCAAACTGTAATAAACGTTCACAAGAGAACTTAGAGGTAGTGAACTCTTATTCTACTAGGGCATAGAAGGAACTATTCAGCCTCCTGTAAATCGCATCGATATGTGCACTTCACTTCAGATTTCTATCTATGTGAACGCCCAGGAATTAGTGGTGTCTTCCGATGAGATGACTGTATCTAAATACCGTATCGTTATGCTACCCCGATCACAAGATGAAATAGTGAAGTGAATACACTCTGTTTTGTTGATATTAATCATGATTGCATTAGAATGACACCATTCCACGAAACTTTCCACCAGCAGCTCGCACAATCTCTGAAGCTCCTCAAGAGTCTCAGCAGTTATAGCTATGGAAGAGTCATCAGCAAACAATATTCTTCATATTCAAAATCAACACGTAAAAGACAATTCCAACTCCAAGACGTGCAGACGCAGTGAAATTGATTAGGAAGTCAAGAGCACCAGCAAAACTGGAACACACCATACACAAACGAAAGCAAACCGAGCGTAACTGATAAAGCTCTAATAACAAGCAGCGTATAATAGTTTTCGGCGAGATAATCATAATTTCTATGCCGTTTTAAAAGCTTAATGGAGAACACTATCGAAGTCCGGAGCAAGTATCAAGTATTCGCGAACTTTGCCAAATGGAAAAGTTATGTTGCGATTCCGGGACCTTGTTACCGTGGAACTTTGCCGTAACGGTTTTATAATCGCTTGTAGCAACGGGATATGCTGCGGGTGTTGAAAGGAAAGCGGCCTGCTGCTGACCTGGGGCTCTGTCTGCTACGGAGTAATTAGGATGTTGGACAGAACGGTTTCTGTACGGTGGCCATGTACGATTTTTGGGTGGGTGTATGGTTAACACGGTTTGAACATATCGAGTCTAATCAGTTTCTGTTGCTTACAATAGCCTATTTTTAAGCTATTGGTTTTTAATTTGAATGGAAAAAATCGAAGAAAGTCCTGACGCGAAGTTCAATCATGATTTTCATAATAGGAAATGAATAACTTCTTTCTCTCGTTATATTTCGATGAGGAATCTACCCTGAATATTTCAGGAGAAGTTGATATTTGCGTCTTTTAGATGAGGATTTTCTCGAAATTTCGAATGCTGAAGTTTTGGCGAAGTAATATTTTTACGAAAATTATGAATACGTTCCGTTTCCAAATGCCGCAGTTATGTTTGTTAACCAGCGATATCGTAAGGTTGGTCCATAAAATACGGCCATCATCATTTATGTTCTCAATATCTCAGACAAAACGAAACTAATCGAAATGAAATTTTGCGGCCACATGCAAGATGCTCATAATAAGCCTCATGCAAAATTCGTGGCCATGGTGTAGAAAGAACTATAGAAAATTCAATTAGAATATTGAAAGAAAGAAACTTCATATTTCCATAAAAAATATCGGATGAAATTTATTTTATAAATGAATATTGACACACTGAATGTTCATGCAGAATTTTGTTGCCATATGCAAGATGCCCATAATAAGCTTTATGCAAAATTTGCTGCCCATAGTGTGAACAGAACTATAGAAAATTGAATTGGAATATTGAAAAGAAGAAACTTCATATTTCCATAAAAAATATCCGATTCGGATGAAATTTATTTTATAAATGAATATCGATACACTGAATGTTCATGCAGAATTTTGTTGCCATAGTGTTAACAGAACCATAGAAAATTCAATTGGAATATTGAAAAAAAGAATCTTTAAATTTGCATAACAGGATATCCAATTCAAGTGAAGTTTTTTTGCGTGAATGAAGATCATTATACTGAATCTTCATGCAAAATTTTGTGGCCATAGTGTTGACAAAACCATAGTTAATTCAATTGAAATATTGAAAAGAAGAATCTTTATATTTCTATAACAAGATTCGATTCGAGAGAAATTATTATTATTTTCCTAATTAAGATTGATATACTGAATGTTCATGAAGAATTTAAAGCTTCATCAGAACTACAGAATTTTTTTTGTTTTTATTGTTGATTTTTTAAATATCTCATTTTTTGAATACGTTTCAAAATATAATTTTGATCATGCTGATACTCTGCATTGATATAACTAGCATGAATCTCAAGTCCCACGCGAAATTTTGAGATATAGTATTATTGCTCCACAATGAACGAGCTCTCAAAAGCACCAGCTCGGGGCCTTCATGAATTTTTCAGTGTATCATCTGATTAACGAAATCTTTATTTCAAATTTCCTACATTCAACACAGGAAATTCCAATTCAACTCAAGTATCTTCAATAATCAAAATCAGAGACATCATTTCGCTTCAAATATGCCAAATTTCGTACCGCCTGTCAAAAATTAAACGAAAAAATTCTACGATTGCTCTTCGAAATCAAACATTCCAATCAATTATCATCCCACTCAATTTCGAACGCGCCTGAAAAATCATTCAACATCCAAACCTCGTAAACCTAAAGGAAAATTAATACCTAAAACCAACTCACCACAGCCAACCCAGAAAAAAATTCGACATTTCCCCGAAATTAATTTTCTCTCGATCACTCGGCTCCTTTATAAATTCATCACGTCATCAGCGTCGCAACGTCGAAAGTCGACAAATATTGCCCCATAAAAGTCGAAGAAGGGTTGACGATAGGACCAGTGGCGGCTCGTGAGATTTCAATCAGAGGGTCCCGAGACCAAGCAACCAACAAAAATGGTTGGGCTCTTTTATCACCCTAAGGCATTTCACTGAATTTATTATTCAAAATGAAGTCTACAGGATCTTTCGTTTCTTTGAGTTCATTACTTGCATTATAATTCTCATTTCTTGTTTCCGTTTCCATCTTTATTGCTGAAATATTAAAATCTTACCTTCAAATTCTTCCGAAATTGTCACAAACCATAAACCGCACGCTGAGAGAATTAAAACTTCGTTAATAAAAAGGGAGGGGAATCGAAATAACAGCTGACCTCCATTCACGATCGCCGGTGTTGATTCGGGCCGATCGGACGTTTAGTTTCGGTTGAGCTCGTTCGCCTAGAAGCGAGAATAATGCCGCGGAGCCAGGCCTCCGTCACGTGATCTACAGCTTGAACTTTGAGTGAGTCTCGCACTAATCATTTGAGAAAGTTTGAAATATTACATTCTGAGGAATCTCGACTTGTGGAGGCGAGCTTCCTTCGCTAATCGGTTTGCCTGCTATCCGTTACGCTGTATTGTGTGTAGCGGATAATGTATGAATGTCTTAAATCGCTGAGTAATAAACATATGTTCACTATTTCGAGATTTGGATATTAAATAGAATGATATAAAAAAATACAGATATAGTAATGTGATTATTTCTTATTTGAACTTGAATTCAAAATTGAATAAAATGTAGTGGAGTTAGGGGAGGCCTGGTCTTTCTACCTCCTCTCAGCAGCCGCCACTGGATCTGAACCCTCGCAATTTCGATTTCCGCGACCTTTCCGGCACCCCCCGGCAGGTGGCGCTGCACAATGCGGTCTGGATAATTGAGGCGAGATTATTAAAGTAAAAGTAATTCGAAATATTCGACGTATAGGATGTGTTTTTCTTTGTTTTTGCGCTTTTGTGTGTTGACGGTTAAGAACTGCTGCTTTTTGTATTCGTCTAGGGCGATTGGGAGTTTGAACCTTTAAAGAAGGAGGTGGTGGTGTTAAGGGTGTCTCTTTGTTTTATAAGAATTCAGTTTGAAAGAATATATCGTGTTGTGTTGAGTGAATATTGGTTGAATTCGCGTTAGAAGTTATGAAAAAATTTATTATTTTTAATTCATTCGTTGAAAAAAATTGTCAGTTTTGCAGCTCACTCACGCAACAGCTGCCATCTTGAAGTCAAATGCTACTAATGAAATATAAACAATTAATGGTGGTGTCTGCTCTTCATCTGTTAGTTACGATACTGTAGCGTACGATTGATCTGTAACTGGTCGACTTATAGATTCGTAAATAATGCAATTCTGGAATGGTTCCTATAGCTATCTTAGTTACAGTGTCACTTTTGAATACTTATCGATAAACAAAAACTTCAATCGTAAGATTTAATTAGGAACTTTATATATTATGAGTAAATGGTTTCGATTTGAATTTGAAAATACATTTATCTGAATGTAGTTTGCGTTGGTTTTTTCATCTAATAAATTGAAAAGAGGAAAGAAAATATTTATTAGTTTAAATTGCTGTAGAGCATTTATTAAGTTTATAGTAAACTGGTGCTTCAATCTGAACATGTTCATGAACTGGGCATTCGGAATTTCTTCAATCTGAACATTTTCTGGGCATCCGGCATTTCAAATGGATTCATTTGATCTTCCAATTCTCATGAAGTTCCCACTTTAAAAAAGAATGATTTTCAGGTCATGTATATTATTGAACAATGTTTACCTGTTATGATTTTCTTCCGATAACAATTCAATAAACAAAGCCATATAATTTTTATTCATCATGAATTCCTTATAGGTATGAAAACGTTGGTGTTCGTCCCAAAATAAAAACAAACCATTCAAAGTAATCTCACAATATGTCATTGAATAATGCTTCCGATGACCCTTCTAGTACTCGTAAATATTTAAAAATTTCTGTGAGCTACAGATGCGTTAAAGAGGTCAACAATTTTCTCTAAGCTTATGAAAAGTTCCGAACGATGTTTCTCTACAAAGTGTTACAGAATAAACAACGAATAACTCACGAAATGGGGGAAAAAAAACACAATATGTATAAAGCCATAAAAAAAGCTAGAAAACCTTGAAAATCCATACCGAAAATTCAATGCCTCACAGAAAACTCGACAATAAGGCACGAATCATAAACGAATTTCATCGCAAACATGCTCAATCCCCCTGGAACACAGAGAAGAATCAAAACGAAATCCGTATAAAACAGCGAACAATGGAATTATTGCGTACATAAAACTCTAACAGATCCATGCAGCTCGTAAAAATTCGGCATTGAAGTGACCCTATCGGTTTCTGGCATTTACAGTTCATAAATTTCGAATGTTCGGTGGCTTGTGCATGCGAACGATAAAGAGTTCAGAGTAGAAATTTGACGATATTGTTAATAAAATTTGGGATAGCGCCGATAGCGGGGTTTTTATGGAGTATGATGGATCGACGGTGAGGATGTCTGTCTTTTATTGGGCCTGTGTTCGGAACATTTGGTTATTGTTTTCATGTAGATGGATGATGTGCATCTGTTTCGAAAAGTTGTTTTTCCAATTTTGAGGCGAATCTGTTCATTCGGGAATACTTTGTAATGGGTGGATTACATTGGGATACTTCACAAGCTGCTACTGAGCGATTTTAGTAGTTGATTGTAAATTCGCTCAGTGTAATCGTGTTCACAAGCGAACAATCTGATTGTAAAAAAGCTGCGACTAAAGTTGAAAGCTGGGCTACTTTACATGCTAAATCGCTGGCGTTTTGGCTTGTTTGCATTTAAACAAGTCGTGTGTAATCACAGTTGCTACTAACAATCTGTGAGTTCCCATCTACTCGGTGGTTCCTGGTTCTTGAATTTGAAAACTTATTGGACATTTATCAAGACCCTTGACAACGATACAAACACAAAGCCACGTGGATCGCTAGATTGTTGGCTACTCAGCGATTAGACAGTTTTATGTGTAATCATCACCATCTCACAAGCTCATTCGCTCGCTTCTAAATTCGCTCAGTAGCAGCTTGTAAAGTATCTCAATGTAATCGACCCATAATGGAAAATCTATGGGAAATATCTCAGTTTCACAGATATTCATTATTATATGTTGAACCTTGAACTTTTATGTCAACGATTCATCTGTTATCTGAACGATGAAGAGTTCACCGTAGAAATTTGACGATATTGTTAATAAAATTTGGAATAGCGGGGTTTTTATTTGGCGTTTTCGGAAACTTACTCGATCACTAACCCGGGTTACAAATTGACAGCAATTGAACTGTTTATCCGTCAATTTTGTAACCCGAGTTAGTGATCGAGTAAGTTTCCGAAAACGCCAATTGAGTATGATGGATCGATGGTGAAGGGTGTCTGTCTTTTTATGGGTCTGTGTTCGGAACATTTGGTTATTGTTTTCTTGTAAATGGATGATTCCCGATTCCTAGTGTGCATCTGTTTCGAGAAGTTGTTTTTCCATTTTGAGGCGAATCTATTCATTCTGGAATACTTTGAAATGGGTCGATTCAATTGAGATACTTTACAAGCTGCTACTGAGCGATTTTAGTAGCTGATTGGGAATTCACTCAGTGGAATCCGTGTTCACAAGCCAACAATCTGATTGTAAAAAAGCTGCGACTAAAGGTGAAAGCTGGCTACTTTACACGCTAAATCGCTGGCGTTTTGGCTTGTTGGCATGCAAACAAGCCGTGTGTTGTCATAATTGCTACTAAACAATCTGTGAGTTCTCATCTATCGGTGGTTCCTGGGTCTTTTGGCGGGGAGCCGGATTAGCATTTGTTGGTCCGGAGCCTTCGCTGCCAATCTGTCGCACATCTGTCAGAAGTTCTTCAGGAACTGGCCTGAACAGGGAATTTTCCTCGGAATGGAGCGCAGGGGTGGGCCTGAGGTGGTCGAGGATTCTCATTGAGAGACCGTCCTCGCGATCTGAGGTCAATAGGTTCTGCTGCTGGAGAGGAACAACTCAGTCTGGTGGGACTGGTGCATTGACTGGTCACCTGTTGAACAAGCATTTGAAGAGAATGGATTGACGAGCTGCTCCTATGCGGTGGTGCAGTGAGTATGATGGATGAAACGGTTGAGCATATTTGTTCAACTGTGAAAACCTTACTGAGTTAAGGTCAACAACACCTAGGAAATCCAACACCTTCTATTCCTATGGTGAGAGGGACCACTCATGGCAGGCTCGCGCATTTCTGTCTTCGTGTCTGAGGAGCTGAGTCTCTGTAGAATGATGCGGGTGAACAATGGGCCACTAGGGCCTCAGTTCGGCGGTAAGGCACCGCACAGAGAAGAGAAACAAGCCGTGTGTTGTCATAATTGATACTAAACAATCTGTGAGTTCTCATATACTCGGTGGTCCTGGTTCTTAAATTTGAAAAGGTATTTGACATTTATCTTATATCCTTGACGACAATACAAACAAAACCTCACGTGGATCGCTGGATTGTTGGCTACTCAGCGAGTAGGCAGTTTTGTGTGTAACCGTCACAATCTCTCAAGCTAATCACTCGCTTCTCAATTCGTTCAGTAGCAGCTTGTAAAGTATCTCAATGTAATCGACCAGAAAAGTACTGAAAGCTATCAACGGTGGTATCCGATCAGTTATTATATTTCTATT